>CM052314.1:19629287-19642079 GCA_028455605.1 Lasioglossum malachurum | reverse complement strand
ACAATCAATTATTTCATAAATTGTTTATTCATAAAACAGTTCTACATCCATGTACGAGTGGAACAGAGTCGTCAGTGTACAAAGACAGTCAACAAACAGATTTTGTGTTGTTCTTATGGTCTGTTGATTCGTCTTGTTGTACGAAACCTTCTCAATGAATTTCACAGGCTTGCTCCATCCGAAAAAAGAGTAGACAACTCAATAATTAAATAAGTAACCGAAGTAAATTTCTCTCGTCAATTATTATTATGAACAAGTGAAAAGAAATTCGATCATCGATAACTGTTATAAGTGCTCGAAATAAATTTCTCTCATGGATAATTCTTATGAGCGATCGAAATATATTTCTCTCACCGATAACTGTTATGCGCGATCGAAATAAATTTCTCTCATCGATAACTGTAATGAGCGATCGAAATAAATTTCTCTCATCGATGATTCTTATGAGTGATCGAAATAAATTTCTCTCACCGATAACTGTAATGAGCGATCGAAATAAATTTCTCTCATTGATAACTGTTACTTGTAACCAAAAAGTATAAAAATCGATATTTTTTAACCATTTTGTTCTTCGATGTTTTTTCTTTATATTTTGTGTAGATTATCTTAAACACGAATAATAATCAACTTTTTATTAATGATTTTTATATTGGAAAATTTTAGAATAACTGTTATTTTTGGTCCCTGGTTTTAAAAAATGTCTTTTTTATTTTTGCATGTAACCTTGTAAATTATAATTATTTGGAAAATTTTTTTTGCATATCATTTCATAAACCAATGCTTCTAATTGATTATAAAAAAGTTATTGTGTCCCAAAGAGCGTTCGAATACTTTCGTGAGCCACTGTATTTATTCAATATTAAATGCGATATTGTATTCGAACTCGAACACATCTTTCTCCGCATTATTACTTATGCTACAAATATCACAACATTTCCAGCGGGACTCCATTCAACTTTTTCCAATTAGGAGCAATTAGTTATATGTATTAACCGGAGTTCAATATAGCCGTCCGATCGTTAATAATTTCGTGGATTGTATCGAATTGATTAATAGCTGTTAAAGGAAGCAAATGGAACGCATTCCCTCCCGTCTATTGTTTCGAACAAAGATACATCGCTCGCAATAATTTGTGGAAAAGAGAGAGAGAGAGAGAGAGAGAGAGAGAGAGAGAGAGAGAGAGAGAGAGAGAGAGGGCGGCCTTTAATCGTGGATTGTTCAGGTGAACCGAACTTTATAAAAATGTTATGAGGAGTTTAATTAGCCGACGTTTAATTACTCCGTCTACCACCGACAAAGACGACCATTGCAGGGGCTGTGAGGGAACGGGAAGGTGGGGTTTGGGAGGGGGGGCGAGGGGACGAGGACTAATTGCGAAGTTTTCCACTTCGATTTTCCGAGAGGCTGCATGCTGCCGCGCCATTTCTCGCTGTTGTTCGAATTAAACGCGATGCAGTTTTAAACTGAAAAGAGTGCCCCAAGCACACCAAGTATTTTCTACCGAATTAAATGCGACAAGCGAGGAGCGAAAAGAAGCCAAACGGATCGATGAACGCATTGCCAGCAACCATTCTCTATCAATTTCATTTCGCGTTCCATCTAAAACGCGTCCCCTATTGTTTCGTTTGTCTTGAAAAATTCGGGTTTCCGCGTCCTCGCCGATTAGACCGTGTTTCCAAAGAATTATGGCAGCCGCCATTCTGCCTTTCTCTCGCTGCGTTTTCCGTTTCTGTTTTTCGAAACGGATATACGAAGTGTGAATAATTTCACACATAACCACAGCAGACGCCATTTTGAATACTATTGGAGGCCATGTTTAGTAGACTGTGACTATGCTACGTTTTCTGTAGTAATTAGAGCAAAACTAATTACTTTTCATACACAGGCCGCTGTTAGTAATAATAATTTAATCAAATTCATGTTGAAAGTTGAAACCTTGCCCTTCATTGGAAATATTCGTAAATGCTTAGCGTAATACGTCTGTTAATTGTGAACAATGAAACGAAACAATTGTAAATTGTATGTATCAAACATTTTCATATGTTTATTGATATAATAAACTGCATAGGGACCGATGAATTGTATATGTAGTTGTAGAACGAGAAAGGTTTAATCAGATCGCGTGCCGACGCGACCATGAATCCATAAAGCACTGTAATTTGTCGGAAGTTTGAAATTCTGTTAACAAGCTTTTATTTTTCAACGAATTCACCTATTAGTAATTGTTACCTTATTTACATACACTAACAGATTTTTGTTTTATAGAAGTTCTTTTAGCTAAGTATAAGGTATACTTTTAAGAGAAATCCAGTTTTGTACTATATAAATTTTTTTAGTTATTAATATTTAAAGATAACCAACGATTCAATCACGTTCTTTATGATTCTAAGACTTTGAATTTAAGAATATTGAAAATATTTGGAGTGTGTCTGTATTTTCAATTTCAATTTTTTAAATATTATTACTCAAAATAATGGTTCGCATTCAATAGATTTCTGAGTATAAATAGTTTCCTGGTGATAAGACACACTGTATGTTTATCAACAAACCTCAATAGGCACATGCTGCGAACCGAAGTGGATACACGCGGTAATAGTAGCAATCAAACGAAAAAATAAAACGAAAATGTGGCAAATGATACAGTTTCTTACAGTAGTAAGTACCATTCCTTCTTGAAATTATTGCTAAAATAAGAAATATTAAATAAGTAATTTCTGAAAGTATTAGGTATAACGACGCAAAAAATAAAATATTATATTTTGTGTTCCAGATGATTAAAATAGAAATATTTTATTTTGAGGTTCAGATTGTTCAAATAAATAGAAGTATTTTATTTTGAGGTTCAGTTGTTCAAATAGAAATATTTCATATATATTTCAAGGTTCAGATTGTTCAAATAAAATACTATTTCCTTTAAGCAAAATAAAATCTAAAATATTAAATAGTATTAAAAATTTTTTTTTTTTTCGCCAAATAATGCCCACCTCTGCACTCAAGACATCCATTTTAGTAAAAACGGTATATAGCACAAAAGGAAGAAATCTCAAGCTTTAAAATGGTTGTTTTTCCATCAAATTTGGATAAATTTTAGCAAAGTTTCAATATTGGGCGAATTTTGAACTAGCTGTGGCCGCTGAAATCGGGCATACAGCCCACTCTGCGACGCGACGGATTGAGACACAGCATCGTTTGGCTGTACCAAAAGTTGTACGTGACACTAAACACATTTTGAATGATTCTTGAACCGTGGATTAGCATATCCGGTTGATGAATTTGTTTTGCTTGGTAAGAAGGACGTCGCAATGTGGAACTCGCGAGTATTTTCGCGCAACTCGAGGACGCGTCTTTGAAATTGAAAGCCGGGCAATTTGCGGCGGTGGCTGATATGAAGCGTGGTCAGTAATTTTTGCGAGAAGAGGAACGAGAGCACAGCGGAGATATTGGGCGTAGCAACGTACAGCGCACAGCAGTAGCTGGAACGCGTCGGCAAAGGCCGTAGGACGCCCCTAATGTGGGGGTTGCTGAGCACGATGAGGGGTGCTCGGTCGAGTGTACGTCGACGCAGCCCTAATTGTTTTACTCCCGTAGCCCGGCCGTCCTCTCTCAATCTATTTCATCCGTATCCCCGCAGCTACTCTCATTTCATTGTGACGCCACCCGCAGCGCCTATCATGCGCTGCTAATGCTCTAACAGGTTAACGTCTCGCATGATTATTCTATTGCTTCTCACCCTTCTCTCTCGTCGCGTCGCCCGCTAACTCGAACAGCTTCGAGCCGTGCTACTTTCCACCTATGCCTCCTGATTATTCTTACAAATTTTACACCTCGCCTATGGACCGGAGTTGTAAAAACTAATCGTATCGTAATCTAACAAATCAGTAATCGAGATTACATTTGGCAGTCTGTAATCATCAATCGGTGATCTGTAATACCTAGCAGAACATGCGATTAGGCTTTATTAAAAAATTATTTAAATAAAAAATTTCTTTTAAAAAACCACGTTTTTAAGACGGACTAAAAAGTATAATTTAAAACGGACTAAAAGGTATAATTAAGATGGACTAAAAAGTATAAAATAATTCTTCCTAAAAGTATAAAATGATTTCTAACCCTATAGAAATTGTCCTGGAAATTTGTGATTGTGAATTTTTAATAGCTATGATAATACTTGTAAGATTTAAAAAGAAAAACGTGGGGCGCAAGATAATAGTAAGGAGTGTAGAGAGTAGTTGCCGTTGAGAAAAGTCACACAACAGTTTATATCATTTGCAGAGCAATAAAAGAAAGCGAGCTAAAATTGTTAGTGACTTAAGTGAACTATGTATTCATGCATCAAATATCTATTGCGCGCATGCGCCCCACGTTTTTCATTTTAATAAATAAAACGTCGTGATTAGGCCTAATAATGGACACTGACAATGGTCGGAGAAGTAAGTGGTTCGGCCGAGGGGGGGGGGGGGGGGGTACACTAAATTCAGGGACTTAGAACCAGTACCGAAATCGGTACCGTGCCAATAAAGCTATATCAAAACCGATATTGGTATTAGTATCGATACTGAATTTCACCAATACCGATATTGTAGCGATACCGGTATTGTATCATAAATGCCGGTATTTTTTCGGTTTTTCCAATGTAAAGGATACATTAACCGCTCCGTGACCACACATAAACGTGATGTTCCGAGACTCGGATGTCTTATTAATAATTATTGTTAATACAAATTTTATACGTAATAATACTAAAATATATTCATCAAATATAATTATTAAATATTAATAAAATCTAAGAACTGTAAATATACATAATTGAATTTTCTAAAATTTTAGTTAATATTAACGAGACTTTCCGCATACAGTCGCAAAATAACTAAGAATGAAGAACATGACGTTTTTCTTTCCTTAACAATTAAAACATATCACTTTCGGTACAGCCTTGCCGACGCGCGACGTAATACCGGTATCAAAATCATACCGGTTAAGTCCTTACTTTAGTTTATTAATACTCTTATACGTATTAGTGGGGAAAATTAATATATTACTAGTTTATTGGTTTATGTGTAGTTTTTCAGTGTCAGTCTTAATCCTTAATTATATCGTGACTGTATGCGGGAAATCTTGTTAATATTAATTAAATTTTTAACAAATTTAATACAATAATTAAATTTCGTTAATATTAATACGAACGTTATGCTTAATAACAATAATAAATGATAATTTGATTTGGTTAATGCATTTTAATATTACACGGTCAAACCAATTTCAACTTCTTTTGGGGATTTCGATTCTCACTATGCAATTCTTATACATAGAGTTTTTTGCGCTGATTCCGAATCTGTCTTTAATTTTTCTCCTAGACGCAGAGTTTTTGAGAAATTTGAGTTTGAAAAAATGACATATTTTTCAACTTTGAATAAATATTGTGATGTTATTATAAAAGATATTGAATTGATCTTTACAGCAAAAGATTCCATCCACTTTCCCGAATACAGTGATATCCAATATTAATACATTATGATTGTTTAAACATGTTTATACGATGGAGAGACACCACTTTTGCACCAATTTTTGACGATATTTTTCAATTTATCTCAAAAATAAGGGTCCAGCGGAAAATCGAACTATACCACGCGATACAGCAGACTTTTATCTTGAGAAACCACCCTACTAAGTTTGGAACGTTGACGTTTTTTTCGAACCAGAAAGCAAAATATCTTCGCCCGACATGAGTTGCGGCCAGTGGCGCTCACCACTAGAACGGTCGTTCGTCGCTCCGTACCCCGTCGCTGCGCTGCGCCGTATCCCGTCCCGAGCGCCACTGGCGGCAACTCATGTCGGGCGAAGATATTTTGCTTTCTGGTTCGAAAAAACGTCGATGTTGCAAACTTCCAACTTTAAACATGTTTAAACAATCATAATGTATTAATATTAGATATCACTGTATTCAGCAAAGTCTATGGAATCTTTTCCTGTACAGATCAATTCAATATCTTTTGTAATAACATCACAATATTTGTTCAAAGTTGAAAAATATATCATTTTTTCAAAGCCATGTTCCTCAAAAACTGTGCGTCTAGGAGAAAAATTGAGGACAGATTCGGAATCAGCGCAAAAAACTCTGTAAGAATTGCATAGTGAGAATCGATATCCTTTTCGGCTATTGGACAGTGTAATGGACACTGGCAATGGTCGGAGAAGTAAGTGGTTCGGCCGAAGGGTCCGCTAAATTCAGTGAACAATATCGAATATTTTCGACCAATTGCGAATTTATCTACGAAATGATAGTGATTAATAATAATCGTGCAACGCGGCCGGGCCGCGCGAAATATAGTGATTTCCGTAGTGTAGCGAAATGGAGTCCGGCCAAGAGTATGCGGGGGCTTCGAGGATTATTAATTATGCTAAATATTTGACGCGTGATTGGCTTGCAAATTTGTCAGGTGAACACTCTCGCGGGTTACAAACGCCGGTTCTGTTAACCTTTTACGGAGAGCGTAATTCAGTGGACGGTGCGAGCTAAGCTTATATGGGGACTTTATCAATCGTGCAATAATAATTATAATGTTTTACACCCCCCTTATAACATTGCGGTTCCGGGCATTAAACGAGACCCGACGCGGCGCGGCGCGCGTTCGAAAATCGAAGCTCGGCGTTACATGCAACGAATCCCGTACCGAATCCGACAAAAATATTATTTACCCGTTGCGGCGGTGGAAGTTCGTCGGACATCGAAACCGTTTCACGATCGTAGAATTGCGATCGGCAATTACTGTTAATTACGATATGAAATTTCGTAATATTCCGGGTTCCGGGGCATTTCGCGACGGGATTGATTTATATGAAATTTGTCCCGACCACAGATTTGCTGGAATTTTTTCCGTTTTCGCTGTAGAAACCTATTAAACTTAAATTTCAGCGAAAATGCTTTTCCGCTATCGGAAATTCTCGTAGAACTACGTACCATTTAATTCCACGAGAAAAATAATAATTCGACGATTTCAGTAACAGATTCTCCATATCGAATAAGAAATTCGAAAATATTTTGTGAGACCACTGTTAACAAAACCGAGAAAGTCTAACAAAATGCGAGAAAAGCGGGACGAGCGTGTGTATTCTACATATGTACTCTTTAATTGTCTCGCTAACATTTCGGTTTAGTATAATAAATGCAGTAACATATCTTTGGAAATTTGGAAATGACATTAGTAAATCAATGAATCGAATGGTAAGCTTTTCTTTCGATTAAATATTCTCGATGGTAGTGGAATTAAGTTTCATGAGCATTTAATATTTCATTAATTTGATCGCTGCAGATCGACTGTATTGTTACACTGTATTATACATTGAACCGGGAATTAAATGGACAATTAAAAAAGCTGTTGCTCTTTGGAGACTGGATATTCTCATAAAAAGGTTTCATTACTCTAAAATACAATATTAATAATAACTATAAAACCGTGATGCATATTTCGGTCTCGGAAAAAGAGTGGAAATTCAATGTTGCTTGGAAAAGAGTGGTCAACGCGTCAGCGAAATTTTCAAAATGGATGAAACGAACAACTGTAATTTTAATCTCTTCGCATGAGTATCGTTTTTGTGCGGAAAGAATAAACGAATAAGTGAAAATACAGTTTACTCTGTAATAAAGATTTAAATATAATTACAGTGTACATTTTAATTTTTCCATTACGCTGACTGAGATGGACATTTCAAATTCCATTGTTATGCTTGCATAATTATTCATTCTGTAATTTAAGTATATTTCAGCCATCGTAACAATTGTTTGACTGCGGATTCTATGCATTTATGAGAAAAGTGCGCAGGTGAGTCGTTAACAAGAAAGTGAGTCGTCGAAATGAAAACTATTCGATCGCAATAACGATGCGTATCGGACAATAGGAAATAGATTACCGATCTCACCGGCTGGAAGTTTTTCTCGTGTCAGTTTCGAGTGTCCCGGAAGCAGAGTTGGGCAAAAATCAACTAATAATTGAAAATGACTAATAGTCTGATTGATTGATAGTCAAATTTAAAAAAAGTCAGTTAAAACTTTTTGATTAGTTAGTCATAACTACATGGCACTAGTTAGTCACAACTCTAAGTAATCGTTAGTTATTGCTTATTAGTTATGATTGGTCATTGGTTAGTTTAAATGATCAGTCATCAAACTTTAGTCACCAGTCACTATTGTGCGATTAACATACATTAATATGTATACTTAAACTATATCGGAATTTGCAGTGACCGGTATAAAAAAAGTTTTTATTAAGTACAGCACTCCTTTGCCATCGTCGGCAGCAGTTGAAAGACTTTTTAGTTATGCTACAATGACGAATTTGCCGGAAAGTAATAGATTAAGTGAAAAGAATTTCGAAATACGTGTTCTTATGAAAGCAAATTCAAGTTTTTTTGACCAAACTGAAAACAATCAAAATTAATCACTTTAAGCCAAACTTATATTATTTCAGTAAAATTTTGAAAAGAACCAACAATAAGTTAAAATGTTATTACTGCGTGCGCGTAGTAGGTCTACTAAAGATTATATTATATAAAATAAGACTCATGTATTATTTTCTGTTTGCGTTGTATTAAAAGTTTGGTTTCTGTTTAAAGTCCAAAAAGTTAAATTTAATGAAATATAATTTAAATTTAAATTCATCATGTTATTATTACTCTATTTTTAGAACCGTTTATAAAAATTTGGTGTAATCTATTTTCTTCACAAAAATAAAATAAGAACATCTGGAAAACTTTTATTATTCAACTGCCTTTTCCTTTCTCGTCAGCACAATTTACTATAAACTATATTTTATATGTTTATAAACTAATAAGATATCTTTTTGTTATTATTATGTCTTATTTTAACTTATAACCATTTTTAGTCATTAGTCATTTAGTCATAATTAAATTCATTAATAACATTAATTATGCCATTATATTCAGTAGTCAATATTCATCCCTATTAAAAATTTAGTCATTATTCATTAGACATTACGCTCAAATACTTATGTAGTCATTACTCATAGAGTCACGCTCAAGTATTTACTTAGTAATTAATTATTAGTCACTTTTGTAGAGCTTATGAAGTTATTAGTCAATAATCATAATTGTGACTAGCGTTTGCCCAACTCTGCCCGGAAGAACAACTAACACAAGTCTCGGGGCAAACCTCTGGGCCCAGGGCGTAGGGGCTAGCCGTTGATCCCCTGGATCCTTGTCCGCGAAGATTTATCAAAGCGAGATCCCGTGTCGCGCGATATCGTCCGACGCAGATATCGTACGCATTAAAGTAGAAACAGGTAAACAGAGGACAAACGAGTCTAAATAAAAGCGTAACGTTATTCGGAGTAGATCCCCGTGGGAATAGACACTTGGCTTTGCGTTTACGGGCACGGGACCCCGTGGGGAGTGATCGTCTCTCGGGGGTGTACGCGTGCACGTACTGGCCCTGGAAGCGTAGTTTAATGCACTGTTTGCTGTTTGCACTTCGTACTAATGGTCCAGCTTAGCGAGATTTAAATTTGACGGTTCGTGGGCACCGCCCGCAGGCCAGCCAGCCAGCCAGCCAGCCATCCAGCACCGACACCGACCCCCCTTCAGCGCCCCTTCAGCGCCCCTTCAGTCCCCCGTTACGTCCCCAAGACGATTTAAACTTCGGTCTCCGTAATAATTCGACCGAGTTGCAGGGCCCGCGGCCGCGGGGCTTCTCCTCCGTTTACCTCTCTTTTTACCCCTCTTTTACCCCCTTTTACTACCTCCTGCCTCCGTTTAATTCCATCATCTGGGCTCGCCGTCTCCATCTTTGTCCTCTTCGTGGCCGCAAGCACCGACGTGCGACGTCTTGGTCCGCGGACTTGTGGAATCTCTTAATAGGTACATTAACGCCGGAAACTGAAAAACTCCTCGCTGCTCGTTCAACGTTTGCCTCATTTTCTCCTCCTTCTCTGTACATCCTCTCTTCCTCCCTCGTGTCTTGCCTCGCCCTCGTTCTCCCACGACTCAGTCATCAACGCCGAGAAGTAAATCGGTGCAATTTTTCTACTCTGTTTTCATTTATTGCATACACAGCACGATTACGCCGAACCGTGTTGTTCCATGGACGCACGACGACGAACAGACGGATCTTCACGGAAATTCGTGTTTCCGCAGAGTTACGCGTCGAAAGCGTCCAACACCAGTTCCCAATATACTGTTGGCTACTTCTTATAGAGTTTTTTGCACTGATTCCGAATCTGTCCTTAAACGTGTTTAAACGTGTATTACGGGAAAGTCTACAGAATCTTTTGCTGTAAAGAACAATTCAATATCTTTTATAATAACATCACAATATTTGTTTAAAGTTGAAAAATACGTTTATTTTTCAAAGCCATGTTCCTCGAAAACTATGGGTATAGGAGAAAAATTAAGGACAGATTCGGAATCAGCGCAAAAAGCTCTCTAAGAAGGACTCAACAGTATATTGGGAACATAAGAAAAGTTAAAATTTGTTGGACAGTGAAGTCTGCGAACTCGCAGTTCTGTAGATCTGCATTTTTCCAGTGTTTCATCAACCAGGATTTGTCAAGGGACCAATCGCGGTATACGCGTTGATAGCACGAGCTGAGGAAGAAACGCGGGCAATATGCGAAGTAACAGTGAAACGCAAAGTTTGCTGCATTACATTTAAGGATGTTCTGGAGGTAATATAAAAACGCAACAATATTTTTGAAAATTTGATAAGATATAATTCTTACTAAATTAATGCAATTAGCAAAGTTTGGATTCGATTAATTGCACCGTTTAAGAATGATAGCAACTTAAAGTTTGCGCATTTTAACGCGTCTTCTCATGGAGAATTCATAAAATTCCACTTCAAACCCTATTTAAACCTTGAAAAAACGCAACTAGAAACTCCAGTTTCCTTTTATATGTAGTAAAAATTATGTTCAAAATTTATTAGGATTCACTAAACAGTTACAGAGCAAAAAAATTATAAACTGTTACAAAACGTCAAATTTATCATGTTGTCTCTCACTAGCATGGAAGCGCGACAAGTGTAGACCACTGAATGTAGCTACAGAGGGTACAGTATTCGCAAAAGTTTAATGCAAAATATACTCGTGAATGGCTTTCATTGCCAATATATTGATGGATTTCGAATTTCTTGTACTTTTGTCTCCCATTGTACCTCCAGAACATCCTAAAGGAGGAAGTATACCCTACTGAAATAACTAGAAAGGAACTATAGAATCTTACTAGATTTTGGGTCGAAACGTGGGTTTGCGCGCCTCGGTTTTTTGTCCTTATTTGAGCAGAGATTGGGCTGGGTGAATGCTCATTCTAAAGGGGAAGGTTAAATGCAGCGCGCTCAACTCATTATTTAACGAGATTATGTTTATATCTAATATTATACGTGCCCAAAGTAGAGAAAAAATCGAGAAAAACAACCGCAGATTTCAATGTATTTTTCTGTCTCAAAGAGACTTTTTTGACTGATATGATGAGTTGAGCGCGCCGCGATGAACCTTCCTCTGTCAATTGAACCTTTGTGCAGCTCAAAATATGCTCGTATAAGAACAAAAAACCGCGGCGCATGATTTCATTCATATAGCAGTGATTTCCCCATATTGCGTTCATGAATACAGAGGTCCTCTCTGATGCGGAGCCAGTCTAGAGCCAATTTTAGTTCAACTAGTTTAGACGAGATGGCACCTAGTCAGGAGGACTGTCAATTAGTGCTGCGATGTGGTGCAACATTCCACGCGCATGCGCGGCCAAAACAGTAACGTATCTATATTAGGATGACGAGGTAGCAGAGCCCTGAGGCAGTTATATTGGCGGGAATATTCCGAAACAATCTGTTCCGGACAAAAGGACTCCAGGACGTGTCCTACGAGTTACAAAATATACACAAATACACATGTTATACATTTATTTTTCAGAATCAAACCATATCAATTTTTTAAAATTCTGCGGGTTGCTCGAGGTACCCCATTTTATCGAGAATCTTACTTTACTGAGGCTGAAGTCGGTCATGTGGGTAAAATGTTGCACCATATCGCAGCACTGGTGTCAACGTGGAATCATAGCAAAACTGACACAGACGAGGTATTCTCGTCGGTGACACTAATATTAGTGCCATCTGCATTCGCAACGAGCTGAATAGAATTTTTTTTTTATTAAATATCTTTATTGCTATTAATCTTAACAACAACAAAAATATAACAAGGCTTGAATCTACTCGGATCCATTAGCCAACTGTACATTCATACCTTATATCTAAGTTACAATTACTGTTAGACTTATATACTAATTTGTGTTGCATTTTTCTTAGTTTTTTGTTTTGTTTTTTAAAACTTATACTTTAATGTCGTTTACATCACAATATTCTTTGAGTGGTATTTAAAAAACACCAGCTAACAATTTCTTTTTTTTTATTTATTATCAAACTTTGGATCCATTCTGACCCATAAGCCTTATACTTATAAAAATATAACTATATATATATATATATATATGTATATACATACAAAATAAAAGAAACAGAAAATGAACAAAAAAATTATTATTATAATGTAAATTCTTACGTCTACATAGGAACTTGTTATTAAGTAGGAATCTCGAGTTAACTTACAACCTAATATTGCATTTATTGCAGAACTCATTGATTATTTTTAATAATTTAATCTTTGGATCTTTTAAAATTTTATGCACATCGTATGGAGGTTTCCATTCTGCATTTATAAGGTTTCCAAATAGCACCTGTCTTTCTTCTCTATATTTTGGGCAATATAATATTGCCATAGGATATGATTA
>CM052314.1:19558751-19629187 GCA_028455605.1 Lasioglossum malachurum | reverse complement strand
ATATAATTGCCCGTGTGAGAAGCGATATACTTTATGTACTAAAGTAGAAAGAAAGTTATATCAATAACATCTAAAATTGCTAAACATTAAATAAGGAAAAAATACGAACTAAAAAACAAATAAAAAACTTAATAATTTAAAAATTAAAAAACTAACCAAATATTTCAATTCAAACGCAGATCAATCTAGTCAGCTGAATTCCAATGCAATGAGGAACTTACAGAACAAATCACTCCGATTAGGTCAATCTCTCTATTTGTATAGAAGGTGTCCCACATAAATGGGAACACTTAAATATCTTCCGTATTTACAGTCCTATTCAGGTCTATTTCAGTCTATTGTTATTTAATTATTTAATTGTTATTTAATTAATTATAACAATTACAGTTTTTTAATTCAGTTTTTTATTGTCTATCATGCTATCATAAAAAAATGTACTATTCCATTAAAAAAAAAAAGACAAAAAAAAATTCTTTCTTTACCATTATATTTGCCCCCTGCAGTAGTGTCACTTTGTCCTATGAAGTTTTCTGATAGGACTGTAAATGCGAAAGATATTTAGGTGTTCCTCTTTTATGTGGGACACCCTGTATATTTCACGATATAATTTGAAGCAGAATACTACTGAGAAGATTTTCGTCGTGACTCATTGGTGATAATGAGAGTCAACACGAAACCATATCGACTATTATACATCAATGTTTTCGCAAACGCGCCACATTCACATAACTTCAAGTAAGCAGTTAGCGTTGTAGCCGGTGGAAAAAGTCGTCAAAACTCTTGAACGCGAATGGACTATGTCGTATAATGATTTCTGACAAACCTTCCCGAAGAAACGCTGCGTCTAATGGCGCAAACCCCAGTTTTCTACGTTCAGCCGTTACAGAGGTGTTCGATTACAAACGAACGGACATTTACAGTTTTATTTATATAGATTGTATATCAGTCACAGCAAACATCTATCAGTCTAAAACGTTATGCAAATACGTTGTTTATTTGTCTTCCCCATAAAAAACAGAAACGCATTAAAAATATTTTCTCTATTATACTATATATTGATTTTAATAAGCAGAATACCGTGTAAAAATACGACAAAATTCTTTGAATACCATTCACAGTTTCACATTTCATTTATTTATCTCTGCCATAGGCCCATAAAATCTGCAGCAGTCTGGTAACACTGTCCAACAAATTTCAACTTTTTTTACGATCTCAATACAATACTGTTGGGTCCTTCTTATAGAGTTTTTTGGGCTGATTCCGAATCTGTCCTTAATTTTTCGCCTATACCCACAGTTTTTGAAAAACATGGATTTGAAAAAAAACAGATTTTTCAACTTTAACCAAATATTGTGATATTATTATAAAATATATTCAATTGTTCTTTACAGCAAAAGATTCTGCAGAGTTTCCCCAATACAGTGATATCCAATATTAATACATTATATTAAAGACGGAGAGACACCACTTTTCCACCAATTTTTGAGGATACTTTTCAATTTATTTAAATATATAAGGGTCCAGCGGAAAATCGAAATACACCACGCGATAGAGCAGACTTTTATCTTGAAAAACCGCCCTTGGAAGTTTGCAACATCGACGTTTTTTCGAACCAGAAAGCAAAATATCTTCGCCCGACATGAGTTGCCGCCAGTGGCGCTCGAGACGGGATACGGAGCGGCGAACGACCTAGTGGTGAGCGCCACTGGCGTCAACGCATGCCGGACGAAGATATTTTGCTCTAAAGTACAATTCAATATCTTTTATAATAGCATCACAATATTTGTTCAAAGTTGAAGAATGTTTTTTTTTCAAGGCCATGTTTTTCAAAAACTGTGCGTATAGGAGAAAAATGAAGGACATATTCGGAATCCGCGCAAAAAACTCTATGAGAAGGACCCAACAGTATATTGAAATCAAATTTGGTGTTGGACAGTGTAATCGTTCTGGAGACGCACCGCATTAATATTTCAACAAGAAAAAAATTCAATGCTGCACTATTATCAGCCGGGTGTCGTATTCCCCTGCAACTGCACGCGAAGATATTAATACGAAACGATCAGCAGAAACACGACGCGAGGCGAGATTCGAGCAGATGCGCGATGTGCGTATACAGTAAGTATGCACTGTCGACCAAAAATTTTTGATCGCTCCACAGCAGATTCTATATGGATGTATGACAAAAGTTAGCCGATTAACGTGACAGTGGCGGAAGTCATATTTGTTTGATGAGTTCAGCACCTTATCTCAAAGGTTTAGTTATCATTAAATGAAACAATTGTAATACGCCATTTAATTTTAGCATGGCGTGGCTTGCATACGACAAACGTAACATCCTTCGATATTATTGTGTTTTATAGAATGCTTATTCGATTCCTCGTTATCCAACGATTAACCGTTTTGACCTGCACCATTTTGCTATACAGGGTGTTCCACGCAACTGAAATAGGCTGTATCTCCTAAACGGTTGGGAATAGAAGAAGATGTAAGTAAAAGTTGAATGGTATCGGACAGTGCATAAGATGCAAGTAATTGTATGCACTTTTGTGCATCGGTGCATCAGAAAAATGTAACTGCACTTTTTTTAAAAATGGAAACCTATGTTTTTGACTGCACCAATCGATACTGTTTCTTGTGCTCTACATAAAAGTACTAACATACATATGCCCTGAACTTATTCGTTACGAAGTTATCGAAGCTAAGAGTTTTCTCTGAATTATAATGGAACATAACATAGTGGGTGTACAAAGTATTCGTACACCTTTCAAAAACTAATAATTTTTTTATAATTGTACCAAATGACCTGATTTTTTATAATCAATTAGAACCATTGATTTACGACATGATATGCAAAATAGATTTTTCAAGAACTATAATTTACAAGATTACATGCAGAAATAAAAAAGGGACGTTTTAAAACTTGTAAAACTACGATTTCCACCATTTTTAACCGTTTATAGCTCGTGTGTATGTTAATCGATTTCAATGAAATTTTTAGCATGTCCATAACTAACATAGATCTACAAAACATATATCTTAAATTTTCATTAAGGGCCCAAATAAACAAATTTTAAAAAATACCGTTTTTATTTTTGTATGTAACCTTGTAAATTATTATAATTTTTGGAAAATCTATTTTGCATATCATTTCGTAAACCAATTTTTATAATTGATTATAAAAAAATCAGGTCGTTTGATACAATTATAAAAAAGTTATTAGTTTTTAAAAGGTGTACGAATACTTTGTACTTTGTACACCCACTGTAGGTACTCCGGAATACTTGTCGAGAGACCGAAATCATTCAGTGAAATTTTAGCTTCGATAACTTCTTAACGAGTAAGTTTAGGGCATAAGTATTAGTACTTTTATGTAGAGCACAACAAACTGCATCGATTGGTGCAGTCAAAAATGTAGGTTTTCATTTAAGAAAAAAGTGCAGTTGCATTTTTCTGATGCACCGATGCACAAGAGTGCATAAAATTAGTTGGATATTATGCACTGTCCGATACCATTCAACTTTTACTTATAACATTTTCCTCTATTTCCAACCGTTTAGGAGGTACAGCCTGTTTCAGCTGCGTGGGACACCCTGTATTTTGTAAGTTTAATGAAAATCGAGAAAAAATTGGGAACAGCTCCGAAACTATGTCGAGGACACGTAGAACTGTCGGAGCGCGGTCAAAATGATTTCCAACACTGTGTCAGATTTTTTATGAGACTCTGAGGAGGAGATATTAATTCCAGTTGCCATGAAAGTCAAACGCGAAGGACAATCAGCACGAGAGAACGATGGGGAGAGACACAGACAGCAGGTATGTAGGTAATAACTTGTTTACCCGTGCTGGTGGAGGCGTGTCTGCGCGACGAGGAGCGGAGACAAGCGAAGGGAGTAGAAAATGAGTGGATTTTCATTGCAGTTTAATCCAGGCCCGTGCATCCCCCGCCGCGCCGCCCCACCACGCCGCTGCGTCGCGTCGACGGTATTCTAAACGGCGGCGATACTCTCGAAGGCAACTCTTGTCGCTTGGGGTGACGATATTACATTCCTCGATCGTGACGAAAACAGTCTGAGCAATGCAGCTTTTCGAGCCTTGTCAACCACCCCAGTGCTCTTCCGCACGTGTTTTTAATTCCTCTCCACTATAACCTCCGCGTCTTTCTTCGACTAAATATTTTCATTTTTCTCCGCCGTTTTTCTGCCATTTTCCGCGTTCCCTCTTATCCTTATTCTGATCCTTCCGTTCCTCTAGAAAAACAATTCATCGAAACACTGGCCAGAATTAATACATACGAGTATGTTCGAATACTCTTTACAATTTTCTTGAAATTTAACCAAGCGACTCGAGTACTTTTAAGGAGTTGGAAGAATTTGTTTATTAAAAGTTCAAAACAATTTTTAAACGTGTTTATTGTAAAGCATTTATATTTATTTATATATACAGGGTGTTTGTCCGTTAAGTTAATATGTTTGTATTATGTACAAACGCGTGACGTTCTGCGAGGTTAGCATTTCTACTTCTACGAACTTTATCAAACAACTTTTCTCTTCTTTCCTAAAACCCTTCCTTCCCGGCACAGCAGTACACGGCTGTAAAAGAACAAAATTTCGAATAGAAATTCAATAAATTCAACTTCCGAACATTTTTAACAATGTCAGAAGTATGGTCTAATAAATTACAATAAATTCCCCAGATGTAACAAGATGTTAACGTTATCTTTTCATTAGTTCCATATGTTAGTTTAATTATATAGGAATGTTAATAAATAAAGATGTTCTAAATTGAGAATAAGTTTGATCTCTGAATTTATTAAAAATTTCGTACGAAATGATGATTATAGATATTTTCATCGATATATAATTATCACACTTTTGAAAACTTCCCTTGTTATGCTACATACGATAAAAACAGTTCGCGTCGATAGAGGAACATATTGCACATTTTCAGATTACCTAAGTACTTACGTAGAGTTTACATAGACAACAAGTGAGATAACACAACGCATAACGCGTGATCAACTGATAGTGAAAAATTAAGCAATTAGTAACATAAGCATCATATTTTCAAGGAAATACTGTAAAGGTTAATTTACTTATTAGTAATTGATGAATACTATGTAACGGTCTTAATTGTAATTTTGTATTAAATATTAAGTACCTTATAGCAAAAATAATAGCTTTCAGTTATACAGGGTGTATCCGTTAAGTTACGTCACCATTTTTTAGGCATTTCCGGTAGTGTAATTAAAAAATGTTTTACACAAAAGTTTCTCAGTACTTGGTGAGCTACATGTTCGCATATTCTGAAAAAATCTGAAAAAATGCTTTTTGCGTAAAAAACTAAAGGTCACCTTGACTTTTTTAAATGGCACCATATGTTTTGGACGTCATAGGGTTGTTGCTAACGTCGAGACGAATTCAACAGTGTATTCAACAGTGAATACAACACCATGACCTTGAAATGACCTCAAACTCAAAAATTTTGTGCAAACGTAACTTTAATGAAAAATGATTTCTTACAAAACAAAGCAAGTTACATTAGATGTTCGAACTGCGATCCGCATCTGATACGATACAGAGCTCCGCTCTTTGTATTGGACTTTTCGTTGTCGCCATAATTAGGGCGTCTCGGTTTATGGTATTACATGCAGTTGTTATGCGATTCCGAAGTTCTTGAACATTATTGATTGTTGTGTCGTATACAACAAATTGCAGATATCCCCACAGATAAAAATCCAACGGAGACGGATCCGGAGAACGTGGTGGCCAACGAATTGGACCATACGTTCCCCTATCCAACGATTTGTGAACTTGTTATTAAGATATCCAATAATTATAATAGCATTGTGGGCAGAACACCGGTATTGTGGAAGGTACATATCGTTCCTAATGTTCAGTGAAATGTCTTGCAATAAGTGTGGAAGTGTTTCTTCCAAAAAGTTAAGATATCGAGCAGCTGTCAAATTTTCTCCGAAGAAATATGGTCCGATTAAGTGACCATTTAAAATACCACACCAAACAAAATTTTTGAGATTGAGGTCATCCCAAGGTCATAGTATAATACACTGTTGAATTCGTCTCGACATCAGCAATAATCCTATGACGTCCAAAACATATGGTGCCATTTAAAAAAGTCAAGGTGACCTTTAGTTTTTTACGTAAAAAGCATTTTTTCAGATTTTTTCAGAATATGCGAACATGTAGCTCACCAAGTACTGAGAAACTTTTGTCTAAAACATTTTTTAATTACACTACCGGAAATGCCTAAAAAATGGTGACATAACTTAACGGACACACCCTGTATACATATACAATATCACAATAAATGTTTGAAATATTTTTCATAGTAAACAGCGTATGTTTATGTTAGAGTTTATGTTAGGCATTTATTGTGGTTTGTAAAGGTCAACCCGACGTAAACAACGCGTAATCTTTGCTGAAACACGTAAGTTTTAAACCAACATGATTATTCTTGCTCAAGATCATTTCAAGGTCAAAAAGGTGGTATCCACTAAATTCAGTTTTTTATTGTCTATCATGCTATAGTAAAAAAAATATACTATTCCATTTAAAAAAACATCGGTGACCTTGAAATTTCATTAAAAAACACGACATAAAAAATTTTTTCAATTCCATTATATTTGCCCCCTGCAGTAGTGTCACTTTGTCCTCTGAAGTTTTCTAATAGGACTGTAAATACGAAACATGTTCCCATTTTATGTGGGACACCCTGTATATTTATTGTTAGAAAGTTACTCACCAATTTTTTTTAATGAGATAATGAAAATATATTGAGTTTAGATAAAATTTCTTCGAGATAATAATCAGCTGTGCGATCTGTGTTGCTTGTATGCGTTTCGTTGAATGTGCTGAACTTCTTTGTTTGATATCGTCTGCCTAAGAAGTTTATAGAGTGTCGCGTGACACGTTGACGACAGTGTCGTATTAAAGCGGTAACCATTGTTGCACTATGTCAATTTTGCTGCAAGTAAGCAAATCGCGGATGATAAAACAAATGATAACAGCTAGATTCAGGGTCGAGGTGAGGTAGTATTTCCCCGAGGCTTTGTCCATCACGATCGCTTGTTTATCGCTAAGATTCGCATTGGATTCCTTTGCAATTTGATATTATAATATTGTATTACATGGAAGTAAATAATATGTACATAAATAACACTGTCCAACAAATTTCAACTTTTTTTATGTTCCAATATACTGTTGCATCCTTCTTATAGAGTTTTTTGCGCTGATTCCGAATCTGTCCTTAATTTCTCTCCTATACGCACAGTTTTTGAGGAACATGGCTTTGAAAGAAAGCATATTTTCCAACATTAAACAAATATTGTGATGTTATTATAAAAGATATTGAATTGATCTTTACAGCAAAAGATTCTGTAGACTTTCCCGAATACAGTGATTCCAATATTAATACACTATGATTGTTTAAATTCTTTTGCACCAATTTTTGAGGATATTTTCCAGCGGAAAATCGAACTATACCACGCGATAGAGCAGACTTTTATCTTCAGAAACCACCCTATTAACTTTAGAACGTCGACGTTTTTTTCGAGCCAGAAAGCAAAATATCTTCGCCCGACATGAGTTGCCGCCAGTGGTGCTCGGGACGAGACGCGGCGCAGTGACGGGATACCGAGCGGCGAACGACCGGTCTAGTGGTGAGCGCCACTGGCGACAACTCATGTCGGGCGAAGATATTTTGATTTCTGGTTCGGTAAAAACGTCGACGTTTAAACATGTTTAAACAATCATAATGTATTAATATTGTATATCACTGGATTCGGGAAAGTCTAAGGAATCTTCTGCTGTACAGATCAATTCAATATTTTTTATAATAACATCACAATATTTGTTTAAAGTGGAAAAATATGCTTTTTTGTCAAAGCCATGTTCCTCAAAAACTGTGCGTATAGGAGAAACATTAAGGACAGATACGGTTCGGATAAGAAATGTAGAAAATTTCAAAGAAATAAATTCGTAACAATGATTGATAACGGAACGAATAGATGCTCTTGAGAACTGTCATGACAGACATCATGGCGGTTGCTAAATGCCTATACTCTACAACTTCTATACAAATGAAAAGCTTGGTTGCGTTGAACGGTGAAATAAGAGTTTATAATGTAACGGATCGGCGAGAAACATTGACATGAAACATGAAACATTGAGTTACATTTTAAGTATGAACCCTAAACCTAGTAGATCAAGATCTTAATTATTGCCTTACAGGCAACGATCTTGTGTGGCTTCTCTTAACTCTACATAATCCAGCAGACGTTGCACAAGCAGACGTTGCATCGTTCTAATTGGCCCGAGAGGCGCAAAGTGAGCTAATGGATGTATTATATTTCAAAATAAAGTTACGTGTCTACTACATCGTTACGTTTACTTTCCCGCCTGGTGCGCGAACATTCAAGAAGATCACGTTAGCAGTTCAAGAGGTTCAGTCTAATTGTACACGATAGACTGAAGACTGGAGCTCAAAGATTAGAATTCCGAGTTTTAGAAGGGGTTCGTTCAGCTCCGGAAGTTTCGAATTGCAAAGATCGGGGCGTTTCGAAGCGTTTTCGATGCAACGCACAGTGTGTCGTCCAATGGAAAGGTACGAAAATTAAAGTGTAAGATCGGCAAATTTAGTTTCTAAAACTGCCTTAAATTTTAACTGAATAAATCAATTTGTTATTAAAATTGAGGCTGAAACTTTACTGTCAAATTCCGTGCATTATTTTAAACATACGTCCCTCGCAAGCTATTTGGTTTTTTAATTTGATTTTTACAGGGTCTGTTTAGCATTATAAGACCTTCAATCTCCCAGACATTTTTTTTTAAATAATCGCAATTTGTCCTAATTTTTTACGTTTAACATTTATCAACTTTGATTAGAGTTTTAAAAAAAGTACAGCAAAGTACACCCGTGAATTTTTTTACAGTAATTGGTGGCATATTAAACTTTAATTTCGCGTTGGTTTAAATCTGCTCACATTTGCTCGAGTGGAGAAAATAATAAAGAACCATATTAAGACGCTCGCGCTCGGCGGCTTTCTGCGTAGTCTTTCGAAGAAATTTGTTGCAACTATTTTTAAATGCATGCCATTTGATAAGTACTTACATATGTGTTCAATTTTATTCTTATAAATTATATATTTAGTTTTAAAATTGTTTAAATATTTACAATCTTTCAATTCAGTATTAAAGAAAGTACCAAAAGGTTCCTTTGAGATTTTGTATTATATTAATTTAAAGCACATTAGACTTGATATGATATATTATTAAATGAAACATCCGACTTA
This sequence comes from Lasioglossum malachurum, assembly GCA_028455605.1. NCBI lineage: Eukaryota > Metazoa > Arthropoda > Insecta > Hymenoptera > Halictidae > Lasioglossum > Lasioglossum malachurum. The sequence goes on along the minus strand of CM052314.1, from coordinate 19,619,880 downwards.
TCAGATTCCAACCCAGACACTTGTTCTGATGATAGTGAAGCTGAAGTAGTATAGTACGTATACATATTATTTAATAACGTATTATCTATGTTAATTGATTAATTAATTCATTCATTCATTCTTTTTATTTATTTCTAGGTAAAATAAAGGAATTCTCTCTTAAGGACTCCCCTAAGTTTTAATTCCTCCTTGTGAAGATTTAAATAAGCAATGTATGCAATATAGTACTTTTTTTCAATTTTCGTAAAAATTGTAAACCACTTTTTATGCAATAGAAGAAAACATAAGAAACAAGGTCATCGCAATTAAAATAAAAATTTTTTTATATACGAAATACGTGTTCTTATGAAAGCAAATTCAAGTTTTTTTGATCGAACTGAAAACAATTAAATTTAATCAATTTAAGCCAAACTTATATTATTTCAGTAAAATTTTGAAGAACCAACAATAAGTTAAAATGTTATTACGGCGTGCGTAGTAGGTATATTAAACATTATATTATATAAAATAAGATTCATGTATTTTCTGTTTGCGTTGTATAAATACTTACCAAAATTTAATGAAATATAATTTAAATTCATCATGTTATTATTACTCTATTTTTAGAACCGTTTATAAAAATTTTTTGTAATCTATTCTCTTTACAAAAATAAAATAAGAAAATCTGGAAAACTTTTATTATTCAACTGCCTTTTCCTTTCTCGTCAGCACAATTTACCATAATCTATATTTTATATGTTTATAAACTAATAGGATATTTTTATGTTATTATTATGTCTTATTTTAACTTATAAACATTTATAGTCATTAGTCATTAGTCATAATTAAATTCATTAATAACATTAATTATGCCATTATAGTCAGTAGTCAATATTCATCCATATTAAAAATTTAGTCATTATTCATTAGTCATTACGCTCAAATACTTATGTAGTCATTACTCATAGTCACGCTCAAGTATTTACTTAGTCATTAATTATTAGTCACTTTTGTAGAGCTTATGAAGTTATATTAGTCAATAATCATAATTGTGACTAGCGTTTGCCCAACTCTGCTTTTAACCTACGCCACACTTAACAATAATTGATTTCAGAAGTAAAATAGTCGATTTTAGCTTCTACAGACATGTGTGTTGATGTAAGGAACAGTATTAAATGCCTACTTCATGTTTGGTTTTTTGACTTTTGCACTCCTAAATCGGCCGTTTGTACCACTGTGGCGGCGCGGTGAAACAAATTCGCTAAATATGTACCGGGATATTTGCGTGCGAAGTATGTATCCTCGATCCACGAGGGTCCAAGATGGCGCGCGTGCCGGCGTGAATCGTCCCTCGCGTAGCAGGCGAGTACACACAGTTACCCCCGATCGATTCGCTATTAGTCTGTTCCGTTTAATGAATCTCTTTCCCATCGTCCTAATTGTCAACTGCCGGCGCGTTATTTACTCGAACGAGCGTGGAATTATGAAAGGGAGAGGAGCATCCCTCTGTTCTCCGTTCGGCGAAGACACGGGGCACACCTCGCTCTCTTCTCTCTCGGTGGCACCGCGCCGCGCCGCGCCACGTATCCGTGGTGACAATACAAACCGAAACAAACACTTGGTGGCACGTGAGCCGCACGTGTCGGTCAGGATATATTACATTCCGAATGCACACACACTCGACGAACGATTAAAGAAGGGGTGTGTACACGGCTGAAGTGCCGCGATCGTGACAACGATGAACACGACCGTGGCCTTTCTTCCCACTTTGTCGGCCCGTGTCGATGCGAAATGCGAACCCGTCGCGCGTCGCTTTGCGGCCCAGATACTCGACCTCTCGACGATCTTCATTCTTCGCACGGATTGTCCGCTTACCATGTCCGGCCCTGGATAGGTGCTTCTCCTCGGAAACCTCGCCGGAGCGGCTTTTCAATTCCGTTCGCACACTGGGAGCGATACTGAACAACATTTTATCGATAAAATCTGATTCGTCGCTATGGAAGAAATATTCAATCGAGGAAGAATTTAGTCGAATAAGCAGACAAAAAATCGTTCAGTTTGTATATTCAATTTTTGTCCTTGTATAAAATGTAGTAAGAATTGCTCCGGCTTGTCAGAACAACACAGATTTCGGGTATCACCGGATCGGATAACATCCGATTCTCACTATGAAATAGTTTTTTGCGCTGTTTCCAAATCTGTTTTTGATTTTTCTCCTAGACGCACAGTGTTCGAGAAACATGACTTACATAAAAAATGTATTTTCCAACATTAAACAAATATTGTGATGTTATTATGAAAGATATTGAATTGATCTTTACAGCAAAAGATTCCTTAGACTTTTCCGAATCCAGTGATATCTAATATTAATACATTATGATTGTTTGAACATGTTTAAACGATCATTAAAGACGGAGAGACACCACTTTCACACCAATTTTTGATGATATTTTTGAATTTATCTCGAAAAATAAGGGTCCAGCGGAAAATCGAACTATAGCACGCGATGGAGCAGACTTTTATCTTGAGAAACCACCCTATTAAGTTTGGAACGTCGACGTTTTTTTCGAACCGGAAAGCAAAATATCTTCGCGCAACATGAGTTGAGTAAAAAAAAGTTAAATAGAACTAAATAGAAAGAATTGATATCAATGATAAAATGAACGCATTAATGAACCGCGTGGAAGGTGAACTATTGAATGTGTTTATTGAAATTTACCAGCATTTTCATCTAAAAACGAGGATCATTATTAATTAAATGAGAATAATTGTTTCGATTCTCCCGAAGGGTAAGTACCCGTTCCGCGAGATAAACATTTACGTAAGTACGTCCAGAAGCGTTAGTGTCAGCGTATGTATCTATATGCATGCTGTTTAATTCGATCGAAGTACGTGCTTCGAAATGAGAGCGATCCGTATACTTAACAGTACTTTATTGTTGACATTATTACACGTTATAATATAAATCTATCATCTTGACACGTATAATACTTACTAGATCTACGGAGACAAGTTTAACGGTAAACCTATAACTAAACGTACGATATGGCGGCGGTATACTTATTCGGTAAAGGAACAAACAGACGTATCGCTGATCATTTTTTCTTTACAATAGCTTAACACGATATCTTGGACTCGACGCCGTTAGTAAAATATAGTACATTGTTCAAAGAATATTTGTAATCGTGGTTTAGTTTTCCCTTTTCTGTCAAACTTTTCCCTTTCGCCAACTATTTCCTCTTTCACGCAAAACGAACTTGGATAAATACGTTTATACATACAGTCCTCGACAAAATAATAAGACACCTAGCATATCTTTAAGTTTCTTATATTTAAAGGTAGAAAATGTACACTCCAATGTATCCTGTCAGGGCCCGCTCTAGCGGTTACGTCGTCCCGGACAAAAAGACAAATTGCCGCCCCTTAAGAATTTTATTGTAAATAAAAATCAAATAATTTCATTTAAATTTTAAAGAAACATATAACATGACATAACACAAATTGTTAACCATGAATTTTTTTACATTTTTAAATACTATTAAAAATGTATTATTGCACAAAAACAATTAAAATTCTATTATTTTGAAAATAATAGAAGGTAACATCACAACTACGTTAAAATCAGAAAAAATCTTGTTTCTTACTTTCAGTTCTGCAAACTTTTTTATTACATTTTTAAAATTTACTCTATCAACAATTTCATGCTCAATTGCCAAAATGGCCTAACCATTAAAAAGTTCTTAATTAGTTTTAACTTGGAGAAACTCCTTTCGCCACTTGCTACAGTTACTGGTATCGTTAACAATATTCTTAAAGCAATAGTAACGTTTCGGGCAAAATTTAACTTTGAAATTAAGCTCAGTACATTGCTTAGGCTTTCTTTTTTGCCCAAAAGCGCAGATACTACTGAAATTTCCTCTGCTAATTCTACCCCGTTTGTGTCAACAGAATCACCATCAGTTAAAATACATTCTAAATTTTTACAGTGTTTTAGTAGCATTTCTTTGGACATGGTATTAAAATCGTATATATTATATAAGAATTGAAAATAGTTACTATGATTACTAAGTTGTTGAAATCTAGCATCTAGTGCATTTAGTGCTTGATCGATTGTAAAATTAAAAAGATCTATTTTATATTCTTCCCTTTGGATTTTTCTCACACTTACAGCCAAAATGGCGCCCCTAAATTTTGGCGCCCCGGGCAAATGCCCGGAATGCCCCCCCTGGAGCGGGCCCTGATTCTGTATATTACATACTATTTCCAAAGTAAACATGTAAACCATTGCAAAATTAGAGAAAGATATGTAAACACGGTCTGACATTAATTCGACAAAAGTATAAGACACTAACAGAAATATGTTTGATTAAGCAAATAAAAATACAAAATTAATATTTCGTGATACCTCCCTTGAATTGAATTACGACTAGTAATCGCTTTCGGATAGTTTTATATAACTGTTTGATTCGTTTTTTTTTTTTGTAAATGTGTCCAATTGTGATTTATACTTTTTTTTAGTTCATTTACGTTATTATATTGTCTCCCATTCGCGTAGACTCGTCTTGACAAATCTCCATTTTCTATAATATTTAAATAAGGAGAACGAGCGGGCCATTCCAAAATATTAATATTTTTTGAAGACAAGAATTGTTTCACAGATTTTGCAGTATGGATTGCTGCATTATCCTGTTGAAAAATATAGTCACCGCGCGTGATACGAGCTGCAGGCTGGTTTAACTGATCAGTTATTAGTTAAATATATTTATTACTATTCATCCGATCTGATAACAAGTTAATTTTGTCTTTCCATAGTAACCAATAGTGGCCCATACCATAACACTGCCAGCACCCATTTAACGGCAACTTAAATGGAGTTCTTCCTTTCTGCAATCATGAAAGTAGTAGGTCCAACCGTCTGAGCTATCTAGATTGAATTTTTTCTCGACACTAAAAATGACTTTTTTCCAGTTTTCGATCCAGTGGACGTGTTCACAAGCGAACTTTAGTCGCGCTGCTTTGTGTTTCTCCATTAAAGGTGGCTGTTGTTTTAATTTCTTCCGTTTAACGTGTTTGCTTCCTTGTAGAACGCGATGTACATATCTTAAATTTGTTTTCACACCTGCTTCTTCGGCTATTTGTTTTGCTGTGCTCTTAAAATTCGACGCAACACGCAAAATTGCACGTCCATCACGTTCGGAAGTAACGCTAGGTCTTCCACTTCCTTTTCGATAAGCGCTTGGATTTTTTAACACATTATATATCGCGCACCTGCTTCTGTTTAATAATTTCGCAATTTTATTAATACTGACAGTATTAATTCGATTAATACTGAACGTATTAACAGAACGATTCGATTGACCTCACTTTTATCTAAATGCTTTCCTCGACCCGTTATTTATTTTTCGTTCTAATAAATGTACTTATACTATAAGAAAATCACAAGATTCAACGTCTGAATACGTTTACACTAGAAAACTTAATGGTAACAGTCGCATGAGTGGAAAATAAGCCAAATGTCTTATACTTTTGTCGAAGCAATGTCAGTCCGTGTTCACATATCTTTCTCTAATTTTGCTATGGTATGCGATGCAATCCTAAGATTTTGCGTGTTTACTTTGGAGATAGTATGTAGTATTCAGGATATAACGGAGTGTACATTTTCCACCTTTAAATATAAGAAATTGAAAAATATGCTAAGTGTTTTATTATTTTGTCGAGGACTGTATGTACTACGTAGTTTATGCGAACAGAAGCATGACAGAAGCACTTCTCCAAGAGATGGAGTCAGCGACCGTGCGATTTGCAAAATATTCGGGGGAACAACTTTCTGCGGAAAATTATGCGAGCGATCTTGTCGGTCGCGCTAAGAGCCAAATGTGTTTGAGGAAAACGTGCACACAGTTGCTAAGAGAATAATTTTCCTTATCGTGGCGAACATCGCGCCGCGCCGCATCGCAAGCACACGAGCAACGTAATCAGTTTTGCATAAATGTTGACGATAACGAAAATAACACGGGATTCTCGGCTCGCCTTGAGCAGTCACGAAACGAAAAAGGCCAGTTTTCCAATGCTAACAAAGTGTTTAACAACGTCCCGCAACAAATTTCAACGATTTTTCAAAACTTTTCACGTGCAAACGTTTTCTTGGAAAATACTCGTTTCCCTTAATTAGTAAATCTGGTTCGCGATGGCACGCGATGCTGTGAACAGTTACAAAATATTTGAACATTACTCCCTTACGAAGTAACGGCTAATCGAAATGACGTTGATCCTCGTGCACAACCACTTTTCTCGTATCTCGATAAATATAACACATAAATTTACGGATGAGAATGCGCGTTTGTAAGTTATTTGTAAGTTATTCGTCGCAAATTCACGCAAACAGATATACATAACAATTGTTAGAACACTGCGCGAGGACTCGAAGCAACGATTGATGTTCGGTGTACCAATAAGCAAATGATAGTTTGATACAAGTGCAACATGCTTTGCGATATTCGTAGCTTCCGCGAGGCTTTAACGTTACATCGAAAGGTGGGAAAATATATTGAATTTGAACTGCAATGCCATGTTATTAGGAAAATAATAGATTATTTATTGGTACACTTAATACAATTCGATTGGTAACTATTGACAAACTAGACTGCGAATGTCGTGAATACATAACATACGCCATACGCGAAGTACAATCAAGCGAAGGTGTTTAACAAATATTCTCTCCGTTGCGGTGGACCGTTTCATAGAAAAGATTGAATGTGATTGTACAAAGATAAATGAATCGTCGTCGATGATATACGCGTACATACTCGATGAAAGGAAGGAACAGAGAACAGAGCGAAAATACGTCATAAATGGAAAAAAAGGATAGTACAATAATAGAAATTCGATTTTCTCCTCGATAGAAAACTAAAATGCAGATTTCACCGATTCGCGGCGCTGCGCTGTTGCGCGTCACGAACCTTATCTCGCAATTGTGATCCTATACCTACCAGGGAAAATTCATTAGCAGCTCGGCACGCATCTATGCGAATATTCGTGTCCTCGTCACGAATGCGTATCGGCGAGGAGATTAATTGCAAATTATTCCATTCTCTTTTCTCGTGAATCTCCGTGCGTGCGTTTCGAAACGGCGTCAGCGGCGGATCCGTCGCCATTAAAAATCGTTGACGGGCTCAAACAGTCCGCGATTTTTTTACTCTTTTCCCCGGTTTTTGTACACGCGATTGTATGGAATCGTTCAGAATTTTCGGGACCGGAAAGACCGCGTTAATACCCGCGGATCGATCGGGAAAAAAAATCAAGGAAAAGGCAATATACGACGCGACGCGACAAAAGGCTTCCCATCCATTGAACCTCCGTTGTGAACGATTAAAATAATTTTCGGATCAGCTAGATTTCGATTAATACCCAGTAATCGATGGGAAAAAATCATTTCAAACGGTTGCGGAATTGTACAAATTATTTTATTGCATTCTTCCGGCTTCCGTTATACTCTGAAGCCGAAAGGACTTTTCAGGATCGTGAATCGCACTCGGAAAATAATTAAACATAGTTGAATCGTTGAAAAATCTGAACCTGCGAAATTCTTTTATTTTTGTAAATATTCCCTCGCTCTACGTTTCTGTCCACCGATTAATACCAATGAGTATTTTCTAATGTAGGAAGACGGTATAATTAACACAAGGATTGCTTCTTCGTAATTACTGTTGAAAAACATTGGACAATTTTTGTTGGTAACGATATATTGTACGTATCTAAGCTGTACTTCCTAATATAATACTTATTTACAGAAAATGTGCAATAACTTAAAAATATTTCAACGAAGAATACTTTTGTTCTTCGCAAAGAAATGTACAAGCGATTGTACAATTTATTAATGTATACTTGCTTTCTAAACGAGACGACACATTTTTTAATAAATAAGCGGTTTAATGCAAGAACGCTGCAAGTCGAAGCTCGTCGTCGGATAACGAAGAATCGAGTAAAAGTTCGAGAAAATATTGTATAACATGGTATCGGAGGATGTTACAAGCCACGCTAAAGTTATGTTACAATTATTTTACGTAATGACAATTAAACCGCCGAGACGCGGTGTTAAACCAGGCAAATATTGACTTACGTCGCTTCTGCATTAAACGGCTCGAACAGTGCGATATTCAACGCGTTAGGCCATCCACACACGGGTCGATTGTAATCGCGTCGTGAAGTTCGTACGTCTTGCCCGTCATGTACGATTCATGCGACGGGCGCGATTGCCATCTGCACACGGGTCGATTGTTTCTCAGTCGATTTGTGTTTTTGAAACATCAAGAAACGCGCTTTCACGTTTTCACTTTCAAAAAAAATTAAACCGACTTCGAAAAAACGCACTAAAAAAATGCACCAAAAAGTATGAAATAATTATAAGTATAAATAATTATGTGAATACACACGAACTTAAATACAATGCAACCTTTTCGGAGGCGGCGCAAAATTGAAAATTTTCCAAATGACAGATATTGCTGATTATGATTTCATTAAAATATGGTGAACTTGGAAATCAGCAGGTGGGAAGAGAATATACATTAATATGTGAAAGCATGTAGAAGAATTTAAGGAATTTAAGTAAAATTTTCAATTTTGCGCCGCCTCCGAAAAGATTGTATTGTATTTAAGTTCGTGTGTATTCACATAATTATTTATACTTATAATTATTTCATGCTTTTTAGTGCGTTTTTTCGAATTAATTTTTATTTATAAAATTTTTTTATTTCACACTTTTTAGTGGAACGTGCAGAAATTTGTTATTATTCTTATTGGTTATTTGCAATAAAAACCGCAAAGAATGAAAAAATGCAAAACTTGTTTTCAAGGGACCAATCGGAAGACATACCCTACAAAATGCAGAAGGTTTCCTCCTGATTGATCCATCCATCTCGCGGAGTAATCGGTGAACATACATAGAAAACAAAGCGGAAAAGAAGGCACATTCAGATCGAATTGAGTTACCTCCTCCTTTTTCGAAGTCGGTTAAAAATGTGCAGTTCTAGTGATGAGGAGAACTTCGTTATGTTTCTGTGGTACCGGCATAGTTTTATACCAATTGTAATTGAAAGACCTAATTATAAAAATTTTATCCATTGAATTAATGAAATAAATTCAAGAATTAGTTAAGATCTAAATGATATTTTTATTCCCAGTTTTTGACCATTCTAATAATAATTTCCTCTATCTTTAAATTGATTAGCAATATTTATCCCATTATGTTTATTTAACTTATCATATTGACTTATACCCCTCACGTTTAACCCTTCGATGGCCGACAACTTTTTCAACTTTTTCAACGGCCGACGCCATAAATGATTTCAACCCGACGCACACTGGTCCACGCGCTCGATCTAGCTGTTCATTTGGTAAAAAAGCAAATTGCCCAAATCGATGTTTATTGAATGTATATTGCTTCCTAAATGTCCATGACATTCGAAAACGATGAAATTGTGTTTATTTGCCACCGAAAAAATTACCTCTTTTATTATTGATACCCTGGAGAATCTACTTAATATTGTGTCCATTTTTGTTGCAAATGGTATTTGTCTGTACTTAGAGTATATCTTTTGTACTAAGATTTAATATTTCTAATTTATTGAAATAACAATGCTCAATAAACTAAAAAGAATCTTCAAAGTTTTCAATCTTTAGTGAAGGATATCTTTCGAGTCAACCATGAGCCCTCATTGTATCAAAGTGCATTATTATCAGCGTTCATTTCTCTATGAAATTGTGCAAGAATCACATCCTGTTCGATCCTGGTACACAAGTTATTATTGTTTAAAGGGTATGTGTCGCCTGAATTCCGGCCGAACCCGAACCTCTGGCGCGGCGCGTCACGCGTTAAGATTTTATTAAATTCTTTTAAAATATGAGTGTCGAATGTGTTATAAATGGTATAACATGCCATCGAGTATGCATAAAATATTAATTCACGCAGCGGACATAATAAAATCTGCTACACTACAGGAGCAGATCTACAACAAGCTTCCACACTTTGTTATATACGTTTGACATTACAATTCCTTCGATATCTTTAAATTGTTTAAATAATAGACAAGTTTTTAAGAAGCAAACGCATTTTGATGATGCAGTCGAACAATTAATGTTGAAAGATGTTGAAGAAGAAAGTGATGACAATAATGATTTGTCAATATGATGTAATGTGAATTGTTATTGTTGTTTATAAAAATTATATTTTTGTTTTTTATAATTAATATTATGTTTTTTGCACAGTTTCAAATAAAATATTTTTAATTATGTTTATAAAATCCATTACTTCAAAAATTATTGATTATTGTGTTCATTTAAAACCTGAACCTGATTTATCAGACACTTCCGATAATCTGAGAAAAAAATGTTTCAAACAAAACTGAATCAACATTCAGCAGTCTACAAATTTCAATCTAAAAAATTACAAAAGAAATTTTTAATGCATAAATAATTAGAGTCACATTGAATTTTTAAAAGTCAATATGTATTTTTGGTTTCATAATATTGTAACTGATATCAAAACGAATCCAACGACCTAAATTACTATAGCTTTAAACTTTCAAATAGTGCTAAAATATTAATGAACAGCTAGATCGAGCGCGTGGACCAGTGTGCGACGGTTATGATGAAAAATTTCACGGAATCGTATCGATGACGATTGTAATCGCTTCCAGACATCCCATTTATAAGAGTCCATTTATAAAAAACTCATTTATAAGAAATGCCGCATTGTTCAAAACGTCATAGGTCCCCACGGACCTTGTCGGGCATCGGAGGGTTAAGAAAATTTTGATTTTTAACCCTTTCGCTACTACGGACGAGATATGTCGCGCCTCGGTACTTCCCGATAAACGCTTTCCTCGATAAAAAAAGATAATAAATAAATAATAGCCTATGCAACCTAAATACACAGACCACATAGAAGAGTGCAATGCACTCAAACTACAAAAAACTATACGCGTGGAAAACCACGCGCGGTAGAAGTAAAACTTCTTGCAGTCTAGTAATGTTTTAAATTAAGATTGGAAATTGTAAATAATCCTAATGAAGCGACAACAATATCAGGAACCACCAATACAAAAAAAATCATAGAAAAATTTTCATTTCAAAAATAATGAACGATCAAAATTTGCGACGCAAAGAAGGAAAGCATATGGGAAATGCTATGAAATGAACATTTTTCTATGATTTTGTTTGTATTAGTTGTTCCTGATCTTGTTATCGCTAAAATATTTTTTTTCTTTTTTGTATTAGTTGTTCCTGATCTTGTTGTCGCTTCATTAGGATTATTTACCATTTCCAATCTTAATTTACTTCTAAACATTACTAGACTGCAATAAGTTTCACTTCTGCCGCCCGTGGTTTTCCACGCGTATAGTTTTTTTTTTTTAAATCAAAAGACTACATACGTCATGTGGTTGGGCATACCCTATATGCTTCTCGTACAGCCTTTCGAAAATTTCGTTATTTTTGCGATAGGACGCACCGTTCCCGAGATACAGCCATTTTTTATTTTTCACTGTTTAAATTTTCGCGCCAAACTTCCGTAAAATCGTAGCCGCCAGTAAAGAGTTTCACTTCAAAAATAATGGCCAAATCAGGGTATAAATGACATGAACTGTATAAACTGTACTTCCATGAGTCGCACCAATCGTACGATTTTCCAACTCCGCTTCCAATCGCACGCGATTAGAATCGAGGCGATTTCAGTCGCGCCGATTTCAGTCAAATCGACCCGTGTGCGGCTCTCCACTCATTTGCATCGGAAGTGAAGTGGAGGGGAGAGTCGCATGCGACTGGAATCGCGTCGACCGAATCGCCGATCGACCCGTGTGTGGACGGCCTTAGAATGACTATTTCGCACGCTGCTCACGTCACAGGGTGATTAAAAAATTATTATCGTAACAGTAGTAGCTGAATTAAGGTCTAGTTTCAAATGAACGAGGCTGCGAAATGATCTCACAGACAAACTCGCTAAATCGATCGAAATATTCCGCCGGTTTTAATCATCCTGTACGTACAAAAACCACGCCGTCGAAGAATTCGGAAGAACGAACGAGACGTCTGATTTATCAATTTATTATCGTAATATTATCCATCGATACCCGACTTACACAGCTCCAAGAGTCCGTTAGGCATCGCACGCTTTTGCTAAACGATGCAATCGTTTGAATCCGCGACGCGCCCGCCGTTTCGAGCACGGCGAGTTCGATTTCTCGATCGCTCGCCGATCCAAACGATATTCTCTCCCTCTCTCACACCACGAAATACTGTCATCGCCGAAGAAACCACTTTATACGTTTAATGTTCATTTATTGCCGCCTATAAAAAGTCGCGTTCATTGCACGAACAAAACGATGATCGAACGGAAAGGGAGGCGCAAGTAAAATGCATCGGTTTATGTTCTCGAACAATACGAAAACTTTCAGCGATCGAAATGTAACAAATGTTCGTCGTACAGCTCGTTCCCTACATATGTGCACTGTAAACGTCTACTTGGCCAAAACACACGACGACTCGAGTTTTACATTAAATCCTCCGAAGAGAATTGACCTCCCCCACTTTTTCTCTCTCTCTCTCTCATGCTCAGAAAATCTTGCGTTCCATCATTCTCTCGCTCTCGCTTGCATCCACGCAAACAATAGAAAGCTGAGCAAAGATTTGTTCGGGGGGTGTTTAATATGTACAGTGCCGATATTAATCGATCGTTTACAAACGAGTCGACGCGACGCGACGGAGCTACTTCTTCAGCTAGAAACGAAACCGCTACGTTCGAGAACGAAGACGAAAGATTTCAGATCCGACTCCCGAAGCATCATATCGAGGTGCGTTTTTATCTTTTTCTTTTCTGTATATTAAACAAACCACTACACTATTGCACTACACTTGTTTTGTTTTATACAATTATTCAAATATATGTATATCCGAGTCTTTTTACACAAAGCGTACGTATATATTCGTGATACAATTTACTTCGGTGGCGAGTCGATCGTCGCTTGTTCTTTGGTGTGTGTCGTACCTGTAGGATCGTTTCACTTTCATCACCGAACAGCTTCGGGATTTGTTTGTGAGTCTTGTAATGTCGGCGGCCGAGTCCACGACGCGACGCGACGGACCAACAATCTCAACGATTCCGCTTCAAAGTTCGCTTTCGTACTTTCACGTTGAGCCACCGTCGTTCCGCTACCGCTACGAAGTTCCGGTTCGTAGAAACAACGTCCTCCCGAGGACAACGATTTCCCCGAGGGATCGCGAGAGACCGAGATTCTCAGAGCCGGAATTGAAGATGGTGAAAGGCCCGATAGTAAAACGTGTCTGCGATCATAGTCCTCGAATATGGAAAAATAGTTGTCCGATTAGAATCGATTACGGGTCGATCCGAGGTTCGACCGAGAGCTTGGTAGCCCCTGATCTCTGGATCCTCGAGCGCCAGTGTCTAGACCAGTGGCGAGAAGGCCGACGCTTGACTCCTGATCTCCCTGTGCTCCGTCGGACTGAGGTCCAGCAGTCCGCCGCAGTTCTGATCGTTGGCGGCCTGTTTGCCGATCAGAGCGTCGATGCTGAAGTTCCTCTTCTTGTTGACGGGAGGATGACCGGTGGGTATCGTCGTCGGCGTCCTCGTCGGCGTCGGATCGAGGAGCTGCCTGATCGGTGGCGCCGTGATCGGCACGGGTTTGTACAGCGGCGGAGGCGGTTCGAGGAATCCTCCGAGCTTGAGGGCCTCGAGAGTCGAGGGCGAGAAGTCGAGCAACGGCAGACCGGGTGGCGGAGACAGGTAAGCCGCGCTCGGATATGTTAGCGCACCCGGATGACCGCCGCCGCCGCCGCCGCCGCCGGGACAAGGGCCTCGGTCGCCGCAGATTGCGAAAGTTGCCATGATGGCTCTGTCGCGAAGGACATAGTGCGGCGTGGGCCTCTTGTATCTCTTCCTGCGGCGCAGGAAACTGCCGTTGTCGAACATGTCCTCGGCCAGGGGGTCCAGCGTCCAGTAGTTGCCTTTGCCCGGGTTGCCGGGCTCGCGGGGAATCTTGATGAAACAGTCGTTCAGAGAGAGGTTGTGTCTGATGGAGTTCTGCCAGGCTGGGAACTTGTCGTGGTAGTAGGGGAACCGGGACATGATGAACTCGCAGATGCCGCTCAGCGTGAGCTTCTTCTGGGGCGATTGGAGGATCGCCATCGTGATCAACGCTATGTACGAGTAAGGGGGTTTGATCAGGGACGAGGACATCTTGTCGTTCCCGTATGTAGAGGCCTGACCGGACGAGCCGGTCTTCTGCTGGCCGTTCGCCGACATCATCGTGTAGTTCTTCTTGCTGCGACTACCACCGCGGTTCCTCGAGGAAGTCGTGGCGGGCACCGGAGAGCTCGGTATTATGGGGCTCGACGACGACTGGGACCGTGACGAATCGTTCTTGTCGAGACTCACCGGGTCCACGATCATGCTGCTGCTGTCCGAGTCCCGATCGCTGTCCGCGCAGCCGTCGCACGACAAGTTCGACATCATCATCCCGTGCGGTTCCATCGTGATCGCTTCATGGGCTGACGACTCACGGGACGACGGAAGTTGCAGACTAATGTTCGAGGTCATCGGGGACCTCTTTGAAATCAGCACTGGCTCGCATCGTTCGTTTCCGTGGAAGCGATTAGGACGCGATTAGCGCGCCGCTCGTCGTCTACGGGTAGCGGGCACGCGTCTCTGCGTTCATCGAGTCGCGGAGAAATCGGTTCGCGACGATACCGTTTATCGTTTACCGTTTCAACCAAGGTCGAGCCACCAAGTCACCGAATAGCCGAATACCCGAATAGTCGAATAGCGAATGTTGTATCACGAACGTTCCTTCTCCGACATATTTATCGGAGCAACTGTCACCGCACCAGCTCCGAACAAATGCTATCTTACGCTAATAGTTTGTTTCCACAACGATAACGAGCCGATTTTTTCTAGGCCGGTTCTCTCTGTCACCTGCTCGCGCGCGTCTCAAGGATGTCGGCCGCGATTACTTGAACTGGCGCACTCTGCGGCTCTATCGTCACCAGTCATCTTTCGGGATCCTCAGAGACCATCGCGATTTTCCGTCATACTCGCTTATCGATCTTCCGCGAATCCCCCACACTGTCAGCCCCCGATTTTCAACTATTTGCAACAACTTATCTTTGATGTTTGACTCGTTGACTATTCTTATCTTTACGACAACACACTCTCTCTCTCTCTCTCTCTCTCTCTTCCCCTCCTTTTCTTCTCTTCTCTTCTGTTCTCTTCCCTCTCCGTTTCTCGACAAAGGCGCGCGGTAGATACCAAAAACTGATGGGAAAAGTCAAAATGTTGGTTTACAACCCCGGCGAATTGGCCGCGCACTGATCGTCGATGTTCGGTTTTCGGTTTCTGGCCTGTCAACTTTGATGTCGGTCGCGCGCGAGATGATAGCGGTATCTCGAGGTTAGGTGTACGAAATGCGGTCGAAGCTTATGAAGCACGATTGCGAGTGTGCCAGCACTGTGGAGGACCGTCTACGAAGCGAAATCGTGGGTCGAATTGATTCGAAGTGACTGCTTTGGTCCTACATGGGCGGACCAATGGGCGGGCATTTCAACCCCTACCGAAGGGGTGGCGGCGGGGTGTGCGTCCCCACCATCGCCACCCTGTATCCACGACTCCCTCCATCCTCCTTCAGGAGAAGAGGAATCGTTGTCGTCACCACCAACGAGGAGAAACCCCCGGAGGGGACGTCGGAGTTAGGAAAATAGCGGGATAGATAAAGGGACTTTCGAGGCAGACTGGGGGTAGAGAGGGCGAAATTGTAACACTCCGGGGGCTGCTTTGCTTTGAGCGGCGCGGTAAAGGGACCAGGCGTTACATACTAATAGAACGTATGAACCGTGGCCGTATCGATATACCCGATCCGAAATACTCGGCTGTCCTATGGATTTTCGTTCGCGAAATTGTTGTTCCTGTACGGGAATCGGGATGCTTCCAACGAAAATTAGGTGGCGAGAGTTCCCCGAATATATATACAGTGACGAGCAAAAGTGTAAGCACACTTCGTTTGTTTTACATAAAACGCGATAATACAAGCTATTTTCCAATTGAATGATAAAGATTAGGTAATAATAATTATATGGTGAATGTGATAAACAAAACGTAACAGTTTATGTTGATAATATTGACAATATATAGAACATTTTACAAAAATAAGGATTTGTAGCAATGTTTACAGTTTTGCACTTTAATTGTGCACGTCGAAATAAAGCTTTAAATTAATATTTTCTCCATTTTCCTTTACTTTTTTGTACTGCCTCTAGCCTGCGTGGCATACTATCTATTAAATTTTTAATAATTTCCGACTCAATATTGTACCATTCTTGTTCTGTTCTTTGCCACAATTCATAAACACCTGAAGGTGGATTGTCATATTTTGCTAGCCTTCTTTTCACAATTGACCACAAATTTTCGATTTGGTTCATATCCGGACTTTGTGCTGGCCACTTCATCAGAAAATTTTTAATTTCCTAGCCAGTTTTTAGGATTCCCGCCTTGTTGAAGTACTACTTCATCATCAGGAAATTCAAAAAAATCAACAACAGGAGGTAAATTATTTTTCAAAATATTTAAATGCTCTTTGCACATGGTACCTTCTATCAGAACTAAAGGACCAACACTCTTATGAGTAAAACAACCCCAACACAAAATTAAACTACCCCCGAACTTCATAGTTTGTATTATGCTACTTGTTTGATTACTATTTTCGGATGAAGACCAGTCCAAGGACCTTCCATCAGATTCAAATCTATTAATTTTTGTTTCGTCAGACCACATAACCCTTTTCCAGTCTTCTGTTGTCCACTCTTTGTATGTATGAGCAAATTTTTGTCGTGGTTTAATATTTTTGACTGAAAGAGCTGGTTTGAGTTTCTTTTCTTTCGCTTTCAACCCGATTGTCTTTAAGGAACGGCGAATGTCCATTCACTTGCATTACTCCAATGTCTTGAGGCGCGATTTTTGGAGTTTTATGACTTTCAGACCGAAGACGATGTACAATTTCACGTGCAGTTCTGTCAGAAGCCAGTCACGGTCTACCGTTTCTTGAAGAAGTTGACGTACTACCATAGGTTCTCTTAATTTTTGCAACTATCGTATGACTTACACCACATTTGACTGCAATTTGCCGTAATGAAAAACCTTTATCGCACAATGAAATTATACTGTTCCTCTTGTCTGCACTAATTGTAAGTAAGTGGTTTCATCTTGCCTCTCGCGAGTCAAGTACCTTTCACACTGAAGAATAACTATGTACACACTAGTCTAAACGTGTCTTACGACAGTTGGCTATCAGTATTTCTTGACAATTTCATTTCCCTAGCATATATGTACAATCTTATTCGTTTCTGATGATACGTGCAAAACTGTAAACATTGCTACTGATTCTTATTTTTGTAAAATATTCTATATATCGTTAATATTATCGAACGTAAACTGTTATGTTTCGTTTATCACATTTACCATATAATTATTATTACCGTATCTTTATCATTCAACTGAAAAATATCTTGTATTATCACGTTTTATGTAATACAAACGAAGTGTGTTTACACTTTTGCTTGTCACTGTATACATATACACTAACGAGCATGACTGTGATTCAACACACTTTAAACCAGAATCACTATTTTATGGATGGACCGAACGACTTCAATTTCTCTGTATGGCGAGAAGAATTAGTTTAGTAAATGTCGGAATTGTGAAAAAAATATTAAAAATTGATTTTTACTACATTTATGTACTTATATATATAAATTATATGCGGTCTGAAAATTTCATTGAAATTGGTTAATTGGTTTACGAGCTATAAACGATCAAAAGTGTAATTTGCGATCAAAAATTGCAATTTTTCAAAATTTACGGCCTTTTTACCACTTTTGATCGTTTATAGCTCGTAAACCAATTAACCAATTTCAATGAAATTTTCAGAACGTATATATAATTTATACGAGTTGACGAAACGCATCTTTTAAATTTTCGTTATTGGCTCAGCTGAAAAAGTAGTAAAAATCTATTTTTACTATTTTTTTTCGCAATTCCAACCAAATGTATTTTTTCAAAATATTTTTTAGACGCCATTTACTAAACTAATTCATCTAGCCTTACAGAGAAATTGAAGTCGTTTGGTCCATTCACAAAAAAGTGATTCTGATTTAAAGTGTGTTGAATCAGTTATGCTCCTTAGTGTATATAATATCAAACAATATTGTTAAACTGAATTAAATTATGCGTGTTTTCTAGACCTTTCAATAAATAAACTAAACAATAGAATCTAATGGAAATACTTCTATACGGAGCTTCTACAAAATTCAAGATTTGTTATTCAAATGAAATTCTACCGCTCGGAGCAAATATTGTAGTCTGATTGATTTGCATTTTCATGGGTTAATTAGTGCTAGCGCTGAACGTTAACGTTTAATGAAAACTGAAATTATAACAGTAGGATCGAAGACTCGCATCGTTGTAGGAGTGATTAAAAGTTTATAATTTCGAACTCCATTTTCCTGGAACGATATGAAGTATAATGTTTTGCAGTGTTTAAATCCCGGCCGGAACTGCTTCTCCTATTACTAAACTTCTCGTTCTTACGAACTTTCTTTCATCAAAAATACGTCCTTTACTCCTCGCGAACTTGAAATTACGCCACTGAAGAATCAGTCGAGTAAGTTCAGCGTCGTAAATTTTTCACTTTTCCTGTAAGCGCCCTCGGCGTTTACCGTTAACCGTCCTCAGACTTTCCGCGTGTAATGGCGGACGTAGTCAAACGAAATCGCTGTGAATCGTAACTTGCAGCGACTTTATAATCTTTTCGATTAGACCGGCGCGGCGCACAGTGCGTTGAGTCAATGGGATTTTGGGACGAAAATCATAACAGTATCATTCAGTATCGGGACCATATCATTTTCTTAGAAAAGTATGCCTTCAACGTCATCAACAGGCTCAAAAACAGTATGAATGGAAGTAAAAACCTTAGTTTTTCTGTCTTCGCGATTGCTTGAAAACCATATCTCGAAAATGGAATTATTAGTAATAGATCGCTCAGAATCTGAAAAAATGTTTTATCGTAAGAAGTTTATTTTTTGATTTTTCGTCCCATGACAACGCATTGTGCAGTGCGGCGATTACATATAAAGTTTGCTTTGGCAGGACACGATATTATACAATGAGTAATTAGGTTAATAAAGTAAACTCGACCTACGCACGTTCTCATTTAGTACGATGGATTTCACAATCGATTCAACAAAAAGTTCGACAGATTTACGTTGGACGTTTTACACGTCCTATTACCTTTCTCCTCCCTTCTCGTATAAGCACGAGAAGCGATTTTCCCCGAAACGATAACAGATATATCACTTCATTCTTCTCTCGAACTAAATCTATCCATTCGAAAGAACGAAATCGATATCGGCTGCGGTCTCGGAGGAAACGGCACCAACACTTCCACCCTCGTCCCACCCCCATATCAATCGATAAAAACATGAAATCGCGTAAACGCATGGCAGCGCGGCTCGCTGAAACAAAATCCTTTGTGTTTCAAATCAATAGCGCTTGTCATCAATTGTCTCAAATCTCCTTGCGCGACCGCAAAAATCAATAATTCGCTGCCCCGGTAACAATCGCACTCGGCTTCCGGTAGTTCCCGTTCCCGAAAATAAGAAAAGAAACAGAAGAAACGGGAAAGGGGGAGGGGAACGAGAAGCTAATGAAGAGTGCGAGAGCGCGACACGGGTTATTCAGGAGGCGACCTCGGAAACCATAGCGAACGACACAATTTCTGGTTCTGAAACGGTGTGTGCCGGTGCGGCGCGGCGCGCGGAAACGAGTTCGCTAGTCCCGGGTCCTTGGATTTTCAGCTTCGAAATGGAGAACGATGGGATCCGTGGTATCGCCAACAGAGCGAGCCGGGCTGCACGCATCACGAGTTAACTTCCCTCAGGCAGCTCAAATAGAATCTGTATTACGCCGTGGCAGTACATAGAGCGAGAGAGGACGACAGAGGAGGGAGGAACAGGGAGGGAGAGAGAAACACCGAGCGGGGTATGAGAGAAAGGGGATGGAGGGAGCTGAACAAGGAAGCGAGAAGGAGAGCAGAATATAATGATAGACAGAAGACAGAATACATACGATGAAAGGGAGAAAGGGAGACGGCCGATGGAGAGCGAACGAAAGAGAGGACACGATAGGTACAAAGAAGAGGGAATATCACGGGAGAGAGAAGGAGAAACGGATCGAGAGAGATAGGGCGACAGAGAGAGAGAGAGAGAGAGAGAGAGAGAGAGAGAGAGAACGAGAGAAATGGAGTGGTATAGACGGATGCGTATCTACCTGAGCGCACTATCGGTTCACAGAGCCGAGCAGAGAGCGAATATTGTGTTTACCCATACGCACGGCTTTGCGATGCAAATAATCTGGTATTATTGCACTTACTCCGCGTACCAGCGGAGCTCTTCCGTGACTACCAGCCCCGCGCTTTGCTCTGCTTTCTTCCCCTCCGCGTTATATTTATTTACACGATATTCATTGTGTATCGAAACATCCTGTTATTGCTGCTTTTTCCATCGACGATCGCGAGCCAAAGTCTCGCCGACTATCGCATCTCCGAGCTGCTTCGATCGCGATCCCGTGTTTCCCTAGCACGACCCTTCCAACCGATTTCGGTACTTTGTTACAAGGATATTTATCTCGTTCCGTTGATAAGTCGAGAAGCAGATTTATTCTATCGAATAATATCCCGCATCTAGTATTTTCAAAACTGCGACACAGAGAAAAAAATATTATGTATACATACGAAGAAGAAGGACAGAAAGACGGACAGCGTGTGGTCGTGCAGAATTTATAATGACAGTGAACCAAATGAAAGAAACATAAACATTTTATAAACGATTATTACTAGACTGCAAGTTTCATGCGATAGGTAGGATGAGTAGGAGCAATTTGAAACGGTAGAGAGACTAATGGAAATAGAGGATCCCGATTTGTAATTTTCAACTTCAGAAAATGATTAATGAGCGATGGAAATTTCTATTTGGCTCCTGTGTCTGGTAATCGATGAAGACAATTTTGATTTTGCATGAAGATCCGCAGTTTAATTATATTATTAACGAAACTGAATAAAATACCAGGTATGTAAATATGAAACCGGAATTTGCCCATAGATGGCTCTAGGTGTCAATGTACAGGGTGTGCCATCTTTTATGTCGGTATGTGAATATTGAATAACTTTAAAAAAAAACAACCGATTTCCATATATAAGGTATTTTTATTTAGTTTGTTCCTTTACAATTTTTTGGACTAGTTTTTGAATACAACATCAATCAAGTGGCCGCCTTTATTGGCCAAAGCAAAATGTGCCCTTTTTGCTACGTTTTCCATCGCTTTTTCGAGAATCTCGGGCGGTATAGCGATGATTGTGGCACGGATGTTTGCCTTGAGCTCGTCAATAGTTTGAGGCTTGCTGGCGTACACTTTGCTTTTCAAATAACCCCGCAAAAAGAAGTCCGGAGGGGTCAAATCTGGAGATCTGGGTGGCCAGTCAATGTCAACGTTGAGTTAACACAACTGAACGACTATTTTCACTATTTCGGCGCGTTGTTCCGGTGTGAAGCGATTCATGGTTAAAATTGTACTGAATTGACGTTACGAAAACATGTTTACTCAAGTCAATCGGTTGATAAAAGTTATTCAATCTTTACATACCGACATAAAAGATGGCGCACAGTGTAGTTACCGTCAAACAGCGTCATTGACTCCATTTTCTTGTTTTGACATCTGGTAAAGATTTTCAACTCACAACCATACAAGTTTCATACAACAGAATAGTTTTTAATAACGTTGAACATGTCGAATTTTGTGCCTAGAAACTACGATATGCGGACGGCATTGATTTTCTGTTTCCATTTGAAGAAAACTGCTGCAGAATCGCATCGAATGCTTGTCGAAGCTTACGGTGAGCATGCTCTTGGTAAATCACAGTGCTCTGAGTGGTTTAAAAAATTCAAAAATGGCGATTTTGATGTGACAAACGAAGAACGTGGAAGACCACCGAAAAAGTTCAAAGACAGCGATCTGCAAGCATTGTTGGATGAGGATGACGCTCAAACGCAACAACAACTCGCGGATCAATTAAATGTGACACGAGAAGCCATCTCCATACGTTTGAAAGCCATGGGAAAGATTCAGAAGATGGAAAAATGGGTTCCATGTGAACTGAATGAAAGACAGCAGAAAACCGAAAAACCACTTGTGAAATGCTGCTCGCCAGGTACAAAAGAAAGCCATTTCTCCATCGAATTGTGACTGGTGATGAGAAGTAGATATATTTCGAGACTCCTAAGCGTAAGAGGTCATGGGTAACTCCAGGCGAACCATCGACATCGACTGCAAGGCCAAATCGCTATGGACAGAAGACAAAGCTCTGTGTTTGGTGGGATCACAGAAGGGTGTGATCTACTATGAGTTGCTAAAACCTGGCGAAATCGTTAATACTGAACGCTACCGACAACAAATGATCGATTTGAATCAAGCTTTGCGTGAAAAACGACCGGAATATCAAAAAAGGCAACACAAAGTGATTTTGCTTCATGATAATGCACCATCACACTCAGCAAAACCGGTAAAGGAAACGATTGAGGCGTTTAGTTGGGAAATACTTTCGCATGCGGCTTACTCACCAGACTTGGCTCCATCCGATTATTACTTTTTTGCATCGATGGGACATGCACTTGGTGAGCAGCGCTTCACATCTTACGAAATTATACGAAAATGGCTCGATGACTGATTTGCCTCAAAAGAGGAACAGTTTTTTTTGGCGTGGCATCCACAAATTCTCAGAGAGATGGGAAAAATGTGTAGCTACCGATGGGCAATACTCCGAATAAAATATTTTGTATCATTGTCATACAATAAACGTGTATTTTCTATACAAAAATTCCGGTTTCATATTTACATACCTGGTACATACTGTCTTCCTGCAGGAGAGGAGAAATGTGAACGTTGAAAAGGAAACGGACAGCGTGTGGTCGCACAGAATTTATAGTGAAAGTAAACCATTTAATAAATTATCGTTTCACCTCTGTTGTGGGCTTGTTCGTCTTACTCAAAATGTAAGCATCAAGATAGAATAAACAAATGGAAGAAACATACACATTTTATGAACGATTATTACTAGACTGCAAGTTTTATGCGATCATGGGAAAAACTGAGTAGGAGCAATTTGAAACGGTAGAAAGACTAATGGGAATAGAGGATCCTGATTTGTAATTTTCAACTTCACAAAATGATTAATGAGTGATGGAAATTTCTATTTGGCTCCTGCGTGTCTGGCAATCGATGAAGACAATTTTTATTTTGCATGAAGATCCTCAGTCTAATTATATTACTAACAAAACTGAATAAAATATAGTAAGATAAGACCAGAAAGTGTTAGAAAGTGACGAGCCCGCCGCGAATTATTTTGAATCCCCAGTCTTCTTTGGTTCTTTCTTCGGAAAGTGTCTTCGGAAGGTATGAAGAATCTAAGGTTCACGGGTTCCTTTCCTTTTCACCTTCATCTCCGATGTCTTTTGCCGATTCAGCGATTACCGCTTTAATCTGAGGTTCCGACTAAGTTAGGTTAGGTCGTCGAAGGGAGAAATAGACGGCGGTATACTCTACTATAGAACCCTTAGGCGTTCGTCATTCACTTCGCGAGGGATTGCGGATTCCACGAGTTCCACTATTCGATTCGATTGCTTCTTATCCTGGACTCGGTCTCTCTCTGTCTCTCTCTCTCTCTCTCTCTCTGTCGCTTTGACACGTATTTGCCTCTCCTGATTTCTTCCCTCTCGATCTCCTTCGAGCAAATCTCAACCGTGTCCCCTAAAGGTCCTGTACTCATTACACGATCCCTTTAAACATTTTTCTGGTTTACGGACGCTCAACTTATCGGAGAATATCATCCTACAACCAAATAACTTCCATCGTAAACGGTGAAACAGCTCCTTCGTTTTACTGGTTTCTCCACTGAATAAATGGACCACAATTGTGCCGCAGTTATTGCAGTTTTTTGCAAGACTCCCTTTCTTTCTTGTACGTTTATGTATTTGTAATGTTGTAACGGTGCTATACATATATTCGAAAGAATAGGAATATAAAAAGAATTTGAAAAATGTTGTCTAGTTTATTGAAATCGTTAGAGACAAAAGGAACTTAACTTTTTACGTGGCTCCTGTTTCTTGCAGTTGACGAGGAGAATTTTAATATTTCAGAAAAATCTGCAGTCGAGTAATAAATTTGGGAATATTCTCTAGAGCCAGTCCCTGAAGAGTTCATCCGGAATTACTCCTCGAATCGAAAATAATCCGCAGCAGTCCGGCAACTTAATTAAATCACAGCAGTGAGAATAAGAAGAAGAATCCGGAAGTTTCGCAACGAACAAGCCCCGGGAGTCGGCTAATTACTCGAAATTAAGATCGCAAACCGATCGCCGTTCCAAAGTCCCTCAACAAGTTCCGCGAAAATGTCTTCGAGTTACATTCCACGATTCCACAGGGGCTGAGTGAAAAGAAACCGCGAAGACGGTCCACGGATCGATCCCGGAGGGAGAAGAATCCGTCGTTTGTGTCGGTTAGCCGCGCTCGGTCCGAGCAGAGGGCGAAGAAAGCGCGAGTAGACCCGAGGAACCGGGAAAGCAAAGGAAAGGAGGGAGAGAGA
The DNA here is from genome assembly GCA_028455605.1 of Lasioglossum malachurum. Classification (NCBI taxonomy): domain Eukaryota; kingdom Metazoa; phylum Arthropoda; class Insecta; order Hymenoptera; family Halictidae; genus Lasioglossum; species Lasioglossum malachurum. Next base: position 19,595,153 of record CM052314.1, on the reverse strand, counting down.
GAGAGAGAGGAGAGGAGAGGAAAGGAAGCGGCTAAGGGCGGAGTCGGTAAAACGAGAACGATGAAAGTGTTTACGAGCGAAAAAGGGACTGGCTGCGTGGATGACTCGTCGGCTTTCGACGGAAAGCCGGGAAGATTATGCCGCCATCTTGGATGTTGGTAAATATCTCGTGGCAGAAGAGCCCCTGTCGAGTAAGGGATCCGATCCAGCCATGGGCGGAGAGGTAAGCTGGCTGCTGTAGCTGCTTCTGCTACTAGATGTTCGACGCTACAGTAGTTGCGCTGTAATCGTCGTAGCCGAAACAGACAGAGTTAGCAAGGAAGTGGAAATCGTCGACGGGAACGAGAGAGACGGAACAGGACGCAAAGAACAGGGAGGGGCGGTGGGTGGGTGACAGGGCCCCCGGGGTAGGGGCTTGTAAAAGGTAAAGAAGTGCGAGAGGTCTTCGGCACACAAGGCGAATATCCCCGCTACAAAGAATACTGTCGGCTTTGCACCTTTTTCCAAGACACCGTTTTTCCCGCCAGTAGCTCTACCTTTTTTCCTCAGCCATCGCCACCAGCACCACCACCACCGCCACCGCCACCGCCACCACTACCACCATCGTCGTCGACAACGCCGCGCCGCCTCCATTGCCACCCCACGCCGTTCTTTTCACCTCGCAACGTCCTCCTCGAGAACTCCTCCGAGTGTCTCTGATCCTCTCTTTTCTACGACGAGCCTCCTTCGTTCTTTCTTTACCCGTACCCTCTCCACGGTCTTTTTCTCGCGAGCTCCTCGTGTACGTGGTTAAAGAGAACAGCCATTTACCTACGCGATTCAGAGACGGCAAACTAAAGCTTCCTCCAGGCTGGCGAGCAGCCGTGGCAGACTTTCTCTCTGTGCGACGCGACGCCAACACGTAAGCTGGCCGCGTTTCGAGCGGAAACCTTCCTCGCGACATCTCGAATTGCTGACGGGAAGAAGACTAGGGGTGTGCGAGATTCCCGAAAATGTTCGGGACTCCCGTAAATATACGGGATCTCGCGAAGATTCGGGATTCCCGAGAATTTTCGGGATATAGAATAATACAATATTTGCAACGCAAGCAAGTAGCGAACGATTATTTTCTACAGCAGAAAATGTTGCAATAGCTACTCGAACTAAATTACTGTCCGAAAATGTTGAAAAACTTGTTTTTCTATACGAAAATTTAAAATAGAATGTTTTATACCCACTATTTTTATAATATGCTATGTTTATTCTACTCTCTATCTTTCACAATTCAAAATCTCATAATAATTTTCCTCCGTTGAACAACTCACGAGATCCCGGTGTTTGGAATCAGATAAAAAAAATTACATTGACTGATTGACTATTCTGCATTCAGAATTCATCAAATTCGTATTTACTTTCTACAATATTACTAACATAACGTTATAGGGTTTATACTTCGTTTTACCATAGATTTTCATTCAATCTATACACTTAGGTTGCTATATATTACCCTTGTCCGTCCCCTGTAAGAATATGCTTCAACTATATGTTCTCCGAAAAGCGTAAAGTATGAAATCATGCTTGAGAGAGATTGAGTAAAGCATAAATTTCTTAGGTTTTGTGCATATAAGACAAACAATCCAATGTCAATCTTTGATCATGATTACTCTAAAATATTAAACATAGTCAACCTGGAAACATTATCTGATCGAAGAATAGTATCCGACCAGAGCTTTATTTTTAATTTGTTAAATAATAATATAGATTGTCCCGCTCTCCTGAGGCAAATTAATTTTTATGTACCTGAACGTGTTTTGAGAACGGGAACAGCATTTCAAACAACGAAATCCAGATCCACGTATGGAGTAACAAATCCTATAAATCGGATTATTGCAAGATCAAACACACTTTATAATAATATTAATTTTTTTAATGGCACGTTACAGGCATTCAAAACAAAATTACGCGAGATTATTTGCTAATATCGTACCTGTATTTTCTTAGTTTTGCGCTTGTCCCTTCGTATGTAAATTTTAGTTAAGATTTTTCATTTCTTTTTGTATTTTTGTTATTTTCTATTTATTTTTATCAGTTCTACAAAACGTCTGTAAACTCTTGTATAAAAGGATCTCGCGATCCGTATATAAAAATAATAATAATAATTGGCTTTCAGATTCTTGTAATTATTGGAAGTTTGGAGAAACTTAAAAATGTCGGGAATCACAGATATTTTCGGGATTCTTCTAATCTTCTAATTTCTATAAAATAATGTACTAAGCTTATTTTGTGCTCCCGGTACGGTTAACGTTAAAACACGTGGCTTTGAATATATTCCGACAAAAGGATTTTATTTTAATTCCCACGAATAACGAATTGATGGACGTTTGAAGAACGCAGCAGTCTACATGCATATGTATACCTAACTGATAGTCAAAACATTGAGCACATTTGTCTCGAAACCTTATTCTATTCTATGGCATGGTTAACGGGACATCTCAAGATCTATTTGTGCTCGATATATGTATTTCTACATTTTTTCATTATTTATTATTGTCATTTTTCACTATCACTTTTACAGATTGCCGTAATTATTACACAAACATGCAGGTACAATGACTCCCACAAATATTCGGACACTCTTAAAAAAGCGATAACTTTTTTAATATTGTACTATACGATTTGAACTTTTTTGAGAAGCTAAAGCAATTAGTTTACTACTGGATGTGTAAAGAAATTTTTCCGAAAAATACAATTGATCAGAATTGTAGGAAAAATACTAAATGTTGCATCTTACAACTTTTTTATGCGGGCATATATTGAAAATTTAAAAAATACGTTTTGTAGATCTTTGTGAATTAAACATATTCTGAAAATTTCGTCAAAATCGGTCGACGTTGCAATGAGCTACAAACGTTTAAAGATGGTCAAAATTACAGATTTTCACGATTTTCGCCCTATAACTGCAGATTCCTACATTTTTCAATGCCTGTCGCTTTTTTCCACATCAACCGATTTCGATGAAACTTTCACAGTGCATATAATTGACACAGATCTACAAAACTTATTTTTTAAATTTTCGATATAGGCCCACATTAAAAAGTTGTAAGACGCAACTTTTAGTACTTTGTATACAATTCCGACCAATTGCAATTTTCAACACAATTTCTTTTCACATCCTGTAGTAAACGAATTGCACTAGCATTCGAAAAAAATTCGAATCGTATAGTCCAATCGTAAAAAAGCTGTCGGCTTTTTAAGAGTGTCCGAATATTTGTGGGAGTCACTGTAGATAAAATTACCTGGCGCGGCGCGGCGTCGATAAAAATAAGATTGCAGACGAAAGGTTAAATGTGTTTACTAAATGGTTTCCATGAAACCACATTGTTCGTAACGATTACCATAATGTCATAAAGATCAATCATCCTTATCTTCGGTAGATGACCCGGCATATTTTAAACTAGAGCTAATTGCTGTCTGTGTTTGCAAAATTCAATTTTTCCTAAGTAAAATATCTGCTAATTATTTTATTATAGTTATTAAGAAAAATCTCTCTGATATGTTAAAAACCATATGTCTTGATTATGCTACATCTCCCGTAAGTATTAAAAAATCGGAAAAACGCAGGAAATTACAAAATGCGGTAGTAGCGTTACGCGAACGAACCGAACCGATTGCTAGTTTTATTAATTAACTTCCCGATTTTATAGGGAAGTTACTGTAATGACCCCGAAAATAGGAAATCGATTTTTTAGCAGATCTTCACGTTTCAAGGTCATTGGAATCATTTTAGACTATTTTCAGCAAAATGTTTGTATGTGTGTGTGTGTGCGTATGTATGTCGGTGCGTATGGTATCAAATTTTTCGTTAACCTTTTCTGAAAAAGTAACAACGCGATCAGAATGATGAATGATGCAATCGATGTGCCCCGCTGTAACTTAGAGCTGATTAGATTTTGGTCCAATTTGGTCCAGTAGTTTTTTAGTTTTTTTCGAAGAAGTTGATTCAACAGAGGACGAAAATTTTCCACCGAAGAAACAAACAAATATATATATATTTAAATATATTTTTAATAAAAAATTAATGCAAAAAAAAATTTTAATAAAAATTTTAATAAAAATTTTTTTTTTTTAATTGAAAAGACTACATACGTTATGTGATTGGGCATACCCTATATGATTTGGCTCGAGCCTTTTGAAAATTTCGTTATTTTTGCGATAGGACGCACCGTTCCCAGGCATTAGCGTTTACTTACTAGTGTAACTCTTAGTCTTAGGCTTAATACGATAGTAATGGTGTTTTAGCATTATTTAAATTGAAATATCTCCTGAACTACTAACTTTTCGACGTACATAGGTTTTTTACTTTTTTATAACGACTGTCCAGCTGCATCGATTGATGTATTAAACTATGCTTTAGTAACAGCCGAATGTAAAGAAGTCATAAAACCAGATTGTTTTTTATTTACAAGATAAACATATTAATTTGTTTCACAAAATTATGAACAGAAATCTAAACGCAAGCGTGGAATATACAACTTTGCTCAAGATACTGGTTACGTTCGAGGTTTTTTGAGTAATTTACAAGAGATCCCAGAACATGAAACGAATATTCAGATAGTATACACTGGTGAAATTTGAGAAAAGGTAGTAGGACATTGAATTTGCACAAAATTTGATGGTAACGGCAATGTACACATTTATGATAGTTATAATGCTAATCATTTGAACCGTGATGTAATAGATTATTTGAATGCCCTTTATAAATATAATAAGAAACATATATTTCACAGAGTACAATATCAAAACAATGCGTTTGATTCTGGAGCATTTGCAATTTATTTTGCAACGTTACTCTGCTATGACAAGGAACCAAGCGAGCAACGAGCATGCGATGTTGGTTTAATGCGACGCCATATAGCAAACATTTTGATAAGTAGAAAACTATTGAATTTCCCTGAAAACGTATAATCTTTTTAAAACGTACACTTAATAATGCTAATAATATACTGCAACTAACGAATCAGGAAGTTCTTTGTGTGACTCTTTGAGAGTCACACACCAAATATAAAACATTAATAGCTGTAGGCCCTACTAGCCATGTGTACCAATAACCCTCTCGCAAGAGCAGTCCTACCCGCGAGCACGCGAAGCGAGCGACCAAAAACAACCCTACTCGCGAGCAAGCGAAGCGAGCGAGCAACAACCCTACTCGCGAGCAAGCGAAGCGAGCGGGCAACAATAACCCTCTAGTTTTAAGTTGAAATTTCTTTATAATTTGGGCCACGCTCGTGAAACTCGCACTTGCAGCCTAATGAGATAATGTCTGACGCTTAAAAAGATGAAAATCTGTGGGCACGTGTACGTAAAATCGTGGTAACGTTACTTTTGTAACATTAAATGCAGGGGCGGATTAAGCAGTAAGCGTACTAAGCTGCCGCTTAGGACCCCGCGGTTTTGGGGGCCCCGTGCTTGTAGCAGTCAATGTTTACGCAACAGTCCTATAGTTACCGTCAAAAAAAGGGTCGTTCATTGTATTGTATCTTGTTATCATACAAAACGTAGGGCCCCCTGGTAAAATAATGGAACAAATCCAAAAACAAACTGTTAAGTTTATAATGTATGGTCTCTAAGTTACATTATGGAATTTTTTCGTTTTTGGGCATAACTTAATGAGAGTTTTTCTTTAAACTCTTTTTGGAGGGGGGGGGGCGAAATTTTGACCGCTTAGGGCCCCCACTTGTCTTGATCCGTCACTGATTAAATGGATTGTCGAATACATGGGACTCGAACTGTCGCAAGCTCGTCGAAATATCGTACGGTCGCGGTCGGTAGACTATATTAATAATAATTTCATTTCACGCGGATCGAGGGAAAGCAAGAAGAGGGCCGGGCCCGACATGCTCGAGACTACGTTCGCCAGAACACCGGGAGCGAATTTGAAATTCAATTCGATGCAAATGTCCTGACGACGGGGAAGACACTTATGGCTAACCGGCGAACAAGATCGAGGATTCGTCGCTTAGCGTGCTGTAAACACTTGTCTCTTTTTACCAGGCTTATGAAATATTGATAGGCTTCCGTTGGCGTGCACGCGTGTAACCAAGTTTTACAATGGCGGCCGATGACGGTGCGGTGACGAGCTCGACGTCGTTTCCGTCGAATGAAAATTCATGCAGAAGGAAGGTCTCGTCACACATTTTCAAACAGTGCGCTTATCGAGTACACCAATTTTGCATGCTCGCTCATCGGGCCAGTTAATGATGTCATTAAATTTGAAAGATATTACATTTTACAACTGAAAATATAAAATATCTTTCAGTTGTACATAGTGTTCCCGATTTCTCAAAATTTTTTATTTCTCGAGAAATGAGAAATAGGAGACTATATATTTCTCGAGAATTCTCTCGAGAATTGTTAAGAAAATACAAAAATAATGGGAAACTTATGATATTGGCCGCAACTCATGTCGGGCGAAGATATTTTGCTTTCTGGTTCGAAAAAAAGATAAAAGTCTGATCTATCACGTAGTATAGTTCGATTTTCCGCTGGACCCTTATTTTTTGAGATAAATTCAAAAATATCGTCAAAAATTGGTGCGAAAGTGGTGTCTCTCCGTCTTCAATGATCGTTTAAACATGTTTAAACTATCATAATGTATTAATATTGGATATCACTGGATTCGGGAAAGTCTAAGGAATCTTTTGCTGTAAAGATCAGTTCAATATCTTTTATAATAACATCACAATATTTGTTCAAAGTTGAAAAATATGTCTTTTTTTAAAACTCCATTTCCTCAAAAACTGTACGTATAGGAGAAAAATTAAGGACAGATTCGGAATCAACGCGAAAAACTCTATAAGAATCGCGTAGTGGGAATCGAAATACAACAAAAAAGTTGAAATTTGTTGGACTGTGATAATATTTATCGAAAGCGCAAAAAACATTAACTCAATGTTTATTCCCGTCCAATATGTACATTAGGGTAGACCTAAACTATACTTGGAAAAAAATTTTTGTCGAGATACAATGCACGCAACTATCCAGTATTGTTCCTTTAGGTGAGAAAAGAAAATTTTTAGCAAAGTTTGAGATCGATCGGATAAAAGGATGACGAGACGCACTTAAATTGAAAATTTTGAAAATTGAGAAAATTCACCTTAACTATGGAACATGGCACATCTTTGGATTTGTCTTTTTTTTCTGAATAGGAATATAGAATAATTATATCACCTCCTTTAAGTAAACATAACGATGACCTTGAAATTTCGAAATATGGTTTCCAAAAAATTTGTTTATTTTGCCATTATATTTACCTAATTGAACAGTGCAAATTTCTCCTCTGACATTTTTTCGTATAATCACAAGTAACAGAGATATTTAAATACCTACAGTGGGTGTACAAAGTATTCGTACACTTTTTTATAATTGTACCAAACGACCTGATTTTTTATAATCAATTAAAAGCATTGGTTTACGAAATGATATGCAAAAAAGATTTTCAAAAAAATTGTAATTTACAAGGTTACATGCAAAAATAAAAAAGGGACTTTTTAAAACTTTTTTATTTGGACCCTCAATGAAAATTTAAAATATATGTTTTTTAGATCTATGTTAGTTATACACGTGAGGTCCTTTGGTACAATTATAAAAAAGTTATTAGTTTTTAAAAAGTGTACGAATACTTTGTACACCCACTGTACATTAAAATGTAGCAGGTTTTGATTGATGGTAGGACATACACGTATTTGTTCATTTCCCCGAGAATATGTTATAAAATAAATGAGATTCATAAGAATTTTCCTAGCTGTTTCCTTGATCTCGATCGACAATTTGTTATTAACTACTAACAATGATTTCAGCGCACTGGTTCGATCTAATGCTACTACTCAAGCAATTTTGCAAATTATCACAAAATTTTCAACGTTTCGGTCAAAACTTTAGACCATTTTCAAGAAAAAATTTATATAATTGCGTCTGTAAAAATTAATGAATTAATATAAATTGGTGCTGTATTCCGTACCACAAAAGTAAAATTTTGTGAACCAAAAAACCAAATTATATTAATTCATTAATTTTTACAGACGCAATTATATATGTAAATTTTTTCTTGAAAATGGTCTACTAGTTTTGACCGAACGTTGAAAATTTTATGTTAATTTGCAAAATTGCTTAAGTAGTAGCATTAGATCGAACCAGTGCGCTGAAATCATCGTTAGTATTGAATTTTCCTAGATTTAAATTTCTCAGAAAATACTGTAATTTCTCGAGAAATGAGAAATAATCAATTATAACATTTCTCGAGAAGGAACGCTAGTTTTACAATTACAATAGAATACGAATAATTATGATAGACGGTTGAATATAATTTGTGCCAGGGGACAGTATAGCCGATAAAAAGCACAGGTTCGATTTCTAGGCCTTTTGCTCTTGATGCACTGCGCGACGGATGGTTGTCGCGAAATTGATCGATCCAGTTATTCATTCGATACTTGTGTACTGTGTACGCAATACATGCATATGTAAAAAGTGTGCCCGTGTCCCGCGTACGTATTCACGTATTATGTCCCCTACATTCGCGGTATCAAGAAAGGAGAGCACAACGGGACAACGATCCCAATTATAAACATTTCTCGTGGCTTTTCAGAGCTACATTCGTCGAAAGAGGGAACCTGTATAGAGCCGGTGCATTTCATAGTTCACGCACCCTCGGTACACTCTTCACGTTCTCCGACGTACACCGCCTCCATATCGCTCTTGGTCCAAAAGTACTTTTCGTTTTCAAGTGCGTCCGAGCACATGCGGGTTGATTTTCTTCTTTCTCCCCCTTTTTCTCGCTCTCGTTGCGTCACCTTCGGCGCAGTGTTGCGCCGGAGTTGGGTCAACTGCTAGTATAACGGTGCAGCGCGGCGCGGCGCGGCGCACAGGGTGGCTCGCAACCCCCAACCCCTTTTTGCAAAACAAGTGCGTTAAATAAAATGAAATTCAGACGATCGATTCAACCCCTGCTCATCTAAATCACCGTTTTCCAGCGTGGAAGGGTGTCGCTGTCGCCCGCGGATCGACGCTAAACAGATCTTTTCTGGTTTAAATAACTAGTTTAGTAGATCCAAGTAATCGTCATCACAAAAGACATTTTATACGACAATTAAAATATCGAAAGTATTTTTGTTTTGCAAATTTGACCCCCTGGTTAGGGGTGAAAAAATTTGAAAAAAAATACGGCCGTATTCTACGATCATATACTCGTTCAAATACCGTTTTTTAATACGCGCGAACATTCAAAAATTGCGACAAGGACAGGCCGGCAAAGGACATTGGAAAAACCAATATCCTTTGTATTATGGAAGCTTTTAATTAAATTGCTAAGTATTGTGGATTTCTGAAAAATGAATATTTCAGACAGAGACAGTGAAACGGCGCGGCGCACAGTGGGGTATTTGCCCGATTTCAGCGGCCAAAATTCAATTTTAAAAATTTTACATAAATTGAAAAATTTTTGTGGCTTGAGTTAGTGTTGAATGTCTGAGGAACAATCTCCCATCGTTCGTTTTCCCATTCAAGTATCCATTAAACACTCGGAAGTTTGAAGTTCCGTTAACCCGCTTTCATCTCTCAACGAATTCACCTATTAGTAATTGTTACCTTATTTACATACATTAGCAGATTTTTGTTTTATAGAAGTTTTTTTAACTAAGTATAAGGTATACTTTTAAGAGAAATTCAGTTTTGTACTATATACATTTTTTTAGTTATTCATATTTAAAGATAACCAACGGTGAGTCACTTTCTTGATGATTCTAAGACTTTGGTAATGGTTTTGTTATACTTCCGGGTGAGTCCCGGTGTTCATTTCTGTGCGATTGTATTCTTTGAAGTTTTCTGATTAAGATGCAAGAAAAATTGGATCTGACTACGACTGACTTCGTGTTTTATAGTTAATTTACGAAAATCGCAGCATTTTCACATCCTGTATGTTCGCATTCGCTATCGTAAAGTAAGTACTTACTAAGGAATTATTTGAAGGAACTGTTTAACTCATAAACGCTCAGTGTATGCTGTAGAATACCGTAGATAGATCTTTGTCTCTATTTTTTAGAAAAATCGAAAAAATTACATTTGTATGTATATCACTTAATGAAGATATTTAATTTCGGTGATGCAAAATAGATATTTTTTAAAAAAGACTTGGCTTGCTCTCACTGCACACGTTACTCTTTGACAGAATGGTTCCAACTGAATTCAATCAGAACGAGAAGGCTTTTAGCCGAATGCTTATCTCTTCTAACAAGATTTTTTTTAATGATTTCAGCGCACTGGTTCGATCAATTGTTATATATAACCACTATTTGCAAATTTTCACAATATCTTTATTTCAACGTTTCGATATTATTTTAGATCATTCTCAAGAAAACTTTTAAAAATTGCGTCCGTAAATTAATAATTAATACTATATTTAAAATTTTATCTCTTCTGTAACATAAACATCTCGCGAGTTCGTAAACTAAACGATTCCTTTGATGGGTCTCGTAGTACAATGTACTACAGAGCCTCAGCATCACCAAAGAACAAGCGGTTGGAAAATGCGTACTTCTCGCCATGGCTATATATTTAAAAAACAGCAATCTTTGTAATAAGTATTTTAAAAAGATATTTTAAATGTAAATGATTATACCTTTCGATAGTGTACATAAAATAGACAAATAACGTAATAATATTGATTATTCTTTGTATTAACTATTCTGAAAAGATATTTTAATTGTAAATGATTACACTTTTCGATGGTGTACATAAAATAGACGAATAACGTTAAAATATTGATTATAATCCGCAGTACTTGATTGAAAAATAGCTACAAACTTCACAATCTGACACGCTCCTCTTTATGGACAAAAATTTTGCGCTCAAACCATCCGTTTCAGTAAAAACGGTATACAGTACAAAAAGTAGAAATCTCAAGCTTTAAAATGGTTGTTTTTTCATCAAATTTAGATAAACTTTAGCAAAGTTACAGCAATTACAATACTGAGCGAATTTTGAACTAGCTGTGGCCGCTGAAATCGCGCGGCCCACAGTGGGTTGAGTCAATGGGATTTTGGGACACAAATCATAACAGCATCATTCAGTATCGGTTCAGTATTATTTTCTTAGAAATGTATGCCTTCAACGTCATCAATAGGCTCAGAAACAGTTCGAATGAAAATAAAAACCTTAGTTTTACTTTCTTCGTGGTTGCTTGAGAACCATGTCCCGAAGATAGATTTATTAGTAATAGATCGCTCAGAATCTGAAAAAAATTGTTTTTTAATTATCGGGCAGCTGGGGGCAGCTAATTTTGGTGTAATCGTAAGAACCCTCCAGTGACAACATTATATAATAACATGGAAATTTATTTTTTGATGTTTGTCCCATGACAACGCACTGTGCGGCGTGGCGCGGCAGAGAGAAGCGTTTGAAAAACAGTAGAACGCGAAGACCGATGTATCACCGAAAAAAAATGGAAAGTTTGCTTGGCTCAATTTTCCAGAAACTTGTCGACGGAAACGCGAATTCGCATTAACATCGGCAGTTTACCAATCAACTACACAGCTGTGCAAATAGCCCGGTGTTTTCTGGGACAGCCGAATATCTCGCCGAGCCGGTATAGCTCGGCGCGTTCAAGCCAAAGTTGCAAGTGATTTGGAGAGGCGGTCGTTAAACCTAGCCGACACGAGGTTGCTGCGTAATCGCGAAAGCAAGGAAAGTATTTAGCCGGTTTACAGGCTCGGGCATAGAGATAGAGAGGAGGTAGACGGAATGAGAAAACGGGAGAAAAGTGACGTAGGCGGCGCGGCGGCGGTGCGGTGGGAGGGCAGACGGGGTGCAGAAATGGGGGAGAGGGTGACGCGAGATGGAGAAGGGGAGTGGGGGTGATAATTTGTTAGCATGCGCGCACCCCAAATGCGCGAAATCCCGTCCAAGTGCGGCTCGTGCGCATTGTTTCCTTGTTTGCCAGGTGTTTCGAGCACTTCGGCCGAGTGGGGGCCACGCCATTGTTACGAGAAGTCGCGCAACCGCTCGACAAAGCCGACGATCTAATGCTCTTTTATTGTGCATTGTGCTCGGCCAAATCAAGGAACGGGGAACACGCTAACCAGGGGGTCCGCCCGCTTCGATGCGATAGGGTGAGGTGCCTATGCTCTGCCGCAGACGCCGCGCCGACTCACAACAAAGACCACGGAGGTCCTTCGTCTTCGTGATACAACATCTCCTTTTTTTTCCAGCACAGTTTACGATATCGTGACTTGATCGAGTTTCGCAGTGGGACCCGCGTAGCTTAGCTGGCCATTGCAGGAATCAACTTTTACCCAAATGAAAAATCTTTAGAGCAACAGCTAGATCTAATAGTTTAACAGCTTCCGGACCGAAATGTAGCTTATGCCGCGGCCAGGGCCGGCCATCTGGGGGGTGCGGCGGATACTGGGGAGGGGGCCCCAACATGATCAAGAACTAAAATAATGTACTCTTGCACATGAAAACTTGACAATATTCCTATCGTTGCATTATTATTGTAAATCTCTGAAAAAAATTTCGACTAAATACTAAATGTATTAACTGTGTTCAAACTTTTCTTTATGGTGCCAGTTACTATAGCAAGTGCTGAGCGCTCTTTCAGCAAAATAAAGTTAATAAAGAATTATCTTCGGTCAAGCATGTGTGCAGAACGCTTAAATGCACTTGCTATATTAAGAATCGGAAAAGACATTACAAAAAATTGTAATTTTTCTGAAGTAATTAACGTGTTGGCGAAAACAAAATCACGTATTACTAATATATATTCATGTTTGTCATTTTTTTCACTTTACAAAAAATTTAGGGCCCAAATGGTTTCTTGTACCCAGGCCCCTTTATAGAGAAGGCCGGCCCTGGCCGCGCCGTGTATATGTATGTACAGTGACTCCCACTAATATTTGGACACTCTTAAAGACACTATAACTTTTTAAATATTGGACTACGCGATTTTAACTTTTTTGGGAAGCTAGAGCAATTAGTTTACTACAGGATGTGAAAGGAAATTTTTTCAAAAATTGCATTTGGTGGGAATTGTAGAGAAAATACTAAAAGTTACATTTTGCAACCCTTTTATGTGGGCGTATATTGAAATTTTAAAAAATACGTTTTGTAGATCTGTGTCAATTATACAGTTGGTGTACAAAGTATTCGTACACCTTTTAAAAACTAATAACTTTTTTATAATTGTACCAAACAAACTGATTTTTTATAATCAAATGAAATGAAATTTTTAACATGTGTATAATTAACATAGATCTACAAAACATATATTTTAAATTTTCTTTAAGACCCCTAATAAAAAATTTTAAAAAATGCCTTTTTTATTTTTGCCTTTAACCTTGTAAATTATGATTTTTTCAAAAATATTTTTTGCATATCATTTCATAAATCATTGCTTCTACTTGATTATAAAAAATGAGGTCGTTTGGTACAATTACAAAAAAGTTATTAGTTTTTAAAAGGTGTACGAATACTTTGTACACCCACTGTATGCACTGTGAAAGTTTTATAGAAATCGCTTGATGCGGGGAAAAACGACAGGCATTGAAAGATGTAAGAATCTTTAGAATTACTGCAGTTGGAGGCCGAAAATCGTGAAAAACTGCAATTTTTGCCATCTTTAAACGTTTGTAGCTCATTACAACGTCTACCGATTTTGACGAAATTTTCAGAATATGTTTAATTCAAACAGATTTACCAAACGTGTTTTCTAAATTTCCTATATAAGCACACATAAAAATGTTGAAAAATACATCTTTTAGTATTTTCTCTTCAATTCCGACAACTTGGAGTTTTTTCAAAAATTTTGGTCACGTTGTGTAACAAAACTAATTGTTCTAACTTCTCCAAACATTTCGAGTTGTATATTCCAATATTAAAAAAGTTATGGTGGTTTTAAGAGTGTCCGAATATTAGTGGGAGTCACTGTACATAGACACTATTCTCTGAGCTTTTGCCACTGGGACGTGGAACAGGATAGCGAGTAAACAAAACATCGGCGATATCGTTGAAACGATGCTAATCCAATGATAAAACCTTTTCCTTTTTGATTATTTCATGATTTTAATTATTTGTTTTTGATAGAAAGATTTTCTTCTAGCTCGTCAAATTATTACTGCAAGACCACTTTGTGTGTGATGTTATTGCTTCGGTCCTTTAATACAATACTTTAGTTATAGTTATAGCCACTTAATTGACTAAAGTACTAAAGTTTTCAAATTGACTGTCGTATAGTCTCGTTTGATCCGTTTAATTTTACATAAATAATCTTAATCTAGTTGTACGAATGAAGATTAAGTGGGGATATGTTTGTTTCAAAAAAAGTTTATTCTGCTCCAACATGTTTAAAGTGAAAATTTATTCGAACCAGTTCCGTTTAGTGTACTGCGACTTTTCGCCTGAATGGGATAGGATGGGGATTGACAATGTGCAACATGGAGTAAATGTCACGGTCATAGTAAAAATTACAAGTTCCACGATTACAGCACATTTAAATCGCGAGCGTGTCGTGTAAGGGACACGCTCGCTAAGTACGTAATACAGATGCGGAACGTTTGTAAACATTGCGGACTTCGTTAACACTCAACTTCCAAGCACTCTGTTTATCATCGTGTTCGAGGATCTTTATATTTCCGCTAATCACTTATCTCGAGATGGAAACTTACGTAGATCCTTCGTTTGAGACAGTTTCGTTTAGAATTTAGAAGAAACAAAAGCAATTGTTTTTATCATTTATTCGACTGGCTCTACGTAACCTAAAGAATCGTAGCTACTCCGTGAACTTATGCATAAGTGAAACTTGATGATTTCTGCCGGTCGCAGAGCGTGTCTCGGTGCTTTTCTGTTGCAATTGAGTAGGCGTAAATACATTATATTGTACAATAATAATATATCGCAAAAATCTCGCAAATATTTCTGGAACGGCCGCAATTCATTGGTTATTCGTTATATCGAACCAAGACTCTTTCAAACAGAAGGGCTTCAGCAAATTCGAAGGGAGAATGAATTTTTTCGAAATCAGGTGCTCAGTCACACCGGTAGCCATTCCCAGCTTATAAGTGATTAAACAGAAATCCACCTCTTCGCAGTAATTAATTGTATTTGTATTCGGACTGTATATTATTGTCAGTACAATTCTGACTAATTTACAAGACAAGTATGGGTCGTTATTTAAACCATAGGAATCATTCGTTAAGTACACTCGCCGCGAGACGCCACGCAAATGCGCGTGCCTACAATAAATACGGGCTAAAATAAAACGCAACGCAGCGCAACACTGCCGACATAAATATTATAAATAATATAAAATTGTATCGCAGCTTGATTCCATTCTCTATGGACAAACAAACTTCATAGACTAGTTAAATTGACTCTCTCTCCCCCTCCCTTTCGCTCACACTCTCTCTCATACTCTCTCCGTTCGACGAGAAAAGTCCGAAGGGAACCGACAATTTCATCCACGTTATCTCCGATAGGGTTTAGATCGAGATGATTGAAAATCATCTCATTGTCAGTCAAAAGTCATACAAAAGTCGTATTTTGATTCGTCAACGTTCCAAACGATGACTATCAAATGAGATCGCTCAGGCTTTTCCGATCCGAGGTATTGCAATTAAAAATATCGAGACTTTTCAAAATCATTTTTATTTCTTTGTTCGCTAACCGGTAAAATTTACATTATACAAACAAACTATAAAAAAGCATTTATGTATTATCGAAAACATTTAGGAAGAAAGAAAATGAAAACGTCATTTCTATTGTCGTTTAAGGTGTCCTAAAATATCACATCCTTTGTGCCCGAAAATCTCTCAACAGTTTCATTCGCAACACTCGACGTGCGAGCCTGGTTTCGTTTCGAATACCCTAACTCCTCTCGATACGACCCCCTCGTATCAAATGAAAAAGGAAAAAACACAGTAGGTACTCTAAGTAACTCTAGCCGATGGAATCTTTACGACGAATTCAAACTAGGTACAAGTGTAACCAATTGTCGTACGAACTGCGCATACATAATTACATATACAGGCTTCCATCGCCGAATTAATTTTACGTTAACACCGATAACATTATGTACAAATTTATTCAAACAATGACTAGCTTCCGTAACCGTGCCACTACCGGCCGGTATTTTGGACAATGATTTTTCCTTAGACCTTAACACGGATCTCTTTATTGGTAAACATTCGAATACAATCACAAATGAATAGGGAAAGTCTCGTCAGAACATTGTTTCTGGCTGCGCAGTACATACAACGCTCCCCACCAACAAAACTCCGACGATGCGACTTTCAGCGGAATCGTACTCGGAATACCCGATAAAATGATCGCAAATTTGATTGCAGGCTCGTGGCCGCTTTCCCCACTACCAATGGTATGATATACTCTTTTCTATCGTTATACACGTTCGCACATTAAGATCTCCCAGACAATATCATGTAGTCCGACGCATCAGTTTAATAAGCTACAACATCGATAAAAACCACTCAAGTCGTTGAAATACAATATATTCCACTCTTATCTGTGAACTCCCGTCGTTGTCTCGCACGCTATTATTCAAAACGAACAAGGAACAAGGTGACTGGTACCTGCACAATATTTTCTGAGACACCCTAACCTTTGAAAATCAACATTAAACTGCGGGGTTATCTTTCGAAAAGCTTCGAACGATCAATTAAACTCGCTCCCACCGGCAAACATTAATAAATCTCTGAGACTCGTCGAATAAGCTTCTCGAATTACTTGTGGCAAGTGTGTAAGTGGTAGATCATGGAAACCTGAACGTCGCGTCGCGGCGTCACCCGATTCGAACGGGAACGCAACGTAGACGAAAAAGAGCGAAAAGTCGCCTCTGTCCAGCACCGAGTCAGAAATACGATTCGGTCACCCTAAACGCAAACGTATCAATTGAAGAACTCGTCGTCGTCGAAAGGGTCGTTCTCCCTGACGAATATGTTCACCGACTCGGACTTTCTGATGTACTGGTCCGTCCTGGACTTGTTGTTGTTATTGTTATTGTTGTTCCCGCCACTGTATTTGCCCTGCCGACTGTGATTCTTGAGGGGCAGCGTGGTGGCCCGATGATCGGGCACATTGTCCTCCAGCTCGGACTTGAACGCGAACGCGTCGTCGTCGTATCTGAGATCTCCGTTGAAGAACGAGTCCCGGCCGCTGTCCTCCGTCGCAAAACCGTCGGCTACCGTCGGATGGGTGTCCTTGTTGTCACAAGGAAGCTCTTCGGGAGTCGCCTTCAGATCGGAAGGTAGCCTCTGCCTGTCGGACGCATCGCTGGAAGCGCTCGCCGTGGGCGTCAGATCGTCTTCGAAGTAACTGGACCGTTTGCCGTAGTCTCTTTGTATCTCCTTTCTGGGCAGATCCTTCGCTGGATACCTCTTGCTGGAAGAAGAAGGGCTGGGTGGCGGTGGTTTCTGCTCGTTCATGTCCGAACGGATCCGCGGCTCGATCACAGCCAGAGATTCAACGGCGGACGGGTCGACGTGCTCGACGCTCTGCGCGAAATCGTCCTCGAACGGACTCTGAGTCTTGGCGTGCGGCTGTCGGGGTTTGTGCCTCGGTATTCTCTTGCGATGAAGACTCTCGCTGTTTGTCTCGGGTCCCTCCGACCAATACGGTCTCTCTGCCCAGCTGTCGTACTCCTGATCGCTGCCCCAGTAACTTTCGCGGCTTCTCGAGCGTTGCGATGGACGTAAGTAAGGATCGGAGTCGTTGTCGCTGCACTCGGATCGTGAGGTGCCGAACTTGCTGCGCGACTCGGCGTATACTATGTCGGCGTTGCGACCTTCGTTAGCGCTGTTCGGTCGCTTCGGCCAGTGTCTCTTCCTGCCGGAGGGATTGTATCTCGGAGAATCGTCCCCGAGTCGATCGGAACCGTACTCCTCGTCCCAAGTGTCCGGATAGTCGTGCCTTTCCGGTCTTTCCCTGCCTTCTCGATAGTAGTAGTAGCTCTCCCTCGTGGGATAATCCGCGTCGGGCGGACCCGGTGTCCTCCTGTTCCAGAATCTGGCGTCATCTTCCCACCTTCTTCTCTCGCACTTTCTCCTGCACCATCTGTCCTCCTCGTGATAACCCATGCTCTCTTGACTCCCAAACCTGTCCTCCTCGTTCCACAGCGCCAGCTTCCTTTTCCTCTCCTCGTCGTAGTACGGCTCGTGTGGCCAGTTCCACCGCTGCGGCTGTGCGCTTCTGCACTTCCAGTGAGGAGCCTCGTATTGATCCTCTTCATCCTTGTACGGCATCTTGCGGTGAGGATAGCGTCTCAGTTCTTCCTCCCACTGGCCCTCGTCGTGCCAGGACGAAGGATCGCGCGGCCTGTGACTGGGATTCTTCAGCCACGCTGCGTCGCGGGGCTTCTTCGCCATCCTCTCGCGGAAGCTTCTGTCCCTCTTGCTAGCCGACGCGGGTCCGGTTTCTTCGTAGAAAGGCCTCTCGCTGAACGCTGGAACGTTAAATCGCGGCGGATGACCGCTCCAGAATCTACCGTCGCCTCGAGTCCTACCGTTGCTTTCCTCGCTCTCCTCCTCGTCCTTCCATTCGTTGTCGCTATCGCCAGACGGCCGGTAGACTCCCTTGAACGAGGATTCCTTGTGGAACTCCTTGCCATCGGGAGACCACGGCGACGTGCTAGTAATCGGTTGGGGAGCCTCGCACGGTGGTCTCTCGGTAGCGAATAGACCAGTGTCGAATTTTGCCCAGTTCCCGTCGTCCTTGCTGTCGTCCCTCTCCTGCTTCAACTCGCTGAAAGGACAGAAAATATCTTGCGCGTTTAAAGGCTTAGTTCCTTTCACTGCGGGTGTACCGGTGCTACTCAACATCTTGATCTCCTCGAAGATGTCCATCGCCATTGGCTTCGAGTCATCCTCTGTCTTCTGCTGTTTCTTCGGACTAGACGACGAAGGCGGTGTATCGGAGAACAGATTTAGCAGTTCCACCTCGGCTATGCCTTTCGACTGGATCGAAGATGGGATCACAGGGGACACGCAACTCGAATTCGACGCCTCCTCTTCGGTCTGTTTAGGCAACGGCTCTGGCTCGCCTATGATCTCGCGCAGCGCAGCGTACCTGTCGCTAGACGTCGATACCGAGGATTTCACTTCCGCTTTCTCTGTCAACGATCCATTCTCCTCCGCGTTGATCTCTACAGGTTTATCGGAGTCTTCGTTCGCTTCGCTGATCTTCTCCGGTTCCTCCGCATCGGTTATCGAATTTCTTCTTTCCGACTCTTCTTCGGCCTCGGCGGTTGCCTGTTTCGACAGAAAGTCTGCTACAGTCTCCGTTTCGGTAATCGAGGTCCTAACTTTCCCTTCGGTTTCCACGGACTGGGTCTTCTCGCTCGTTAGGCTGGAAGATGATTCGTTCTCTTCGGCTTTCACATTGCCGGAATCGTCCTTCGTCGAGAAATCCTCGTTGCTCGGCGGCAGTTTAACCGTCAGGTTCACCAGAGAAGCCAATGACTCCGTTTTGCTCTCGTCGTCCTGTTGCGACTCGGTACTGTCAAACGTTTCCTTCATCGCGTCAGATATTTCTTCTTCCACGCTGTTCTTCATTATGTTCTCCTCGTTCTTCTCCATCTGTTCCAATTCCAGTAACTCCCTGAATACTGCGTACTTGTCGTAAGTGACATCGTATTTGGTTTCATGCTCCTTGGACTGAACGAAACTCTGACCTTCCGTGTAACGTCTCGGCTGATCGGATTGCGTCGTCGCGGATTCCTGCGCGACGGGCGTAGCATCCCTGCTTCCGTTCGCGTGAGCTTCCTTAGCCGATAGGATAGCTAGACACTCGGTTAGCTGTTGAAGCGTCAGACTGGTTAGCTCTTGAACGGTCATTCCAAGACTGTTGGCCAATTCGTTCAGGTTAGACGACGTTAACTGGCTCAAAGTTATATCCAACGAAGGCTTCGCCTTTTTCGTGGAGGCGGACGTATTCGTCGAAGTAAAAAACGTAGACAGATTCGTAGTAGGCACCATAGAACTGAACGAATCCTCGAAAGTTGGCGTGGTCATCGAACCAATTAAATCCGACTTGCTGGGAACGGGAGGACTAAAATTGTCATCGAACTGCCCCTTCGTATCTTTCGTTGGACTTTTGCCCCTTTCGTTGGCTGCTATGGGCGTGGGTTGCTCGCGTTCAGGGAAATCGTAATGGAAGTAGCCTTCGGTGTGCGGTGGCCTCGGCGGAGGTTTCATGGCACCCCTAACTCCCTGCTTCTTCGGGGGCAATGGCGGCGGATTGATCAAGATGTTGGCGACCCCTCGAGGCGGTGGTTCAGGTACAAGTTCCAGCTCCGCGGAAGAGCTGGACAGTCGTGAGTTCGCGTCGGAGGAGCACGATTTTAAGGGGGATGCTGGTGATTCGCTGGTCGCAGAAAAATCTACTGGGAACGGTTTCTCTATAGACTGGGATTTGTTATTCGGTAAATCAATGTCGAACTCTTTTCTGCGCGCCGATTTAATGGGACTAGAAAGTTGGACTAAACCATGCATGGACTCCGTAGAGTCCTTATCCATCCTACTGAGCAACGAAGCGGCCCCAATGGTGGACGACACGGTCGAAACCGCTGGAGACTTTGATGCGGATCCGTCCTCGGGGGGCAAAGCAACTGCGAGCGGCTGATGATGAGCCTGTTTCGCAGCAGTTTCCGACCTCCGCGATGAATCGGATCGTGTACATACTGGCTGGCCCGCCTCGCCGTCGTCGAATCGATCGAAGTTCGCAAAGTTATCGTCGTCGAACTGATTGTCCTTCGACGTCAAATCGTTTCGTACCTGTTGCACAGTTTCCAGCGAGTCCGAGACGGTGCTAAAGTTGGCCGGGAACGTGTCTGTCGAGCTGGTGGGTACTAGGTCCTTCAGCACTTTCTTCGGAGGATTCTTCAAGTGCTGGAAGAAGTCCTTCTTATCCACATATGGTTTTAACAGACCGGTTCCTAGGGGATCTAACTCTGTGAAGACGTCTATTTGGGGACTTTTAGTCTGGGACTGTAACAAATTAAGTATTCGAATTGCAGGATAAGCAGATGGATGGTTATTAAGTTATCTTCATTCATAAATGTAGTTCAGTCTGATAAACTGATGAAATAACGTCGAGATCTAAAATTAAAGGTATTTACAGGTAAGGAAAATACAATGTGTAAATTTGCGTTTGGAGAATAAACCATTTTGAAGGTTCAGGGATCCTAAAATACATGTTTAAATCTAACTTAGCAATGAAAGCATAGGGAACCAAATCCTAGACTAAATACGTTTACAGGACTTAACGTGAAGCTACAGTATTTACCTCCTCCAGATCCTTTTTGATCGGTGTGCTCTTCGCTGAACTTGTCAGCTCGTTATCGCTAAACAAATTCTCTGTTTCCTTGTCAAACCATTGTACAGAACTTTGAAATGGCGGCGTCTTAGTTGCCACTGTCGCCGATGGACTGGACGTAACCGATGACTGAGGACCGGGAACTGTTTGTTGTCGATCTAAATGTCCTCTTTTGGAGCCCGACGGAGGCGGTGGCAGAATCGGTCGCACAGTGCCTTCCAACTGTAAATGTTATTTCGAATAAGCTACACCAAGATAATTATTAACAGGCAGAAAGTAAGCGATCCAAGTGTTTCGAGCGACACGTACTTTCATAGTTGCAAATGAATCTCCAAACGGATCAGCTTCGAAGATGCTATCGCCGGATGCTGGTTGGTTTTCGGGAGTAATTTTGTCCATATGGTGGATTCCCTGCTGAAGCGAATTTAATTCGAACTGCAAATCTAACAAATCCGCTATTACACCACTTTGCGACTCGTTTCGTCTGTCGGACTGTTTATCCAAATCCGAATTCGCGTTCTTCGCTCGATGAAGGGATGTTTCGCTACCCGCTGCACCCTGACGGAACACGAGTATATCAATTATTTATTTGTGTTCCTTGATAAATAAAAAAAAATAAATATATCTTGATAAATTTACTTTTGTATCTGGAGTTGGTTCGACGAAGATACCGCTAGTGTGAAACTTAATAACGCTTATGGCATTCTGTTCCAAGTGCTGCTTCGTCAGCTCGACTTCTTTCTTTTTCAGTTCGAAAACCACTTGGAACAAGTCTCTCATGGCGATCACCACCTGCGTAACATCGCGATGCATATGTGAAGAAACTATACATCCCAAGAAGAACATCCTGCAAACAGGAGCCAAGTTCTCTATGGCCGTAAAAAGTAGTGAGATCAAACAAAATACGGCCAAGTTCGTTAGTTTATAAATACCTCTTGCAATACTGAAACAAACGTTTGTAAAAATTAGTTTAAAAGAACGCTATTTAATTTTTAATGAATTACACTGTCTAAATTACACTGTCCAACAGCCAAAAAGTATTTCGATTCCCATGCGATTCTTATGGAGTTTTTCGCGCTGATTCCGAATATGTCCTTAATTTTTGTCCTATACGAACAGTTTTTGAGAAAATGGAGTTTAAAAAAAAGACATATTTTTCAACTATGAACAAATATTGTGATGTTATTATAAAAGATATTGAATTGTTCTTTACAGCAAAAGATTCCTTAGACTTTCCCGAATACAGTGATATATAATATTAATGCATTATGATTGTTTAAACATGTTTAAACGATCATTAAAGCCGGAGAGACACCACTTTCGCACCAATTTTTGACGATATTTTTGAATTTATCTCAAAAAATAAGGGTCCAGCGGAAAATCAAACTATACCACGCGATAGAGCAGACTTTTATCTTGAGAAACCCCCATTTGAGGTTTGAAATGTGGACGTTTTTTTCGAACCAGAAAGCAAAATATCTTCGCTCAACATGAGTTTTCGCCAGTGGCGCTCACCACTAGAACGGTCGTTCGCCGCTCCGTATCCCGTCGCTGCGCCGTATCGCGTCCCGAGCGTCACTGGCGTCAACGCATGTCGGGCGAAGATATTTTGCTTTCTAACAATCATAATGCATTAATATTATATATCACTGGATTCGGGAAAGTCTAAGGAATCTTTTGCTGTAAAGAACAATTCAATATCTTTTGTAATAACATCACAATATTTGTTCAAAGTTGAAAAATATGTCTTTTTTTTAACTCCATTTTCTCAAAAACTGTACGTATAGGAGAAAAATTAAAGACAGATTCGGAATCAGCGCGAAAAGCTCTATAAGAATCGCATACTGGGAATCAAAATACAAAAAAAAAGTTGAAATTTGTTGGACAGTGTTATTTAAACTTGGCCGTTACCAAACACCTTTTATGGCCATTGGTTTAAAAAGTAACGGCCAAGTTTGAATAATTTAGCCTTCCATGTAATTCATTACAAAA
This sequence comes from Lasioglossum malachurum, assembly GCA_028455605.1. NCBI lineage: Eukaryota > Metazoa > Arthropoda > Insecta > Hymenoptera > Halictidae > Lasioglossum > Lasioglossum malachurum. Next base: position 19,571,813 of record CM052314.1, on the reverse strand, counting down.
TTAAATAGCGTTCTTTTAAACTAATTTTTACAAACGTTTTTTTCAGTATTGCAAGAGGTATTTATAAACTAACGAACTTGGCCGTATTTTGTTTGATCTCACAACTTTTTACGGCCATAGAGAACTTGGCTCCTGTTTACAGGATGTTCTTCTTGGGATTTCATCAATTTTTGTTGAAATTTCATCAATTATCAAGTAGGTATTACTGTTATCCCTGATTCATTAAATCCTAAACATTTTTTATCTTTAAGGTGGACATTAAGTAAATTAATAAATGCAAGTATTTACACCCAATAAGCAAGTTTCACTTCTGTCGCGCGTGATTTTCCACGCGGAAGATTTTTTTTTTTAGAAAAAATCAAAAGACTACATGCGTTATGTGATTGGGCATACCCTATATGCTTTGGGTTAAGCCTTTTGAAAATTTCCGAGATACCCGAGATACAGCCTCTTTTTTGAGGTGTAAAATTTCAAACCTTGATAATTATTCCTTTGAAGGCTTGTTATGGTGGATCTATATACCAAATTTCAAGCGTGTAGGTCAATGGGAAGTACCCAAAAGGTTTTAGTGATCCGTGAGTTAGTCAGTCAGTCAGTGACAAGCGATTTTTGAGGTCCTATATCTCGGAACCTACTAATGTTGGAAGATTAATGTTTTGTCAATATTGAGACCTGATAACATTTAACAAGTGTACGAAATTACATCTCTCCATCTGTCTCCAGTTCCGAGGTACAAGCCTCTAAAAAATGGTTAAGTTGTTTCGTGTAAAAGGAGGTAGTGCGAGAACTTGGCTGCTGCACTACCGTGCACCTAGATTACAGTTCGCAGAACACAAATCTCATGGTCTAATAACAATAAATATCACGTGCAAACGCAAGCGTTATTTAAAAATACATAGATCAAATATCATCGAACACCGCGATTTCCTGAAACAATATTATTAGAATACTCGACGACGCCTCCTACTTCTGAAAAAATGATTTCGAACGCGTTGTGTTCTATGCACTCCAGAGGAGAACGTTCTGGAAAAAAAGGGAGACAGAGGGAGTTGAACTCGAAGATATCACAGTCCCTTTGAACGAGCACGAAAGGAATCGTGTATAATCGAACAACAATCTCCCGCGGCGTATCGTTCGAGTGCTAGGCCGAATCGTATAATGCAATTATTTACATGCCCCTCCGGAATTACCGAGCCACCGAGGTCGATATTGCTCCTCCGGATTGGACAAATATCATTTTAGACCCCCCTGCTGCTTCGCTAAAGCGAATCGTTCACGATAAATGACACGCTTCAACCGCGTTTACGAATCGTATTCCCGCACGGACGGATCCTCCTATCAAATTAAACCTTGCCAGCTTATATGTATCCCCGATGCTTCTCAAAGGCGGTATTCAAATTGCGAAAGGACTGCACATTTCTCCATTTCACCTTTACACTTGTGCTCAATAATTATACCGCTGTCTCTGATTTATTATTTCACTGTACAACAGGCTCCTTACAATTTTTTTATGTTGAGCTCAAAATTGTCTAAAATAAGTAACCTTTATTTAGAGGTAGAACAATTTACCATTTTAAGTGTAAAGACCGAATTGATTTGTGCCGAAGTTCAAAGACGAGGGAATAGAAATATCTGCTCCGCTATTGTGTATATCTTACTTGGCTCGCTGCTTTATCCGTCTTGATGCCAAAGAAACGATGCCCAGTATCCGGCGACCCAAAAATATATCCGAACGCTCTCGAGTCGCTCATGTCCTGAGCGATGAACGATATCTTATGTACAGGATGGTGATAAAGACAGTCCTGGAAAAGTTATAGTATTTAAATTAAACTAATATTGACGGTAATGCACTGTTATAAATAATGCACTGTATACGTAATTGTCAAAATGATTGCCTAAGGCTAAGCAATCACCAGGAAGAGAAAGCATTCTTACCCCCGACTTTTCGTCCCGCAAGCGTAATCCATCGATGCTGACCTGAACGGAGATTCGTTGTTTGTGTTCACCGGCAGCACGAATTGCCATCTTCAGATCCGCCAAAGCTGCTTGGCACATCCGGTCCCCGCGCGCTTCCGATACTTCCAATATGCCAATCAGCTTTGCCTTGAACGACACACCCTCCCCAAGAAATCGGGTTCGTTCGTTCTTGACTGCAAGGAAAGCCGATTTTCGTTTCGTTTGTTGTTGCTATCATGTCGAGAAATTTCCGTGTTCGCCGCTAGATTAAATACGGGTGTATGCACGTCAAACTATTTTATCTGCCGGAACAGCATTCACAGTGTATGTACTGTGCTCCGACGACGCGACGCGACGGTCTCCTAGCTGCTGCGCTGTACCAGTAAGATTTTTCAATTATATTAGACATTCTAATTAGACGCTAATTTCTGAGTGACGCAATCGAACGAAAATTCAGGCCCAATGAAGGAAAAGAACAAATCGAAGACACAGGTCCTTGTTTCCAACTAGAAGAGACTTTGCGAAAATATTCATGTTATTGTCCAAAACGGTCGGATACTTTACGAAGGTGGAAAAGGGGCGTTATCAAATACCGATCAGATACTACTTTTCACAAAAGTCACACGAGTCGTTTTAGCAATAAAGTTACAAAGCGCTGGAGAAGCATAGCGAACTTCGCAGAACTGATTTTTCAAAAGACCCCCCCTCTCGACGCCGCAAATCGTACGGCAACTAATACAGGAACGTGAAATCTGTCGCGGTAGATGCTCGCTTTAATAACCCCACATGTGGCCTCGTTCAAGCTCACGCAAAGTAGAACTGTTCGGCGCGCGCGAAGGTATTGAATTATCGGATTCGAAGCTGCAGGGGTTCGAGCTGATCTGCCCGGCGCGGCGATCGTTTCAAACTCAAACCTCTTCAACGAATCGTATTGATCGGTCATACGATCAATTTGATCTCGTCAAAACGCGGAGCGAGATTCGTCGAGTGTGCTCCAGACAAGCAATTTATTTTCTTCTTCGCCACCCTAGCCCCAGCCAGATCGGTAACGAAACAAATTGAATTTTTATCCGAAAGAGATTGGTATTGGGAATTTTGGGCGATCGAAATTTGAATACAGGTACATATATCGACTCTCTGACCGATTGTTTAACCCGGTATCGTCCGACAGCACCGACCGCCGCGGGCCTTTGTCTTCCCCGGACAATTTGTCGGAAACTCTCTTGTCTACAGCCTTTTTGCGCAGACTTTTTACGACCCCTCGCGACTTTAATAATCACGACCACACCGGCACATTTGTTTGAACGTCCTCGTGCGACTCGAGTGGAGAACGCCAACTGTCGATACTTCAGACTTTATCCGGATAACCAATTCATGGCCCCTCTACCCGCCTTTTTCTCCTCCATTGCCGGTCACCTTTGTACCAGCTTTTTCCTTCGCACACATCTTCCTTTGCCAAGTCTCCTGGCACACGAGACTTTTATTGCCCTCGCTCTGTCATAACAATCGCTCTTGCATCGAGCATCGCTAGCGTAAAACAATGGGTCGATAGAATACGAGGATTTTGGCGGCTGGATTCGAAGCATGTATCCCTAACTACCCTCCAAATAACCCCACGCAAACATAAGAGTATGTAGGGTACAGTCTTTTTTCCGATGTTTCAAGATCTCGTGAACCTTCCGTCGAGTTAATGACGTGCCATTTTTCAGTTCGAAAAAGAGAGTATTTTTGCTCAAGCACGATCAAATCTTGCTCCAAACATAAGCGACAGGACTTGACCGTCAAACCCCATAAAATATCAGTGTTTAACGCTAAACCTACCACCACCGGTCAACATTATTTAAACCTACCACCATCGGAAATAATAAAAATGATTTCATAAGATACGATTCTATAGAATAGATATCTTTGGTAGAGCACGTATTACAATAGGAGTCGCACAAAGAAAAAGAATTTCAAGAAAAACTCCTTTTCATATTCGTAAAACTGCATGACAACGATTTTGAGATATATATTATACAAGGAAAATTACTGGTCAGTAAAAAGTTTATCCGGTATCAGCATCGTAAAGCCTGAAATATATTCACGCCTATTTGTAAGAAAGTAGTACAATCTGAAATTAATATCCGTCGAAGTGTGATTAGCGTGTCCATCTGGCGGTGAATCCGTGAACAAGCGCGGACAATAACGCCGCATCGGCACAGTCGATAACGTCGAATTGCAACGAAAGCTCGCGCGAAAATCGCGACTCGACACTGTTGTCTCTCTCTCTCTCTCTCTCCCTCTCTCTCTCTCGCTCTCTCTCTCTCTCTCCCTCTCTTTCGAGGAAAAAAAGCTCGACAGTTTCCGTGAATCGTAACCGAATAGAATTCATGCAACTATACAGTACATTATACTACCATTACGTGTCATCTTAATCCGCCTGATTCGAATCGAGCGACTGTCGTCTTTCTCCCTCTTAAAGAAGGGAAGCCATATTCCAAAGCTCCCTTTGACCGATCTGCAGGGTGATATCACGGACGTCATGCTTGAGAAACATTGATAAAAACGCACGAAGCAAGGGCAAAGCCACCAGTCGCGGCACGAAAACGTTGATTCGAATCACAACGATCCCACTAAACCACAAGGCAACGTCGACGCGATGCACGTTCCCCGACGTTTCCATGAATATTGTGCAATTCGTAGGGGGTGGGTTTTTACTCACACTTGCACGGACTGTTTTTCTTCCGTAAGGTCTGCATCGATAGTTCCGTGTAGGCGACGAGAGAGTATCGGAACACAGCGGAGAAAATATTACCGATCTTCTCTCTCGGCGCACCCTCGGCCGCCGCACTATCGTGGATAGAATTCTCTCAACACAGGCACATGTCGCTCACACTTGTCTTTCTCCCTTGCCTCTATCTCCGTCGCCCCTTGCGCTACTATCTTTCCTTTTCTACTCCCTCTCTCTCTCTCTCTCTCTCTCCTTCTCTTCCCTTGTCTCTCTCCCACTCTCTCACTCTTTTTCACCCGCGGCCTATCTCATATCTCGTGGCTGTTCGGCTCTTGTCCTGTCCAGCCGTTACTCTTTCGCTACTCCCTCTGTCTCCCTCGTTTCGCGTATTTCCACGGACGTACCGGACTCGCCGCGTTTCACACGCGGTCGGTACCTTTCGTTCCGCAAACGCGAACGCGACCGCGATCGCACGCTCTTCACGCAAACAACGAAGAGAAGACCGAAGTCGCGGGGGCACACGGTTCCGGGGATCTGGTCCTCGCGATAGAGAAGCGCGGCGTGAAAATACGAAGGAAGAAACGGTCGCCTCTGCCGGCACGGGTCATCCATGTTAGCCTTAGCCTCTCTTATTGATCAATAATATACACCATCTATATAGATCTAGTACGCGGCGTTGTCGCTTCGGGGCCGCAGGGAACATTTCCCGTTTCGCGCGCGCTTTTCCTCTAGCCATTTCGTGTCCCGTGTCCCGTTATTCGAAACCCTCGACACCGGCGTCTATCTTTTATACCTGCTCGGCTGAGGTGACCGTACCCAACAACACCGCAAATAGAATTCGGGTAGTTTTCCTAATTCGAATATCAGCCGATCGACCAGCGGCCGAACGCTTTTATTTTTCGTGACAGGATTCGACCGTGGTGGCGCGATCGCGAACTGTATCGTCACGTTATTCCGAACTCGATGCTGCTTTTACAGGTCTTTGTTGAAATAATGGTTACGAGATGTAATATTATTCGCGTAATCACCATATATTGTTACAGTTATATATATGCGTTAATAGTTCTTTCATTGTCTTTGGTTGTGAAAAATAAAGTGAGGTGCGTTTCGAGACACGACATCTTGACAATCTTGACTGATGTAGATGTTGAAAATTGATAGTGTCGCGAAGTGTTGAAGCATTTATTCGTTGGCATTTCATAAAAACAACATGTTGTCGATATTAACATGTATTATTCGCAATTTCTTATCAGTTGTCGTTCCATAAAAAAGATGTCCTACAAACATAGGGGTAAACCATAGATAAAAAATGTCGAGGGGAAAGTCTGTTGTGGGTATTTCGCAGTTTTAGTTGCACGGCGAAATCGATAGATGGCGCTGTCATATTACCCGCGAAAAGCTAAGAGTATTTCAAATGATACAAATCGTTATAGGTACGGAATGAATAATGTATCGTTCGTTCGAATGGTTATCGAATATTGTTAATCCATTTTGGGAATAGATTTTACGAAACAGATAAACCACATTTTTACTTTCAACACATTATTGTCGCAGAAAATGTTATTATTACTTTGCGATTGATCGGCTGCCAACAAATGCAACAATATGCAAAAGAACAATGGTAACGGAGTTCGTATTTAGTACAGACGTTTAGTAGACGTTTTTCTTGTGAACAACAGGGATGGTATGTGAAGCATTCGTCTAATGCTTCGCGTATTTTAAAGTTGGACAGATCAAAATCTACACTTACCATTCGGAACACCATTTGTGTATACTGCAACGCGTTCTATCCGTACTTCGTTATCTCTCTCCAGATTCTAGATTAAGTTATCATAAGTACATCGCATTGTAAAATAATGTACTCAACTTTTTGTGATTGAATGAACCATTCGTATTATCTGCGGAGAATAATGCCGCGTCACGAAATAAATAAAACATTAATATATTCAGAAAGTGAGATAGGACGATCGTTTGTAAATGCACTCGATACAATAGTAAAAATTTTTCGAATGAGATTCTAATGAAATTTCGAATAAATATCAATGTCTACAAAAGACACGGTGTTCGCGATTTCGGCTCCGCTCGTTCATAAAACAACAGTGAAGTTTCTCCCAGTGCAAATAGTTGGCGTGCTAAAGCCGAACGCAAAAGTTGCGGAACGCCATTGGCCGAATAAGTAGCAGGTTTAACAGTGGTATCGAAGTCACGAGTCACCGAAGAGTCGAGTCCGTCGAGTCCTCAGTTCGCGCAGAGCCGCTAGAGCGGGAGGATGTGTAGTAGTGTTCGTTCGGCATTGCTGCGAGAGTGTTAGAGAAAAAGTTTGGGTCTGAGTGAATTCGTGTTGTTTCTCGGCAGCGATCGCGTCTCGAAATCATTTTTTCACTGATCCATCGCCTAATAAATGAATGCACACCATGACATCCCGTGAATACCTTATTGTCACGTTAACGATTGTATTCGGGATACACGCAGCGAATGCGAACGGCAGATCGTGGGGTAAGTAAATCGAAAGGATCCAGCGAACGATCGTGCGTGACGAAAAAACCCGCGTCAGCGTAATGACAATAATAAGACAGCGTGAACACGAGGTTGTTCGGACGGTACCGCGTTGCTGATTGAATAGTACAGTGCCGACTCCATTCACGCGGCTTCCTTCGTCACGTACGCCACTTCTCCAGGATCGCTTTACCGCGTTGAAAGACGAAACACGGTCGAAAGGTGAATGAAACCGACCCTTGATGTTTATCCAAACGCACCGTGGGATCATCGCGGTGCTTATTACCGCGTTAATCGATGCGTTACTTGCCCTTACACCTGTTTACGTAATGAATGTCAAACTGTTACGTGCGACCGCGTACTGGCCGTGTGCACGAACAAATTCTATCAATGAAACTGGAACAACCGCGAGCTTCGAAATCATATATTTTCGGCTAGCGCACGGGAGCGAAATTTCAATTTTTCCCCGAGCTATCCCCATCCTCGATGGCACAAAGTCTGTTCTGTCTTCTGTCATCCGGCGCGGCGCGGCGACTTGCTAGCTAAATAAGTATGTAGATCATCCATAGAAATCTGGCGCGTGCGAGACATAGAAACGGAACGGAACGTTTCGCTAGTGCATCGAGCAAATTACCTCGTGTCGCGACCTTTGTAAACTGCTGACTTTTTCGCTGATCTCGTTACAAAGCACCGGGGGCTGGCTCTTTTATCATACGCTCCAATGAATTTATATCGAAAGCGTAATCCGTTCGCGGGCACACGTCTTACGAAAAAATTCGAAACACGTGAAAAACTAGATTCTCGTTGCGCGCTCTATCTATGCGCCGATTGTTTAATTAGCTATCCGATGGCATTGGAAAATTAGGTTACGTAATGCGCGAGTAAACGAATTTATAATTCATGAATATCAAACGTCACCGTACTTACTTAGATCGATACACGAGTCGACGTGTATGCATTACATGCTAGGATATGTCATTCGATTTATTCGGCTCGTTAACTGTAAATTGATACTAGTATCGCAACTGAATTCAGCGGTTGCTGGCCAAATACATACTTGGCTACCTGGGAATTCGCGGTCTTTTTCGTTAAACCCATAGCTTCGTCCTCCTCCAAAGAGCGATCTTTGAAGATGCGACGTGCATCTGCGAGGTTTCGCATCTCGCTGTTCTGTCGCGAAACTAAGCCTTCGAGTAATTAATGCGACGAGGTTTTGAAAACGATTAGAAATCCTATCAGAAATCAAAGTTGAAGTAATGAAGGAGGTACAAGATGAATCAGCTGTCTGTTTAACTTTTCGCCTTTTTTCTATTGAATATTCATTGGCCCCGGTCACGTTCATATTTTAAAATACCGTTTTATATCTCTCTCTCGGTTTACATACTCGGCCATGATTCGATTCAAAGCTAACGACGCGATCCACTATTTTTATAATTACGTAACAAACAGTTGTAATTGTTGATTTTGGTTTTCACACGATATTCATTTCCTTTTCATCCGGTAGCTTTTAACGGAATAAAGTGGTAGAAATATTTTTTCAAATTGATCAAATAATGGCACAATTTAAACATTATCGTCGACCAACGAATTTTCCGATAGGAATTCTTCGTTATCTGAAAGGTTGATCGATGGGAAATATCAATATCAGCGGGTATCTGCTAAGTATACCAGATCAACTTTGTTTGAAAATCAATGATAATAGTGAGTCACAGAATTACATAAGAATTACATAATAATGGTGCAATAATACGTATGAAAATATCGTTCGGGCCGTTTAACAATGAAATTACAATATAATGATGTACATTATTCTTTACAGTAAATCTAAGTATAATTAAGATTAATTAGTACATCTACGGGGGGTTACGAAACTGTTAAAATGCAATAGAAATGGTTTATTAAAACGAATTATTATAATTTGTTATTTATAAGAAAGTGACAAAAATATTTATAGTATCAAGGATGCAATAATCACATTTTGTCGAAATAATTTCGTTACTGCGGTATCGTTGTTATTTCGCTATATCTTGAAATAATTTAGATAAACGGAGGAACACAAGCGAGAAAAATTACTTATTGTCGGTATTGGTGTCAACTAAATTTGTAAATAATCACACTGCTGCCAAAAGGGGAATTATAAATAATAACAAGCGGATTAACTCTGAAATCGTAATGACAAAATAACAGATAAATTAATAATTGATGATATGTACATACTTAATAACGCTGGTCAATGAAATTGAACTGTTTTCTGCTTGAAAGCCGTTTGCAGTTTGCGGCCATCAGCATCAGTGTTCGATTTTGACAAAAAAAGTCACAAGACGAATGATTCTTAGACCGGCTTTTTAGATGATTACACTGTCCAACACCAAATACCACGCGATAGAGCAGACTTTTATCTTGAAAAACACCCCTTGGAAGTTTGCAGCATCGACGTTTTTACCGAACCAGAAAGCAAAATATCTTCGCCCGACATGCGTTGCGGCCAGTGGCGCTCGGGACGGTATACGGCGCAGCGACGGGATACGGAGCGGCGGACGACCGTTCTAGTAGTGAGCGCCACTGGCGTCAACGCATGTCGGGCGAAGATATTTTGCTTTCTGGTTCGGTAAAAACGTCGATGCTGCAAACTTCCAAGGGGGGTTTTTCAAGATAAAAGTCTGCTCTATCGCGTGGTATAATTCGATTTTTCGCTGGACCCTTATTTTTTTAGATAAATTGAAAAATATCCTCAAAAATTGGTGCAGAAGTGGTGTCTCTCCGTCTTTAAGGATTGTTTAAACATGTTTAAACAATCATGATGTATTAATATTATATATCACTGGCTTCGGGAAAGTCTACAGAATCTTTTACTGTAAATAACAATTCAATATCTTTTATAATAACATCACAATATTTGTTTAAAGTTGAAAAATATGTTTTTTTTCAAAGCCGTTTTTCAAAAACTGTGCGTATAAGAAAAAATTAAAGACACATTCGGAATCAGCGCAAAAAACTCTATAAGAAGGACCCAACAGTATATTGAAATCATTAAAAAAGTTGAAATTTGTTGGACAGTGTTATCGAAGGGAAATAACATTTTGCGCGACGCGACGCGCCGCGAAAGGAAAGTTCTCGGTCAAGCATTGCGAAGGCAAATGACGTTTATCGCGCGTCAAGTTCATTAAATTCACGCGATCGTAACGTGCGAGTGCTCGATTAACATTCAGTTTTCCTTGTATTATCACGTCCTATATAAACAAAGTCTCCTTGCTGAATTGTCGACTGACAAGAAATTTTATTACCTCGATGGTCGCACATAAATTACTCAATTAATGCACCGCGCGCAAAAACAGCGGCGCTGCTATGTCATTACGCATTTACGTTTTTCCCGGCGGGACTCGATCGGAGACGAAAGAAATTGATAATCTTCGACTTCCCCGATAAACTTTTACTCCATCAGAATGTTTGTGCAACGAGACGCGTCCGTGTGTTTTGTTTCGCCATGGTGAGAAAATTGGACGAAATAAACACTAACGTATCTTGAACAAGGAATTTTCCTTCTGACACTGATCTAAAGGGACCCCTAGACGTTCAATAATATTGTCAATGTAGGTTGACAATAATATTGAAGCTAGTGTTCCTGATTTCTCAACATTTTTCATTTCTCGCGAAAAATGAGAAATAAGACTATATTTCTCGAGAATTTTTAAGAAAATACAAACATGTTGGAAAACTTATGATATTTGGAATATCGTTGATAATATTTATCGAAAGTGCAAAAAATATTAACTCAATGTTTATTTCTGTCCAATATGTACATTAGGGTGGATCTAAGCTATACTTGGAGAAATAAACGCATAAAAAAGTTGTAAAATGTAACTTTTAGTATTTTTTCTACAATTCCGAACAATTGCAATTTTTGCACAATTTTTTTTCACATTCCGTAGTAAACTAATTTCTCTACCTTTCCAAAAAAAATTCAATTCGTATAGTACAATACTAAAAAAGTTATCGCCTTTTTAAGAGTATCCGAATATTTGTGCGAGTCACTGTACATAGTATGTATGTATGTATGTACTATGTACGTACCTACATCGCATTTGCATTACTTGCTGAATGAAAAACACGTGGTCGTATATATATATATATATATACATATATATATATATTGGTTTACAATTTACGCCCCGTGGACGTCTAATGAGTGATACACTGATACATATATGAACACATACTATTTACATAAGCATGTGAATGTATAGCTGGGTTAATAGGTTGAGGTTACTATCTTCCCCTCCTACAATTGCAAAATGTATAGAATTCATTGATTTATTAGAGTACGACGCGGCGCGGCGTAATAAACTTTAGACTTCGTGGACTGAATTGTGGTAGATAACATTTTGATCTATGAATGGACACTGTATTATAGTATATATATGTTATAGTATATATAATATATGTATAATACAATATATAATATATATATTATAAATAAAAAAGATATATATGTATGACCAGAGTGAGACCCTGTTTTCTCACTCATCTCCGCAACGTGTTTAGAAGCAAAATGTAAACAAACGCCGCGCCGGGACAGGCTGCGTTGCCGCGGGACGTGCAGGAATACGAAAAATTCAATACAGTATTAGCGATAGTTTCTTGCGAATATCTCGAAAACTAAAATCGATAGGCGGTAACGTGTGTAGGAAAAAGTTGTTCAAAACGTAGAAATCTATAACATATTTAAATTTCATCAAAATCTGAGAGGGGGCCCTTCTTATAAATAATTACCAGAATTTCTTATGTATTATATATTGTATACATATACACATATCATATGTCAGAAATGTGAAAGTTTCTAATTTGTTTTCGATTCGATGCGATGCGATCTTGCAGTTCTTAATACGTTATTTCTTACCGGTCTAACGATAATGCAAAAACCTTACACATAGGAAAGTAATACGCGCGTACACATATTTGTTTAAAAATTAGAATCTCCACAAGCGAATATTTTTCTGTCCTTTTTGGTAGCACATTCGTCTATGGAATTATGAAAGTTTTTTTAAAAATTTCTCGTCAGTGCAAATAAAGATTAAGAAACTTGGATGAAAATCGTGTGATATCTCGAAGAGATTGATATTTTTATGTGTAGTGGTTAGTATCGTAGCGCCATCGACCGTTCATGACTTCTGAACGATTGCCATCAACAGCAGTAATCAAGCAGTTAAGATAACATTCAATCTTTAATTGTCAGTTGCTCGCTAGTTTTATTTTCACCTGCTGCCTGTCGTGATGATGCGACGTGATTAATCGGTTAATGGCTCGGCTAATGTTAACAGATTTACTATCTACGAACGACTAGCGGATTTTATCTTTATCTAACAAGAAAACGTTACCGTGATTAGTCTCTTCTTCTAATAAAAAAATGAACGATATGAAATGTAATAATACAAGCAATATCGATCCGACGAACCCGAGATAGAAAATTGATTTGTTTGTATTATAATAAAAGATGATATTCACCTGGAAGAGTAAAAGGCTGTTTGACATCATTTTATCTTTGGATTTACGCCTGCATCTGCACGCAAAATCGACGTTATCCGACAATGTTCATACACACACACAAATTGTAATATATTAATATAAGGTCGGTTTTTATCGAAATGCCCGATAACCGTGGTCAATATTGCACAGATTGTTCATACATTCCAACCATTGTACATAATTATAATGTCCCGATAGGATCTTCCCCGTGTGAATTACAAGGGCATTGATAAAATGAGACCTAGATGGTCAAACTTTATTGCAACCGGGTATATCAATGGTTACATATTGGTAAGCTACGCAGCTCCAAATATTACATAGCATGTTTATACAGGGTGTCCCGTAACTGGTGGTACAACCGAGCAGGGGGTGAT
>CM052314.1:19528090-19558651 GCA_028455605.1 Lasioglossum malachurum | reverse complement strand
TGTAATGTCATATACGTATATGCAAATCTATCGATGTATGCGTGTGCCACCACACTCTTGCACGGCTGCGCCGGCACCCTTACGGAACGCGACCGCCCGCTTCCGCTGTTTTGACTTTCTTCTATATAGTTCATAGTTCTATGTTTTACATCACGCATGGGCAAATTTTTGCTCGATCGGAGGCATTTTCAAGGGATACCTCTACTTCTCCCGGCTAAGCGTCTCGCTTCCCGTGGCGGCTTTAGTGCCGTATCTCTTGAAAATGCCTCAGATCGAGCAAAAATTTGCCCATACGTGATGTAAAACATACAACTATGAACTACATTGAAGGAAGTCAAAACAGAAGAGGCGGCAACCTTTACTGTCGCTTCAGTTTTGAGAGCGGCTAGCTTCATCTTACGATTCCGACTCCGACTATGAATAAAATGAAAAACATACTTAGGAAAAGACATCGCCATCGCATCGTGTATAAAGTTTATCGCTACTAATCGTCGATTGTTTATCCCCATCGCAAGGAAATGGTCGTATCATAGGACTCGCTTTCGACGACAAGACGCGTACCCTGTTTTGGAGCGACGCGTTACAAGGAGTGATTATGCGAATGCACATGCCATTGAATAGACTTCCAGAAGATCCCATCATCCTCCACAGAATAAATGGCAGGAATCTGCATGGTATCGCTGTGGACTCGTGTAACAGGTGTGCCATTTATGTATCTCTATTTATATGTATACGCATACATAAACGCCGGGTGTCATGGAAATTCTCGGCGGGAAAGTCTCTCGATTAGCTGTTTAATTTCATTCTCGTAGACGTAGACATTCAGACCGAATGCTTGTACCGATCGAAAGTCGAAAAAAAGAAATGTACGTTACATAGATGTATGTAATGTGGAAAAGAAATTTAGAAAAAAAACGGGATTGCGCATCGCATATCTGATGATTATACGTTGTTTCTAGTCACATATACTGGGTAAATAGTAATAAAACGAATCAGCGGATAGAGCGGTCGAAATTCGACGGATCCGAACGAATCACCGTTATCGAAGGAGATCTGTTCGAGCCACTAGCGGTGGCCATAGATCATGTCGAAGGGAAGCTCTACTGGACCGACGATGGGGAAGCTGTATACAGTAAGATCGAGAGGAGTAATCTTGACGGTACCGAACGCGAATCGATGACTCAGACTTCGAACCAGCAAATAGTTTACATGACCGTAAATCGTGACACGATATACTGGACCGATCGGGTCCGCAAGTCGATCTGGTCGGTCCCAAAAAATAGAGCAGACTATCAGCTGAACTCCCTGCCGCATCAGTGGTCACAAGTGTTACAACAAGGCAAACTGAACGGAATAGTCGCGCGGGATAACGCAAGGATAGTCATGGACTGCGAAGAGCTCGCGAAACAAAGAGAAATGAAGAAAGCAGCAAAAACTGCCGAGATATTTAACAATTTACCTACTAGCACGACGGAACAGTCGAAATCTATCACCGAGAAACCAAAAGACTGCCTTAATGGAGAACTCGCAATCGGGACCGACGTCATCGCCTGCCGTTGCAAGCTTGGGTGAGTTCTAAGATATAAAGAATGTTCTATATACAGTCGGGGACAAAAATAAGTGGACAGTTAGTGGAAATAGGTAAAAATGAAGTTTAGTCGAATTAACATGACTGTTAGAAACTTCAGTTTTATTTATTATATATCCTTATAGTATATAGTGTGTAAACACGCCGTGCCATAACGAAAATGTCAGCTACCCAGTCAACCAACCTAACCCAAGGCACATCTCGAGCCCAGCCTGCCGAGGGCAGGTAACGGGCCAGGTACTGGTTGAACGTCGCTCGAAGCTGCTTAAAGCACACAATGGCTAGGTTCTGACCAGGGCCGAAACGATCGCGTGGGCTCGTATTCTTTCCTCGGCACCATCCCGGCAGTCAGCTTGTGCCTTGTAACAGGATTGTGCCGAGGTCCGGAGTCCGGAATACGAGCCACAAGCCCTCGCGATCGTTTCAGCCCTGGTTAGAATCTAGAATTTTTGCTGACTGACTGGGTATTTATCAGGAGACAAAAATGAGTGGACACTCAATGAAATGCGTAATAAATGAAACACATAACAAAATTAGTACTTGGTTTTGCCGCCTTTTGCATGTGTTACTGCTTCCAGACGTCGAGGAATACTTTGTATTAACTTTTCAATATAATTGTTACTAATTTTTTCACATTCAGACTGTAACCTTTTGAAAAAGTCGACCTTATTATTTCGCTGGTCCAATGGAACTTTTGCGTCCAGTAAACGCCATAAGTTCTCGATAGGATTCAGATCAGGGCTCTGGGTCGGCCATTCAAGCAATTTAATATTGGAATCCTTAAAAAATTTGTAGTTTTCTTAGCAGTGCGCTTAGGGTCATTGTCTTGTTGAAAGACTGTTTCTTCTAAATTTTCATTTATGCTGTCAATTTGTACTAATGTACCAATTCCATTTTGCGAGAAGTACCCCCATACTATTAATGATCCACCGCCAAATTTGACTGTGGGTGTAATAAATGGTCTTTTATACGCTTCATGTTTTTTTCTCTAGACTTTGTGCTTCTTTTTTAATTGCCTGCCAAATTATATTTCTCCAAAATACTAGTGGCATATTCACATACTTTTTTTTTTGCAAACGCTAAACGTTTTCTCATACTTTTTTTATTAACATGTGGCTTATGTCTAGCCTTGCAGCATCTTAACCAGCTTAGCGCAGTCTTTGTTTTATTGTTTTTGTTGAAACATTTAATTCCACTATTTCTGCAATACTTCTTGCTGCAATTGTTGTATCTTTTCGACGGTCTTCTTGTATGGTGGTACAGCGTTTGCGTTCACAACCTCTTAAATTTTTCACGGTCTTATGCACTATTACGCATTAACTTAATTTCTTACAGCAGTCCGATACAATTAAATGGCGAATTTGATATGAAATTTCTTTGGTTTCTGGCATTCTGCAATTATTGTATAAATGTTCTTATTTGTACGAACCCTGAATTGGTACTAATAAGATTGATGGAGATCACTGCATGTAAGCGTGACCAGTGCTTAGCGTTTGTATACATTTCTTACCTCACAATAACATTATAACGAAGTGTCCACTTATTTTTGTCCCCTGATAAATAGAGCTGACATTTTCATTATGGCACGGCGTGTTTACACAAAGATGTAAATATGAATTTTACTTATTCATTAAATAATCTGTACACTATAAGGATATATAATAAATAAAACTTAAGTTTATAACAGTCATGTTAATTCGACTAAACTTCATTTTTACCTACTTTCACTAACTGTCCACTTATTTCTGTCCCTGACTGTATGTACGGATCGTTGCATGCGAACCAGATCACTTTTGTTTGTGTTTATACTTCTCATTTTGCTTACTTAATATACAATGAAGATAGATTATTAAGTAACTAGCAACCACACCTTTATGCAAACGGTAATACATACATTTCAGGTTTACTGGTAAACATTGCGAGGTAGACCTCTGCCATAATTACTGCCTTCAAGGTAACTGCAGTATAGATCGATATAATGGATTACCCAGCTGTAAATGCAGTGGTACATTTGTTGGACCAAGATGTGCAACAGACCCGTGCGCAGACTATTGTCTGCACGATGGTCAGTGCTCCGTCCAAAATAAAAGACCAGTTTGTAAATGTAAATATTCAGAAGGATCTCGTTGCGAAGATCTTGGTAATACGACAAAAGCGTGCCAGATCTATTGCGCAAAAACTGAACCAGTTCCTAAGAATCTTAGTGTAATTGACTGCAAGTATGTGTTCGCATTAAATTTGTGTTAGTATATTTGTTGTACAATATATGAAAATATACTCTATAATAAGTCTGTTGGTTTCTGTGAACAGGTGCGATGAAACAAACGAAGCCAGTGCACAAATGGTCATGATCAAGGAACACAATGAGTACAAAATATTCATAATTTTTGGTGTACTTACTGCTGTACTTATAGTTATAATAATCGTACTTAGTTATTACGTGAATAAATTACGCAGACGACCGGACAATCAAGGTTACCGCTGCAACTGCTGCAACATGAATAGCTGTGAAGCTGTGAGTGAAACGTCAGTTAAAGCATAAGAATCATTCGCGTGCATGACATGGATTTAATTCTGATAAATTTTTAGTCATTGATCTAAACAATTTAATTCTTAAGTAAGAAATATTAGATCTGACAATGAGTTCCACAATACCAATCCAGTAATACCATGAGTGGTGAATCTTTTTTTCTACGTACGCATAAAAAATTTCATTCAGTCGGCGTTCATATACATATTATATTTGCTACATTAACGAAACGAACAAGACAATGACAGTATTACTGTGTATCTATTTTTTTTTTATTTTACTATATCGTTTATATCTAATATATAACTGAAAGTTATTATTTGTGCTAAGGTACTTAATATTTAATACAAAATTACAATTAAGACCGTTGCATAGTATTCATCAATTACTAATAAGTAAATTAACCTTTACAGTATTTCCTTGAAAATATGATGCTTATGTTACCAATTGCTTAATTTTTCATTATCAGTTGATCACGCGTTTATGCATGACGTTGTGTTATGTCACTTGTTGTCTAAACTCTAAGTACTTAGGTAATCTGAAAATGTGCAATATGTTCCTCTATCGACGCGAACTGTTTTTATCGTATGTAGCATAAAAAGGGAAGTTTCCTTCCTTACAAAATATCTATAATTATCATTTTGTACGAAATTTTTCATAAATTCAGAGATCAAACTTATTCTCGATTTAGTATATCGTCTCATTTAACAAGAATGCTCAAAAACGGTTGGAACATTTTTATTTATTAACATTCCTATAATTAAACTAATATATGAAACTAATGAAAAGAAAACATTAACATCTTGTTACATCTGGGGAATTTATTGTAATTTATTAGACCATACTTTTGACATTGTTAAAAATGTTTGGAAGTTGAATTTATTGAATTTCTATTCGAAATTTTGTTCTTTTACAGCCGTGTACTGCTGTGCCGGGAAGGAAGGGTTTTAGGAAAGAAGAGAAAAATTGTTTGCTCAATGATATCAACTGGTAGCATAAACTATTAATTCAATGTGCTAATTGCCGAAGTTTTCGCAGATTTCATATAAAGTTCGTAGAAATGTTAACCTCGCAGAACGTCATGTTTGTACATAATACAAACATAATACGTAATAGATTTTTGCAAACACTACGGAACAATGATACAGTCAGCAAACGAAAACCAAAGGTCTTCTCGAAGACTTCACTATTTCATATGATGTATAAGGCTGTGTTGATATAAGGATTATTTCAAATAGTTATTCAAGAGAAATCAATCTTCTTTCCTTTTCTTTTTAAAGATATATGATTGTTATATTTTTTCATAGGAGAGAGCAAAACAATCGAGTTCCACCGTGCTTCTAACGGAGTGGAGAAGCAATAGGGGTGTGACGAGAGACATAGAGAATTCTTATACTTGTGTATCGAACATATACTTTCTAATTCTCTTAACCATTTCTGTTTACAACATTGACTTTCATCTTGTAAATGTTTCAATAGTAATGAAACAAACGCGTTTTAAAGCAGATTGCACCAAAAATGAATACTGATTACAACAATAGACGGATACATGAGAAAAGCTGCCTTAATCGCTAGACTTCTAATAATTGCTCAACGTACTATTGAGTACATTCCTAGAGGGTTGTAGATCACGAGATTCTAATGAACATTATTGTGTTTGTACAAAATAATTGGAAATTTTTTTATTAAGATTCATCGAGCTTGACAATTGACACGATAAATTGTGAATATGTAATTACATTGCCACAGTGATAAATCTTTATTTTATTACTTTTCCTATTTCATTGAGTACATTTGCATTTGTTCTTGTACTTTATTATGCATTAGGTCATAATTAGGTCGAATTCTATGTATATTATACAAAATTGAATATGCCTATATATACAGTGACGAGCAAAAGTGTAAACACACTTCGTTTGTTTTACATATAACGTGTAATATAAGATATTTTTCAATTGAATGATAAAGATTCGGTAATAATAATTATATGGTGAATGTGATAAACAAAACATAACAGTTTATATTCGATAATATTAACAATATATAGAATATTTTACAAAAATAAGGATCGGTAGCAATGTTTACAGTTTTGCACGTATCATCAGAAATGAATAAGATTGTACACATATGCTAGGGAAATGGAATTGTCAACAAACACTGATAGCCAACTGTCGTAGGACACGTTTAGACTAGTGTTTACGCAGTTATTCTTCAGTGTGAAAGTTACTTGACTTGCGAGAGGCAAAATGAAACCACTTAGTGCAGACAAGAGGGGAACATTATAATTTCATTGTGTGATAAAGGTTTCTCATTGCAGTCAAATGTGATATAAGTCATACGATAGTTGCAAAAATTAAGAAAACCTATGGTAATACGTCAACTTCTTCAAGAAACGGTAGACCGCAACTGGCTTCTGACAGAAAGTCATAAAACTCCAAAAATCGCGCCTCAAGACATTGGAGTAAATGCAAGTGAACGGACATTCGCCGTTCCTTAAAGACAATCGGGTTGAAAGCGAAAGAAAAGAAACTCAAATCAGCTCTTTCAGTCAAAAATATTAAACCACGACAAAAATTTGCTCATACATACAAAAAGTGGACAACAGAAGACTGGAAAAGGGTTATGTGGTCTGACGAAACAAAAATGAATAGTTTTGAATCTGATGGAAGGTCCTGGTACTGGACTTCATCCGAAAATAGTAATCAAGCTATATAGTAGCATAATACAAACTATGAAAAGTTCGGGGGTAGTTCAATTTTGTGTCAGGGTTGTTTTACTCGTATGGATGTTGGTCCTTTAGTTCGGATAGAAGGTATCATGCACAAAGAGCATTATTTAAATATTTTGAAAAATAATTCACCTTCTGTTGTTGATTCTATTGAATTTTCTGAAGATGAAGTAGTATTTCAACAAGACAGGAATCCTAAACATACTGCAAAGATAGTAAACAACTGGCTAGGAAATTAAAAATTTTCTGACGAAGTGGCCAGCACAAAGTCCAGATATGAACCCAATCGAAAATTTGTGGTCAATTGTGAAAAGAAGGCTAGCAAAATATGACAAACCACCTTCAGCTGTTTATGAATTGTGAAAAAGAACAGAACAAGAATGGTACAATTTTGAGCTGGAAATTATTAAAAATTTAATAGATAGTACGCCACGCAGGCTGGAGGCAGTACAAAAAAGTAAAGGAAAATGGACAAAATATTAATTTAAAGCTTTATTTCGACGTGCACAATTAAAGTGCAAAACTGTGAACATTGCTACAAATCCTTATTTTTGTAAAATATTCTATATATTGTTAATATTATCGAACATAAACTGTGTTATGTTTTATTTATCACATTCACCATATAAGTATTATTACCTAATCTTTAACATTCAATTGGAAAATAGCTTGTATTATCACGTTTTATGTAAACCAAACGAAGTGTGTTTACGCTTTTGCTCGTCACTGTACGTAATTTGCTTGAAATATCATCTTAAATGTCTCACATAGAAAACCACAAAAACATTGTTCGGGCAGACTTGAAACATCAGCATTCGTATTCAACTTAATATAAGTAACATTATTTATGAAGGAACTGCAGCTATTTGTATAAATCTTGTACAGCGTTATTTTGTATATTCGTACAGGTATGTGCGCTTACAAGTTGAAGCGACAGTGCAGCTCTTGAATGTAGAAAAGAATTCATTGCTACTCATGAAAATCCACAGTACATATGAATTATTAACCTCTGAGAAAAAAACAGATATTTATAACTAAAGATAACGATAAGATCATTTACATTTATAACAAACACTCGTGCATCTAGAAAGTACAATACAAACGACAAAGTTTGTTGCAGGTTGGATTGATTCCTAGTAATTATTCTTAATTTACTGGGTAAAACATAAACAATTATATATTTCAGCAGAAATAGCTTCTAAAGAACGATAATTGATGAGTCTTATTGCGAAACGGTCATACTACATTTTGTTGCGTAACTACTTCTTCCAATACTTATGTGTCAAACTGAACTCTTTCTACCACTCTCTTTATGTTCTAAACTAGATAATCGTTTGCTACTAACAGGTGGCTGATAACAATATCCAACTACTTAGAACTTAAACTTAAATTTGTACCAAAGTCACGTGTAAAATTATTAACTTTAGCCATAGTATAATTGTTGTCCATTTGAAATTATTATTTCAGAATAGTTTTACAAATGACAAATTTATACACGATTGTATATTAATAGTAAAAGCGTCGTTAATGCTCTGAACTCTGAACTCTGAATGAAATACACAGCGAATAAACACAAGAAACAGATTGTAGTAGATACTATGTTTTTCTTTTGTGACAGACAAACAATTCATTATTTCATCAAAAAAAAAAATTATGAACCAACTACTGAATTTCCTCATCTTTCGTTTTCAACGCGTTAGTCCGATGAAATAACGTTCCTATTGTCAGAAAGGCAAAGCAAGTTAAATACATGACAATTACATTTTGTTCCTGTGTACGTTGCAAATTATTTTAACCGAGAAAAAACATTATTGATTTTTGGAACATAGTGATCCTTGCTTTTAGATTTTAGTACACAGTACACAGTTTTATATATAAGATAATGTTTGTATGATTTGTTAAATTCCGTAATATGTTGGAATAGAATGATACAAGCGATGTATGTTAAATATTATATTTGGAATATAAGCATTTCGCGTGCACTCATCCCCAGAGACGGGATAGTGACTTTATTAGTGAAATATTTATATTCCCTGGTACGAAGGAGTTTTTTGGATAGTTCGCAAACAGGAAAATGCTAATATATATGTACTTTGTTATTTTCCTTGTGTTTGTACTTAAATATAAAGTTGATAATTAACAGAAATTTCAATTATTTTACTATCCCTACAATATGTACTGTACAAATATACCGAAAATTCTGAAATATTGTATTTTTTCACAATATTATAATACTTTCAATTTCAATGGCTTTTTAAGTCCCGAAAAGATGTTTTTCGCCGATGCGCCTGAAGTATCTACTTCGCACTTGAAACCTTTGGTATTTTTCTGATCAATCAAGATAAAAATAAACTTAATGAAATATTAGCATTTATTTTGCATATATTTATTACAGAAATACATTATTTAAACTTCTATTCATTTTCTAGTTCCACCAACAATAAAGTAACAAAATTATTTTATATTAAGTAGAATCACTGTAATCGAACATATAATAATAATGAAATTATTATTAGAACAGTTACATGCAAACGGGAAAAGATCCTCATCCAACTTACAAATTCTTTGCTACTCCACTCTCAATTGACTTTCGGGTAATACGATTTTTTCGCCAGGTTTAAACGCAGGCATACCTAGATAAGGACAGCTGGCACATCTGAACGCGTCGCCAAGGTAGCACTGTAAAATGTATAAAATTTTTTTAAATTTTCTGTTTACTTTTTCTTCCGTATAATGAAAATGTGAGTCCGATATTGCACATACATTCCCACAGGAAGACTTTATAGTTTTCTCTTCCACAATTTTTCCACCAAGTTCTTCAGCTAGTCCGCACGAGCAATCTTTACATGCTTTTCGTTTGCCTGTTGTACTGCAAACTGGAACAGAATCTCAATTAATATATGGGCTCTGTCTTAACGGTTACTTTAACCGCAGTACATTCTAAACCATCAACGTGCACAAATCAGTTTTCCAATGCTCAATTTATATAACTAAAGTTATTGTGGCAAGTATGTATTAACATCCTGTTTGTTTCCAATTTCAATTTACCTATTCTATTTACTGTATTTGATATATATATATTTTCTTGTAGATGTAATTTTTTCCTTTGAACAAAGTTCAAAACTGGACCGAAACGTTAGGAAAGAAAAAAAGTTCATTTCAAAATTGCTAGATTTAATAAGTGATCGAAACAGTTGCGCCGAAAACATCATTAAATTGAATTTTCAACATTTACGATCGATAATCGGGATTATTTTTTAAATTAATATATCTGCACAAAGATTGTATAAATATTTTGATGCCTACCTTTTAAACTCGAAGCTTCAGGTTTTAATATATCCGTTTCATCTAGAAGATCATCCTCGTCAATTAATTCTTCCTCAACGGCGCTATCTAATTTCCAGACATTGGATTTTGCTTGTCCAAAACTAAGCGACACGCTAGAACCGATCTATATATAGAAATTTACAATGTATCGAACAGTGTATTTTCATTGTAACAATTAACAGATAACTAACGGAATGTCTTACTTCAAACGAGGGTTTTTCTGCTACTATTTCAGACACATTATCCATGTCTTTGTAGACATTGAGCAACAGATTCTTTAATTCGGTATTTACATCCCCAGGTGATTTCACTTTAAAACCAGCTAATTTTAAATTCGATATTCTTCTGTCGTACACAGATTGTACATCCTTCTTTTCTCCGAATGACTCGTAAATAATTAGCATACCAGCTGGTTTCATTACCTTCATACAATCATCGAAATATGTTTCATAATTAGGACATGATTGCTTGAAAACCGAAATAATTGTATCATAGCAAGGTACATTGTTAAGACCTGTAATCAAGATAACTCGCGATAACTTATTGATTTACCATCACCATTGAAATAATTCGTTAAAAATCCTAAATTATCTATCTTTAATTTTCAAAGGACTATGAACTAACTGTATATAGTTAAAGTGTTAAATACTTACGTGTATCTAATTCGTTTGTTGGTACAATTGTCAATTGCTTAGCATTGCACAATGGTTTTTTTATTTCTGTTATTAAATCTGTAACATTATTTTCTGAAATTTCATGATCTAGGACCAAAAGAACACTGTTGCTGTCATTGATAAACGTCATTATGAATAACAGTGAGAAATTTCACTAAAAAAGGTAGTAAAAAAACAGATGTGCTGAATTCTTGCTCAATCAGAACTGATCAGAAGTCAGCTGTAGTCAGCTTCAGCTCAAGTCAGCTGAGAATTTGAATTAACAACACATAGATTGGAAAATCTCCTCGTAATCTGTGCGCGATGGCTGCGCTATCGAAACACGAAGTTATTAACTTTCCCTACCTTAACCACAGACACCGACTGCCAGCCCCTGTGCTATTCAGCGAACAGGCAAGTGAGCACGGGGATAACGTGGAACTTACAGTGATCTGAAATACTACATCGCTAAAAGTTCTACCACAGACGAGATATAGGAATAGACCTGACACCTTATAGGACTTGGTGTCCATAGGAATCTGTAGTACCGGCACCTTAAAATGCCAATGATTTTAGCGTCCTCTACGCATTGAAAACGGTGAATTCGAGAACTAGAACCAATCTGAATCGGGTTCGACTGGTAAAACTTCTACAGCCAGTGCCGGATTAATCCAGCGCGGGGCCCGTAGCAAATGTAACCAGGAGGCCTTATAGTTTGCACGATAATATAATAAAACCCAATGAATGACCTTTTTTGTAGCAAAAATATCTGCGAACAGTATGTCTACAGCGTTGTCAAGTCTAAAGTACGACTACGTTGTCCGATTATGATAATACAAACACTGAGTGATGAAATCAAATTATCTCTTTATTAACACAATAAAACTAGTATAAAAAATTACGGAAATAAAACATTCATTAATGGAAATACCATTTAAAAAGCGGCGAAAGATATATGTGTCTTTTGTAGAACAGCGGGACACTGTAGGAATTTTTAAAATTCAAAATGTTGTTACGAGCCAGGGCCACGAGTAGCAACGAGTGGCCGGCGAAGGGTTGTCACCCTAGGAATATGGAATCAATTTGTTAGTAAGGTGCGCGGACGAACCCAATGCGAAATTGGGGAGCCGCTAGGATTGAAGACAGCGAGGACGAACCTGATGCGAAATCAGGGAGCTGTTAGGATAGTTAGTAAGCCTCGTAACTAGTGTAATTTAATGATACAATCCGAGCGGTAAGATTGTATCATGTGGGGACGTTCAATTACTCGATTAGGATATTGGACAATAATTATGGGTTTAATGAATTTGCGTTAATTATCAATGAACACAGATATATTCTGATTATAAGATTCTGTGATACAATTGTGTAACTGTCGCGAATGAATTGAATTAGAATTGAAAGAATTGAAAGAAGATGTGTATTACCTAAACTGAGATGCACGGTGTTGACGCACTGGCAATGCGGGGGTCTCGGAGCAACCTTATCACTGCCTAATAGATTTTAGACCGAACTCGCGGAATCTATACGGTTAACTTTGATTTGAAGGGGAACTTAGCCCGATCTCACTGACTTCCGAGATGCAGCACGACGCGACACGATACGTGATTACGATAGTACTAGCCCACGAGAGTAGAAATGCAAGGGTTTATATACTCCTGCAATGACGAGTGGTACTTGTCAGTACCCCTTGGATGAACATTCGTATTTTGTCAAATACCAGTTGGTCGTGCGTATGTTTGGTCCCTAAACTAAACAGATATGTAGATTTGTCTAGGGTGGCTCTGTTCGTTTACCTAGGACGGTTCCTGCCAGAGATGATATTGAACACCTGTTCGTCATCCGTAACATGATCGTTTATTATTTTGAACGTGTATTGAAATACGCGAATACACGTACCGAAGTGTATAATTTCACATGTATTAACCCATCTTTCTGTTATATAAAATAGTTCTGTAGTTCTGTCACGCAAAAACTCCGACCGGCGAAGCTTTCTGACGGAAACCGTAAATTGAGCGACGTGACAGTGTGTATTTTTTACAGAGAGAGAGAGAGAGAGAGCGCGAGAGAGAGAGAGAGAGAGAGAGAGAGAGCGAGAGAGAGAGAGTGTACGAGAGAAATAGAGCGAGAGAGAGCGAGATATTGTATAGCGAGAGAGAGCGAGATATTGTATAGCGATAGAGAGAGCAAGAGGGTAAGAGAGAGAGAGAGAGAGTGAGGCGCCGCGGGGTTGGTGAGCGAAGCGAACAGGGCGCAGAGCCTTGTATCCCGTATTTTAATTCGTAATTAAATATCAGAATATTTAGGTATGTAAATTGTTCATGAGACTTAATTTACTAAGTTGCAGGTGAAAATAAGAAACATTATGGTTTTGGTTAATAAAATTTAATTTATTAATCTTTTGTTCTGAGATAAGAAAACTAAAGTATTAACATTTTGTGGAAGTAAACGGTTTCGTTTTTTTGTTACAATATTTGCAGCACATGAAAAACACCGTTCCGACGTCGCCGAGGTTGCTGGAATTGTTAAATATTTTTTGGCAAATTCAGAAATTGCTGGATATTTGTTTGCCCTAGCCTTCCACCATTCAAATGGATTTAAATCGAAGCGTAATTGTGGCTCGGTCATATATGTCTGAATTTGAATATTAATATCATTGCTATCGGTGATCTCATCATATAAAAATGCAAGAGCAGATTTTTCTTTTTCCTTTGCTGTAGTTACTGTAGCTACTGCATTTGCTACATCCGAGTCTTGAAGCAAACGTTTTACTTCTGTAAAAATGATTTCTCTTACGTCAGATGTTTCGTGCTCTAGATTTTTATACCTTGGATCAAAAAAAGAGGATATATGGTGTAATGAAAGAGTGTCACCTTCATTCCATTCAAGTTTGAATCGTCTCGTAATTTCCGAAATTAGAGATTTTTTTTAATATACACAAAACCGTGTCATCATCATTGCTTAAATTTAAGTGTTTTTCGATCAATTTTTTGATTAGTGGTCTCACCATTGAGATAGGAGATTGACTTTCTCCACAAAAAAGTGTTGTTATAATTTGTAGCGGTTTTAAAATATTCAAGAGAGACTCTATCATTCTCCATTGTTTTTCATTTATTTCCAGAGTTTGTGCTACCCTTGGATTAGTAATAGCTCTGTCTACAATAACATTTGATATTGCACATCTGTTTTTATATAAACTATCTAACATGAAATATGTGGAGTTCCAACGTGTAGAGCAGCTTTGTATTAATGTGCCTTTTGGCAAAGAAAGCTGCTCTTGCTTTTGCTCTAATGCATGTTTTGCAACATTTGAATGTTTAAAATGTCCTACCATTCTACTGCAAATATTAATTATTTGTTGCACGGTGTTTTCTTTCAATGCGTGGTTTACGGCTAATTGCACACTATGTGCTGCACATGTTGCACTATAAATATTAGTATTGTCCGATACTTCCGATAACAATGAGATGGCATTCACCATATTTTTGGCATTGTCTGTTACGGTGGCTACTACTTTCGAAGTAATTTCCCATTCTGCAAGAGTTCTATGTAGCTCATCTGCGAGGTTTTCGGCGGTATGGCGTTCTTCCATTTCGTATACAGTCAAAACAAAACTGTCTGTATCCCAGTTGGAATTAATTATATGTACAGATATTGTAATGTACGAATCTTGAGCTAACGATGACCAGCAATCGGATGTACATGCTACGCTTTTAACACCGTTTAGTTGTTCTTTTATCTTTGTCACGACCGTACTTTCTAGACACATTAGTCTTTTCTTCATTGCTTCATCTTTGCATATCTTATAATTCGGTTGCACTACAGACATAAACTCTTGAAAACCGTCGGATGAACAGAAAGAAATAGGTAACTGGTTTCTTGCAATTAATTTTGCTACTGCCTGGTGTATTTTTTCCGTTTTCACGGGATCACATAAACGATAGTTGGAAGTCTGGCTGTTTAAAATAGACTGTCTTCTACGTTTTTTTGACGGGTGCGAATTGTCAGGAACTGTATTTTCTTCCACACGTAAATTTTCGATATCGTGTTCCATGCTTATAATCGTTTCACGTTCTGTATATATGAATTATTTATTTATTGCTACCATTCGTTTTATTTCTTATATTATGGTGTTTTAGTGTTGGTACTTATCGTTAACATTTGACGATGTACATTCTGTATCAATATTAATGCTGGTAGATTTCAAATTATGAATCGACCTTAAGTGCCTACCAATAGAACCTGTTGTCCCACCCGGACACGAAAATTCATTAGTACTTTCTTCCACACACAGATTACAGAAGGCTTTATCGCCATCACGGCTTCCTTCTTCTGGAAAAATGTTACTTTCGTAACATCTGAAAATCGTAACCCCCAGTAAAGAAGTTTCACTTTAAAAAATTCGAACCGTTTGACGCGCGCGCGATATTCAAGTTGTTTTCGCTGTATTATACCAGGGTACGCGACGAAGTAATGGCGTCAATAAAACTGAGCAATTACTTTGAACGTCGCGAGGGCCAATAAATCCAGGGTAGTTACCAAAACAACCCTGGATTTTCGAAGTCTGTTTATTGCGCGCGCTGTGTGCTTCCCCATAATGAACCTCTGCACGAAATTACCTGAACCTTTTCCCTGAATGTTCGTCTGATATGCTTCACATAATCATCCATTTTATTTCCAAAGTACAGTGCAGGACCTCGATTAACCGGCTTGATCGAGAGACAAACAGACCGGACAAATTAAGGCCCGATGGATAATTGAGACCCGCGGGAAAGCAACGTCTAACGCTACAGAAAACGAAGAAGAGCGGGAGAGACGACTCGCAAGGTGTGTGCATATAACAAATTTTTGTGACTGACTACTAAATAACCAAATAACTACATCGTGCGATTCGTTTAGTTCAGTATTGGATTATTTAATTTTCCAAGTGAGAAAAGTGCTGCTTTTTAATGAAATTGAATACACGGCCTTCTTTTAAGTATACCTTCATGTTCGATTGTTGCAAAATTGTTCTTGTTTCAGATTCTCCAGCGTTACAAGACTGAATATCATTACGAGAGGTTGGATTACTATATCAACTCCATGTACACGCCCAAAAGACCCCTAAACTTGAAATTCATCGACCTCTTCGAAGAAGCAGCGAACAATAAATCCGTTATTTCTACATTGGGGATTTTAGGCTATACATTTTTGCATATACAGGGTGTCCCACCACGTAACAGTTTTCACTATTTTTCAATTAAGCGCTTGCGATAATCTGACAAAAAAATTTTTTAAGCATTCGCCGTCTAGTTAATTATTTTGGTATATGTACAAAAATAAAAAAAAAAAAGAAAACAAGTATTTAGCAAGGTGACTTTACACATTCAACGAATGTCTTCGACGATCTATCTATACTCTATACGATTCTTATTCATTATCTTCGTATCACCTTGAACCATCAGGAGCGTACATGAACGTGATTTTGTATTTGAATAGTTCGTGGTGGTTCAGAAATATAAATTGACAGAATTAGTCGGATTCATTCAAAAATATCAATTAATTTTTGTAGATGATAGCATTTATTTGTTTACCTTGGCAAGCAGCACCTGCATCTCCAAATCGGCAAACCTTCTATCTAAACACATGCGAGCACAATCAGTCAGTCAGGTGAGTCTTTCGGAATTTAGACGAGCCAAGGCTGTCGATTGCGATAATAGTATGGTCACCCGAACTTACCTTTTGAACAATCAAATATTTTAGTATGTCATCTCCGGTGTAACTCATGCTTGTTAACCGGACGTTCTCGCGAGGTGTTTAAGGTCCACATCGAACTTTCATTTGTTCTCGATGCAAGCATGCAGAGATTGCAAGAATGTAATGCAGACACCGTGTTGCGTTAAGAATAACTCATCACCTTGGCATTAAGAAGTTATGTTAGTTGGTAACAAAGTGGAATTTTTTACAAGAATACAATTTTATAAGATCCAGCTGGACGCAGCGGATTTTTATGCAAAATATACATTTTCCACCTGCATCGCAACGAACTGGAGTGAAATAGAAATTGATTTGCTTTCGAAATATTTTTAACAGGTTGAAAACAATATAACAGTAATTTTAAATTCTTCTAATACTCATTCTGGCCATAAATTCATAAAATCCTTAGCACTCGAATTGCTATGTATTGTACAATTATTCAAAATAGTATCTACATTATATATTAAATGCGTTGGTATTATACCAAATTTTATATCCATGAGATTTCAAAAATCATAGGGAATGGAAATATGCTACCTAGAAAGAAATGTTTAATTTTCGAGTTAAAATAGCTCCGAGTACAGAGGGTTAATTTTTTTCTTGTTATATGATTTAAAATCGAGCACTTGCGATAAAAAGATAATATTTAATTTTACATACACTCCAACAGTGCCAGGCAGATTTCTAAAGAAATCCTTGCGCACGACGCTTTTGTATCGCACCAAACACGGCATCGATTATCTGATAGGCATAGGACCTTCCTATCTGTAGATCTTCTCGATCTCGTCGGCATCGTAGACGAACAATAGATCCGGTCGGCCGTTTAATCCACTCAAACGACAAATGATTCCATATTCATCGTGCAAGATTTGCGTCACTTTTGCCACGTCCGAAATTTGATATTGACCGATTATACTGTCCAACAAATTTCAACTTTTTTTATGTTTCCAAATTACTGTTGGGTCCTTTTTATAGAGATTTTTTAATTTTATTTTTTTAATTTTTCTCCTTTAAGCACAGTTTTTGAGAAACATGTCTTTGAGAAAAAAACATATTTTTCAACTTTGAACAAATATTGTGATGTTATTACAAAAGATATTGAACTGTTCTTTACAGCAAAATATTCTGTAGACTTTCCCGAATCCAGTGATATACAATATTAATACATTATGATTGTTTAAACATGTTTAAATTAAACGGTGATGTTTCGTTTCGTCTTTTCGTCCGGCTATCAATATACAGTCAGCCACCAAAATTTTATTCTTTATAACTAGATACACACATCATTCAAGCACACGGTGGACAAATGTTTATTCAATTACAATTGAAACGACAATTATTAAAAGAGGAAGCTGCAATTGGTTTGAACAATTTTGATCATTTCTGAATTTTTTACCAAATCAATTCTCTTTCTTTAGAACACAAGCCAAATTCAATTTCCCATCGTCTCGCTCGAAGAAGTGCAAGGAACATTTCAATGTAATACGTGCAGGTATATTCCATAAAACCCCGAGCCCAACACATTCAATCTTCCACCGTACAGAGCGGTGCAATTGGGCCCAATTGGTTACCTGGGCGCGCAATCAGTCTCCAGAATTCCTCCCTTACTATGAAATCATCAAGGGGCCCATGTTCGCCGTTCCGGACCCCCTTTGTCCGCTGTCCCGTTACGTTCTTTTCGCTTCGCCGTGATTAACGATCGTAAATTGGGGGCCGATCGCGTTAACATTCTAATCCCTTAGGGCTGCGGACACGGGTCCGGGAGCTTTTTTGTACCTGTCCAGGGACGCAAGATCGAACCAGGTCGCGAAAAACGTGATATACATATACTAACGATCTTCTCTCGCGCGCTCTCGCGTTGAGAAACGCACTTCGCGCGAGACTCGACGTCAAATGGGACCACTGGATCTTGCCCCGCGTCTAGCCCCTCCCTCCACACACGCGATTAATCCCCCGCCAAGTGGGTAAAGGTCCTTGCCCATTATCCCGTACCGTACCGGACCGTACCGGAGCGACGTGGTCGATTGGGATTGCCTTCTGTGTATTTCAATGGAAGTGCGCCCACTATACCTGGAACGGCACGCACCGGCACGACACTGCAAGCTTCGACAGCACCTTCTGTTGCACCGTTATTTCAACGTTTAATGTTATATTGTTATAGGTTGTTGAATTCGTCTCGATACCAGTTAGAATATCATGAAATGAAAAATATATGTTAATATATAAACAATTGAGATGACTCCTTCAGTTTTTTATTTAAAAAAATTTACTTTCAATTTTTTATATGGTGATTTGTAGAAAAGTGAATACTGAGCAACTTATGTTGGAAACATTTTTTTGTCAGATCATCGGATGTACAATATTTGGAAAATCGCGTTAGCAATGCTCACTTGTGGTGAAAATTCAAAGTGTCAAAGCGGCAAAGGAAAAAGTAGTTAAAAATGGTTTTTTAATATTTTGTCATTTGTTTGTCGTTGGGCGAAGCGGAGCTTTTGGCCCCGTCGTGGGGCAAGTTGTTCCTAAAAACTAGAATTTTTCAATAATAAAAACATTAATGAAGTGCAACACTGTCACGCAAACAATGTTGATTTATTTAGGTGAAGGTTAATGAAAATATGCTACGTGTAGCAGAACATAGAAACAACGTAACAACACAAACACTGTTTTTGGAATGAAATTACTTATGGCCATACATTGTGTTGCATTATTTGGGCTAATATTCATGCGACAGTCAGATTGGATCCAAGTCAAGATCATGTTTATGGATATATTCTATATATCTATATGTAAAATATGTATTACAAGAAATATGATATACGGGGTGTTTCGTTTATCTAATAAAGGAAATATCTTGTGACGCACTGAAGTTACGAAAAGAATTTGTTTGCAAAAATTGTTCGGTATGGAGGGAACAATAACATGATGTAATTTTTTCAGAGTTCGAATGCGGGGGGGGGGGGGGGGGGGGAATTGCAACGACAAATTAATTTTTTTTAATTGAACCATGTATTTTTTTTGTCACAACACGATAGCATTTATCAAGACGAACGCAACGACATATCACATTATTTCATTCACTGTTACAAAACATTCGAAGTTGACTTCTTGAGTAGGCACTGGTAGTATGTATCTGGTTACCAGCTATTAGTTAGACGCTGTAAGCAAAAATCTTGTCATTTGGTTTGTACAGTTAGAAGAAATGTTAAGAAGTGCCAAAAAGGCATTTTCAAAACGGGTAGAGAAATGCATTATGATGAATGATGGACACCAGAGTTGGGCAGTATTTAAATACAAAACTATTTAAATACCGATTCGAATATAAGATACAATATTTGAATAAGTTATTCGAAGGTTCGAATACAAAAGTATCTTATATTCGAAAAATATTTAAATACTTTTGTATTCAGTGTATATATACAGTGGCTCACGAAAGTATTCGAACGCTTACGTTTACAAATTTTAATGAATAAAATGAGATTTATTAAACTAATCTGTATAGAACAATTTGGTATCTATAGTAAGGGCGAAGTCTCAAGATTGTCAGTAAAATTTGAAAAGAATTCAACGACGTAGGCAGAAGTTTTGATATATTTATGAGAAACACGCATAATAAGTGACTCACAAAAGTATTCGAACGCTACATATATTATTACATTATTTAATGTTAATATTTTGTTGGACCACCTTTAGCAGTAACGATGTGTCTCAATCGACGTTCCATACTATAAACCAATGATTTTGTAAAAGTACACTCAATGGAATTCTATACTTCTATGATTTTTTGTGTGTTTCAATATCTCCTTTGAAGTTATTTGATATTTATTTAATCTTTTTCCGATTTCAGCCCATAAATATTTAATTGGATTTATGTCTGGACTTTGCGGTGGAGTAATTAACATATGTAGTGTATTATATATGATCCATTCTTTCACAATTCCTGCAGTATGTTTGGAATCGTTATCTTGTTGGAAGTGGAAATCTTCCAATAATCCTAATTTACGGGCACTTTCTTTAAGGTTGTTCCTTAAAATATTTAAATACTTATATTTTTTTATCGAGGATTCCATCAACGAATACCAAATTTCCGGTGCCACTTGCTGCCATGCACCCCCACACGATAACCGATCCACCTCCGTGTTTCACTGTTTGGTGTAAATTTTTGATTTCCAATTCCGTATTTGGTTTTCTCCAAACATAATTTTAACCATCTGAGGCAAAGATGTTTTTAGACTCAGCCGAAAAGATGACTGTATCCCAGAAAAAATTATCTTTATTGAGATATGCTTTTGCAAAAGCCAGTCTTTTTTCGATTTACCACATTAATATACGGCTTCTTTTGTGGTACTCTGCCATGAGAATCCGTAAGATTCGTCTACAATGTTTACATAATTTGGGATGAACTTCTTTATGAAACATATCAGCTACCATATTTGTGAGTTTAGGAACGGATATAGTAGGATTTTTTTTTATTTCGCGAATGATAATTTTCTGTTCTCTTTCAGTTAATTTCTTTCCTCGACCTGATCGAGTGTTTTTCGCAATTGTTCCTTCATTTTTTGATTTTTTAATAATATAATGTATTGTAGACTTACTTCTGTTTACAATTCCTGCAACCTCGTTATATGATTTTCCATCCTTATGCAATCGAAATATCATTTCTCTTTTACACTTTTGTGTTTCTGACATTTTGGTCTTCATTTTAACTATTACTGTGCACAGTTCTACGTTAGTGTTACGAAAACGATGCCTTAACATCAACTGAACGTACCAATGCTTTCATTTAGTAGTAATATGTACATTCCTTCCTAAGAAAGATGAAAACATATCAACAGCGTTACAGCGATCGAATACTTTCGTGAGTCACTTATTCTGCGTGTTTCTAATAAATATATCATAACTTCTGCCTACGTTGTTGAATCCTTTTCAAATTTTACTGACATAATCTTGAGACACTTCCCCCTTACTATAGATACCAAATTGTTCTATACAGATTAGTTTAGTACATCTTATTTTATTCACCCACGAATACTTTCGGCCGGCTCGAGGCTACAATGAACACGTACCGAGACCCGAAGGTCGAGCCCCGAGGCCCGAGCCTGGAACACAATAGTAGTGCAATAAACACGACCGGGCAATCCCCCGGCCAGCCAGGTATCACGGCATGAAACCGCTAACAAGTGAATGCTAAACTTGTTTATTTCTTATAATTTTCTCACGGAAGTGACACTAGCCAGTTCGTGACCTTGTAAATTATGATTTTTTTGGAAAATTCTTTGCATATCATTTCATAAACCAATGCTTCTAATTGATTATAAAGAATCAGGTCGTTTGGTACAATTATAAAAATTGTACTCTCTCTCCTTCTCCGCACTCTCTCTCTCTCTCTCTCTCTCTCTCTGTCTGTCTCTGTCTCTGTCTCTGGGAGGTTTTAGAGAAAACCGCATTCGAAAAAGTCCATTGGATCAAAAGTTATAAACAGAAACGTGCGCAAAAGAGAGCGAAAAAGTTGACATGTGTTCACTAATGACGTCACAACTTTTGAACCAATAGACTTTTTGAATTTTCTTTTCTCCTAAACCTAATCGAAGAAACGCCGCGTCCAACGGTCCAAACCCCAGCTTTCTACGTTGAGCCGTTCTCAAGTGATGCCGTTACAAACATACAGACATACATACAGACAGACACGATTTTATTATATATAGAGATAGAGATAACCCATTACTATTGAATGCCTCCCTCTTACTCTTTTTGTTGTATATTAGTACCTTTCCATTGTCAAATATTAATCTTTTACCTTTACTTTCTATTTGAGATACAGATTATGTTATACAGATATGTTGGGCACATGGTAAACATTCTGTAACGTCAAACTAAATACATTATCATTCACACGTGTTTCTATATTGATATCGCCGATTCCTACTGCTTTTAATTCGTTTTTGGTATGGCCATCGGCTGAATAGATTACTTCGTTTGCTATTTGCTTATAATTGTAGGAACAGGATTATTTAGAATAAAATATCTGCTCTTTATTTAGAACACACAACGCGACAGAAATGACAAAGATAGACAGGTATAATACAAAATGTGTCCGTATTCGCAGATTCTTAACTGTAAGCCGTAAATCGTAATCGTTAACCGTGTGTTGTAGCCGTAAGTCGTGATCGAGTTCGTATTTCGTATCGTGGTTCGTATCGTTGCGTTTTTGGACAAAAGACGTTCCGCGTTCTCTGCGGCCTGGCTTTATCGTCGTACACACAGGTGCGTCTCGGCACACCTACATGGGTATTTTCGTGACCTAGTCAAGGTACGAGCGATGACACTGGCCTATAGGTTTACTTGTCAGTTCATTCCCCCGGTCCTCGACTGTTTACAACAGCTAACGTGTGTCATTCGATGTTTTCGGTACGAGGGAAACGACTCGGTCGGTTGATGGCCTTCCCGATGTAATCATTCCCACAATTAACAAACCACTCTTAGTATTTACATATGTGGTGAGTTGCACCGCTATCAATCGGCTAATGGTCATTCAATTGTGTATTATTTACCTCTAACAGAAATGTATCTTTATGCTTACGTGGAACAGGCGTACCATATTTCCAATTTACCTTCGCCTGCGGTGTTCTACAGTTTATCGTAATATGCCCCTTTTTATTAAATTTAAAGCACGTTCTTTCGTCTTTTCTGCGTTCTGATGGTTGATGAGTCGTTTCCTTGGTTTGGTTGGACTCCAAACGCTTCTTTCTGTCGACCAGCACCGTCTATCTCTTTCGTTGTTCTCCTTTCGTACTTGTGTCATAACGATTCCCTCGTAACTGTCCGGCAGACCAGATAACATTGTATATGCTATGTCATCGTCTTTGATTTTATACCCAGCATCCTTTAGACCATCACTACATATTTTTATCCTGCCCAGATAAGACGTCATATTTTCATCAGCTTCTAGTTTTATGGAAACCATTTGTTTTCTTAAATGCAATATTCGTGGTCTCGACTTTGGCTCGAAGACTTTCTTCAATGCCCCCCCGTGCCTCGTATGCTG
This sequence comes from Lasioglossum malachurum, assembly GCA_028455605.1. Taxonomy (NCBI): domain Eukaryota; kingdom Metazoa; phylum Arthropoda; class Insecta; order Hymenoptera; family Halictidae; genus Lasioglossum; species Lasioglossum malachurum. Next base: position 19,535,047 of record CM052314.1, on the reverse strand, counting down.
TTTCGCAGTCTAATATGTGTATTTGTTGTTCGGCCTCCACGTTCAGTGCGATAGCTGCTAGTGCCTTTTTTTCCTTGCGATTGAATCGTTCCGCATTGTTCTTATCTATCGGTGCACTTGCCTCGCCCGCCACGTGTTTCCACAATTCACACTGCACTAACAACATTTTCATATTAAGCTTCCACGATCTATAATTATTTCCGTTCAATTTTTCGATTCGATCCGTGGTGTGAATTAGCGAGGCCATTTTTACTTTATTCCCCTTTTATTTCATTAATTACTTCGAACGACCCACATGGCAATGCTTCACTTAACCTCACTTTTTCTTCTTTCGTTGACGTACATACTTCGTACTTGTCTCACTACTCTTTTGGTTTGCACACGCAGTGTAACTTATCTGTGCCCATAACCTCGTTGTAATTTATTTGATATAATCTTTATAATACTTTTGACGGTGTGTCAGGAGACGCGCACACAGCGAACATTCTAATCGGAGGAAGGACCTCACGCGGATATAAAGAGAATGCGCACATATTCTGCGCATTGCGTTTTCTAGATCTTTCCATTTTGGCGCGACATACAAGTTCGTGTGTCAAATCACATCAGGCCAGGTACAGTCCTCGACTAAATAATAAAACACCTAGCATATTTTTAAATTTCTTATATTTAAAAGTGGAAAGTGTACACTCAGTTATATCCTGAATACTACATACTATCTCCAAAATAAACACGCAAAATCTTAGGATTGTATCGCATACCATAGCAAAATTTGAGAGAGATATGTGAACATGTACTGACATTGCTTCGACGAAAGTATAAGACATTTGGCTTATTTTCCACTCAGGTGACTTCTACCATTAAGTGTTCTACTGCGAACGTATTGAGATGTTGAATTTTGTGATTTTCTAACAGTAAAGTACATTTATTACAACGAAAAATAAATAATGAGTCGAGGAAAGCAGTTAGATAAAAGTGAGATCGATCGAATCGTTCTGTTATGCTTGGAAAATTACAGTATTAATAAAATTGCGAAATTATTAAACAGAGTGAAGTAGGTGCGCGATATATGTATAATGTGTCGGAAATGAATTCGGCATAGCTACAGAACTCGCAGGAGTCCGAGGGTTAATCAGTCAGGTAATATGCACAAAGCTATACGAACGCTTAATGTCAAAGAGAAAGGAAAACGATAGAACTGTACTAAGGTAAGGGGACGGGGGAAGAAAGGAAGCGAGGTATACAAACTCCATAGGATTGGGAATTCCGAGTCTTCGATAGGGTATAAAGTATAAAGTTCGACTACATATTTTATAAGCTGTTTTGTTTATGGCTGTACCTTAAATGTATGCGAAGTGTTTATGGGTCGTCGGAATGACGGTCGAGGGATCAGCACGGAAAGAAAGGAACTTGCCGCGACATTACGGGACGGGGGTTCAGGTAATCAACGACTCCTGCTGGCCCAAAATGAAGGTCATTTGCTCTCCCACCCCACTGTAACCTGGACATGTCATACAATTTGGGTGAATATAACCATCAGTTACCTGCCCTTTCTAACATAAAACGCACAAACCGATGCGTTCGTAACAGTCGGATTAACCGCGATGATTTGTTTGTTCGAATATTCATGGAACGGAAAATTAGATATTCCGACGCGGAAAGAGGGCCATGCTCTTCGCGATTCCGCGCGAAACTGTCCTCTCCCAGCGTACGATGTATTCGATGAACGCGTCGTTTGAAACAAATGAAATTGTTGACATGGAGATGTTGATTTTTCGAGAACCATATGGTAATATCGATTTTTCGAGAATCATATGATTCCCGAAACCATTTACAATTACAAGTTTTTACAATAATATCGTAAACTAAAGCCGACCGACAAAAACTGTAAAGGGAAATGTTGTTCAGAATCATGGTCTTGACAACATATCCAAAGCTCGTCGAAATTGGAGAGGATTCACATCATCGAGAAACTTTTGTTCGTTGCGGCATCGCGGCAGTACGCGTCTAGCTCGCGCTCTGATTGGTCCGTGTTGTTCGTTAATAACTCCTTAACGAAGCCGCGTACGCTATTTTCGTAAAGGAAAATGTCGCTTAAAATGATCTCGGGAACCTCCCATTTCATTAAACTAAGGTAATTTCGAGACACGTTGTATAGGGTGATTCCGGGAACTGGGACAAGTTATTGCTCGTTTTAAAGTAAAAATAGAAAGAAATGATACAGGAAAAAATCGTATGTCATAATACATCCTAACTTCCTATGCCGGATTTCTTGTGCGGATCCACCGATGCACCCATCAGGTGTAATTGCACTATATTCTTTCATGCAAGCAAATTTTTTTTATTAAACCAATCGATCCCTTTTATTATCCTATGTGTAAAAGTACTAATCCAAGGTCATCGGAAGGTCAATACTTCACGAGACATTCGATATTTTTTGTCAGAGTAAACATGGCATTAGTTCCTACAATTTATATATCGACTGTTTGGAAGTTGGATACTTCTTGTAGTAAAATACGTTTCTGACACAAAATGTTGCACCTGGCGGATACATCGGTGCATTCACAGAAAAAATAAGCTCATAGAAAGTTAGGACGTATTATGACATATGATTTTTTCCATATTCTATTTTCACTTGAATATCAATGATATATCAATATACTATATCAATACGATATAGTAAATATTAAATGTTTCATCTACTTTTTGTAGCTTTAGACGTGCAAACTAAATTTGAAAAGTAGGCAACATTTGCCGATAGATCTATAATAATGTGCTTCTTTGTAGACGGTCTTAATGTGTTGCGTTAAGAATATCTCATCACCTTGGCATTAAGAAGTTATATTAATTGGCAACAAAGTAGGATTTTTATGCACAATAAACATTTTCTACCTGCATCGCAACAAAGTGGAGTGGAACAGAAATTGATATTCTTTCGAAATATTTTTAACAGGTTGAAAACAATATAACAGTAATTTTGAATTCTTCTAATAATCATTTTTGCCATAAGTCCATAAAATCCTTAGCACTCGAATTGCTGTACAATTGTTCCAAATATCATTTTCATTCATAAATGTCTTGATATTATATCACTTTTTCATATCAATGAAATTTCAAAAATCATAGGGCATGGAAATATTGTATTATAGCAAGGAAGAAATGTTAAATTTTCCAGTTAAAATAGCTCCGAGTGCAAAGGGTTAATTCTTGTTATTTGGAGAAATTTGATCGGGTTGATTTAAAATCGAGCACTTGCGTTAAAAAGGTAATATTTAATTGTACATACACACCAACAACGGCAGGCAGATTTCCAAAGAAATCCTTGCGTGCGGCGCTTTTGTATCGCACCAAACACGGCATCGATGGTCTGAAATGCGTCGGAGTCGGACCTTCCTGTCTGTAGATCTTTTCGGTCTCGTCGGCATCGTAGACGAACAATAGATCCGGTCTGCCGTTTAATCCACTCAGACGACAAATGATTCCATATTCATCGTGCAAGATTTGCGTCACTTTCGCCATGTCCGAAATTTGGTATTGACCGATTACCGGAAACAGTTTCCAGGTGTTCCCGAGGATGGCGATCGGTTTCGGTCCCGGGATCTCATCGTATGGCCTCGCCTGGATCGAGGTATCATGATCCAGAATGCATATCCTCGTCGACGTCACCGTTTCCGCGCCTAAACACACAATGGACAATCATTGGACACGCGATGAATATTATTGATTAAGTTTCAGCAACTTCGAAGCGCTTTCTTCGGCAGCGATTTCAACGATTTGAAAACACTGAGAAAAATGTATCAACCCTTCGAATTTTAATAAAAATATTGTTCGAACTTTTTTTTACCTGTACAACGATTTTGTCAACTTTCATTGACGGGCTTCCAATCAACGGTTCATTCTGCGAAGCATGAAAAATATGTCCTTCGAGATTTTTAAACAAAATTGTATTGCATAGAAAGATTTATAACTTTTGTATTAATACACGGTTGTTAGAAGTTAATCGCTAAAGTATTCTTAAGTTATTAAAGCGAATGTACCAAATTTCGGTGACGAAACAAACCATCCACGGACCATGTTCTTCCACAGCATTCCGAAAACCTGGGTTACATAAATTTTCATACACGCTGACAATTTTCTTCTCCCGATTACACAGGTGCCATGAAATTCTTTGCTTCTTTCGGGAAGGTTCCGTTTCGTCTTTTCGTCCGGCTATCAATATACAGTCAGCCACTAGAATTTTTTTCTATTCTATTCTATAGTATTCTATTCAATAACTAGATACACACACACACATCATTGAAGCACTCGGTGTGGACAAATGTTTATTCAATTACAATTGAAACGACAATTATTAAAAGAGGAAGTTGCAATTGGTTCGAACAATTTTGATCATTTCTGAATATGTTACCAAATCAATTCTCTTCGTTTACAACAGAAGCCAAATTCAATTTCCCATTGTCTCGCTCGAAGAAGTACAAGCAACATTCCAATGTAATACGTGCAGGTACACACCATAAAACCCCGAGCCCCAACGCATTCAAACTTCCACCGTACAGAGCGGTGCAATTGGGCCCAATTGGTTACCTGGGCGCGCAATCAGTCCCCAGAATTCCTCTCTTACCATAAAAACATCGAGGGGTCCGTGTTCGCCGTTCCGGACCCCCTTTGTCCGCTGTCCCGTTACGTTCCTTTCGCTTCGCCATGGTCAACGATCGTAAATTGGGGGTCGATCGCGTTACCATTCTAATCTCTTGGGCCTGTAGACGCGGGTCCGGGAGTTTTTTGTACCTGTCCAGGCACGCGAGATCGAACCAGATCGCGAAGAACGTGATATATTATACTAACGATCTTCTCTCGCGCGCGTTGCGAAGCGCACTTCGCCCGAGACTCGACGTCAAATAGGCTATGAGGAAGAGTATCCACCCGACCACTTCACGCCTTCCCTTTCACTCCACTCTAATTTCCACTCGACTTTCTTTATTAACGCGACCGACATCGATTTCCTCGATCGTGGAACTCCCTTTTTCTAGCTTCTCTCTTCTCGTTTAACCCCCATTCTCGTATATATACAGGTTCCGCACTCTAAAGTCGCCTTTTTGCAAGTCAATTTCACCCTTTCGTAAATCAATTTCACCATTGAGCATTGAGACCTATGTATAATTTAATCCAAATTATGATTATATCCAAATTGTGATTATCCTGCGGGCGCCGCCACAGTGGTCTGAGAGCGGCAGAAAACGGCGAAAACCCTAGGAAAGCTCTATTTCGGGGAAAATCTCGACAAAAACTGTTTGTAACCGTTCTTGGGCACGAAAAATAATAAATACATTAAAAAATAAGTAATTATATATATAAATTAATAATAAATAATAAATTTTACACTTATAAATTGTGTATGAATATAAAATAAATTTAAAATGAAATATAAAATTCAATTTATATATAAATTAAAGATAATAAAAAAATATAAATAATAACTACTTTAAACAAATAAGAGCCCGCGCATATTCGACGCCTGGATACGCAGTGCCACTTGAATCTTGCATAGCAGCTTGGAGTTATAATAGTTATGTATATACAATATATGTTTTCTCTGCGCCAGTCCGAGACCCCGAAAACACCTCATTACTAGATTTCATATAATTCCTATAAAGAATTCAATCTTAACTACTTTTCCGCGATTTCTAGACAATAGTATGCATTGTGGGAATTGTTAATATGATTTTTCAAATATCTCCGATGATCTGACAAAAAAAGTTTCCAACAAAAGTTGAGCAGTGTTCACTTTTCTCCAAACTTCAATACAAAAAATTAAAGAAAAATCTCTGTTTGTATAAAAATTGAAGGTCACCTCAATTTTTTAAATATTAACATATATTTTTTACTTCATAATATTTTAACTGGTATCAAGACGAATCCAACGACCTATAATAATACATATAACATTAAACCTTGAAATAACGCTACAATCGTTTTGGCCACAAAGACGGACCGTCAAGTGTTCCAGAAAACGGAACGTTCTTTGACGCGTTTCTCATCGACATTTCATGAGATAAAACCCAAAGCCGCAGGATACCGCAGTTGAACCTTGCATTTATTGTTTACTTAGATATCTACAAACGTTATGTTTCCATGGGCACTTTGGCGCACGTTGGCGCAAGAGAGATATCGTCTATCAAACTTGATTAACGTTGCTCTTTTCCCTGTTAAAACTACTCGAAAAAATTAAAAATAAACATTTTTCGCAGTTTATTCCAAGTCTTCGTACTTGAAGGAAGCCAGAAAAGAAAAAATTACTTACATTACTATTTTTATAGGCACATACGGTGTCTTCAAACATTCGCTTGAATTTATACTGAAATCTAGGTATGCTTAGCATGGTCGACTTTAAGACGTTCTACCATCTACAACAAAGTGAATTTGGATTTTGAACTGATTCATCCTTGAAACGTTTTAATTGACTCTCCTACTAGGTAATTAAATATTTTTTGCATTTGGTAAACAATAATTTTTTATTAATTTTCATAGATACTTTTGATTTAAGAAAAATTTTTTTACTATAATACTACAAACTATTTTTTACTTTCTCAATATGTATTTTTTATATTTATGTTTCACACAAGTAACGGTTCATGGAATACGTGAAATATAAATTCGAGAAATCTTGTTGCAATCAATACATACAAAAATTACCGAAGAGGTAAGAACGCATCACAAGCGTGCCAAAGATATTTTTTGTAATAATTTATAATGATTATAATTTTTTTATTGGAAGATCGTGAACCATGTTCGTGTAACTTTCAAATCGTAAAAGATATTGGCATGAAACTTGTAATGTGGAAATGTCAGGCTATGGATAGCTTCGATGCAGATGGATATTCATTATAAAAAAGTACTAACCTATGTGTATGTCGAAAAGTTAGTAGTTCAGGAGATATTTCAATTTAAATAATTCTAAAA
>CM052314.1:19449149-19518891 GCA_028455605.1 Lasioglossum malachurum | reverse complement strand
TGTCGAATGTTTTTGCTATAAACTCCCAAAGACTCATTGTCATCGATTTGTAAAATCAACAATTCCTCTAAAAATCATTTCGCGTCCGGCGATTTTGGCAATTGTAAGTGCACGAAAATAAAACAAAGTTAAATGTACTTACTATGGACGGTATTAACCCGTATACTGCACATTCGGAGTGTGCGACAACGACATCTCGCGTCCTCCTTCCCCGCGTTCTGTTTTTTCACGATGTGAAAGTTGCAATTTTTGGGACAAACGCTGTCCTACAGAATATTCAGCAATTTTATGTACCCGAAATAACAAACAATTCAAACCTAACAGCTGTTTGTAGCTACTGGAGTGTTTCACATCTCATGTGTGCCGATATGAAATTTTTACATGATGCGTACAATTGCAGAGTATCGCAGTGGACGAAATGACACTATATTGGGGTTTCCCTAAAATGAACATCCTATTATTTACCGGTGTATCTGAAATCATTTTTGATATCATATATAGTATTAGGTTGGAAGAAAACTTCTGTCGCATTTTAAGATGGCAAAAAGTTGTTACAAATAGCGGGGAAAAACGGAATTTCAAAGAGGAAGAATCGTAAAATACAACCGTGTTTTTAAAATTTGTTCACACACTTGGACCGGTGGAAAAATTTGCAGAACAAAGATGTGTCTAATATACTTTCTAATAATTATTTTAAATTATTATTTAAGGAGAATTCACACACAGCAGGAACAACGATCAAGAACATTGCGCAACAATTATTGTGCAGAATGACGTTTACACAAATCCACATTTGTGCAATAGGCAGTGGCAATAGAGCCCTTTACCTAAAAGAGTTGGGGAGCCCGCGGAGACCTTTTTTTTCTGCTACGCACCGCACCGCCCTTTAACGGGACACGACACCGTAGATACAGGATTCGAGAGCGCTCCTCTAGGAGATTCCGATGTTATCGAGGATCTCTCACTGATATATATATATCAGTGGGATCTCTTAATGACATCTGTCGCGCGTGCCGAGAATGGCAAGTTTCAGGGCCGTATATGGGACGCGCTGAAGGAACCACCGACCTTCCGAATTTTCACGGGAACGGAACAGCATCCCGCAGCTCAGGAAGCGCCCGAAATAAAGCAAATGGCCAACGTTTCGAGAAAAGAACTTGGTATGTACCAGTTCCAACACTGCTTGGTACGGGCGCACTCGGCGAACCAACCGGAGGCGTCGCAGGGACATCAGCTCTATCTAACACCACGTTTACGACGACCAGTTCGGTACCCCAGCGCCGCCTCGCCCCGTTAAAATAGAGCTACCCCGGGGTTGGTGCCCTCGTAATCAAGGGAGGAAGCGCCTCCGCCGGCCAAGAAAGCAACAGGCTCCTTGGGAAATTTCGTGACAGTCCGGGGCCCTAAGACGCTACAGGGAACGCTCCTGATGCCAAGAGTTCGCGCGGTGGAAATGCGCCATTTGAAATTCGGAGAAATTCGAAAAAAAACAATATGTCAACAAGAAAAGAGAGACATTGATGTATTAAAGTTTCGAGATAATCTATATATAACTGTTTATTGAATCAAAAAGATGATAATACCACAGCAAAATTGAAATGGCAATTTATCAAATGTCGCATGGAAACGTCTTCGTTCATATGTTGCTGTTGTGAAGGTCTTTTTTTTAAATTTGCCGTTGTAAAATTAAATGAATCGAGAATTGATAAAGCAAATGATGACATATTATCTCAAATAAATAATTTTCCGTCAGGTTTTATTTGTGAAACTTGTAAAAATTATGCTTATCGAGGCAAAGTATATAAGTTGTCAACAAGTAATGGTCTCAAGTTTCCCACAGTTCCAAAATCAGTGAAAGAAGTAACTGATCTTGAGGAATGAATGGTAGCACCGATTTTGAATTTTATGCAAATTCGCGCATTGAAACCATATGCTTTAAATCCACAATTAGGCCTCAAAGGTAGTGTTGTTAATATTCAAATCGATGTGAATAATATGTTAGAAGTATTGCCTCGAAAATTTACGTCATAAAGATCATAAAAGTGATTATATGTTCGAATCAGTCGGACCAGCAGTAATTTATAAAGCATTACAACATTTAGTGAAAACACCATTGTATGTGAAATATGCTATTAAAGTAGATGAAAAGTATTTTCAAAATTATGCAAGTTATGACAGCGAAGAAATTAATTTCATAGTTGACAATAATGATGAAGTAGATGAGAAAGAAATGGAATTTATATATGGAATTGGAAAATAAAAATGCAATCAGTTTAGATCAAATAAATAATGATGAAGTATTACTTATTGATAATAATGCTGCAGTAGCAGAAGGGCATTCTTCCGTTGTGAATATTATTGCACCAGGACAGCTGGACAGGGAAAATATCTATTACCATGGCATAAAATGGATGATTTGGATGAATTGTGTTTCCCAAGAATATTTGCTGGATATTCTTTTAATTTGCCGAAATCAGTATCCTATTCAGATCGTATAAGATCCGAAGTTAGACGGTATGATCGACGATCATGCATTCCTTCTAGGATTTTATATTTATGGCTAAAAAATATTTAGAGATATAATGTTTATCTAGTATAAATGTGTGTTTCAGACGAATAAAAATGAATACGAATAAGAATTTACGTGCTCAAGATGTTTTGGATCGGGATTTTATGAATAATTTGATTGAATTTGATGACGGATTCAAGTTACTTCAAAATATTCGTTCATCGCCAACATATTGGGAACAAAAAAAGAAAGTTTTACTAGCAATGATCCGTCAATTGAGTAAACCCACTTTCTTTATGGTCTGAGTTATTGCAAACATTGATGAAATATCGTGATGGTGGTAAAACATTACCTATACAAGACGCATTCAATTTGGATTACAAAGGATATTTCGATCATAAGCACATAAGCTTATGTGGTTATTAAGACAAAAACAAAGTATTTTCGGAGAATATGAGGTTGTGGATAGTTATGAACGAGTGGAAATTCAGCAACGTGGAAGTCCACATGAACATATTTTTCTGTGGTTGAAAGAGCACCTATGTACAATAGTGTTAACGATAGACACGATCATGTTGATAACAAAGAATTGATTGATTTAATTGACCGATTTATCACATGTAGATATAACGAAAATAATCCATATATTATATTTCAAATGCACAATCATGATCATAGTTGTTACAAAGGACAAAAAAATAAGCGGTGTCGATTTCATATCCCTTATCCAGTAATCAGAAGAACGATTATTGTTACGGATCAGATGGGAAAGAACTACCCAGATAGCACAAATACATCTTAAAGACGTCTGAAAGTTGCCTGCCGCAAGACGTAAGCACGTCTGACGGACATCTGCTACGTCTTTGGACCGTCGTTTTTACCGTCTTTAAGACGTCTGTCTACGTCTTTGGGTGGTCTTTGTTACAAAACTGTGCGTCTTAAAGACGTCTCTCACAGGTCTTTTCGACATCTTAAAGATGCCTTGTAAAGACGTATAAAAAATCGCCTGAAAGACGTATCTTTAAGACATCTGTTTGGGCATCCTTTACTCCTATAACTCCTATAACGTAAAAATATGCATTTTGGGCACCGTACGAATATAGATTGGACTTTTAGGAATCACAATTGACCGCTTTTGAACTCCTCATTGCGATAATAAAGCGTCATTTTCCTACCAAAGAAACCTTAAAATGTCATATACGCATATGCAAATCTATCAATGTATGCATGTGCCACCACACTCTTGCACGGCTGCGCCGGCACCCTTAACTCCATGATGTGTTTCCTCGCTGAGCCATGCGAACCTATATTGTTACATTCGTTAATTTTTATTCTGATAGGCTCAAATCATATCAAATCATATAATTATTAGAAGAGATAAACTTCTGTAAAATATTTTTTACGTAAAAATCAAACTACTTTTTTTTATAGCACGTAAGCATAGAAACACATACATATATTTTCTAAATAAACGAAAACATTTTATTGTGAAAAACATGTATTGTTATAATATACAGGGTGTGTTTCATGCAATTGTTTCAAGCCGTAACTCCGTTATTAATGCATTTACGAAAAAATATAAGAGAGAGATAAATGGTTCGAAGACCGCTACATTCGTAGGCCCTCAGATTTTTTTTAGGTGCAACTGTGCATGTGCAATTAACAATTGCATCATTTCTTTATGATTACTCTGTTCATTCTACGTAAAAAATTATTAGGGGGTATCATAGCAAAAAATTAATAGTTCTCGCGATATTTTCAAAACCTGCCTTTATTGAAGAAGATGCTCATTAGTTTTCGTACTCAACTTATGACGAACTTTTTAATCTTACAGTTCAATCACATTGTGTAAGACGTAAGAGCTACGATTATGTTTCGTGCAACAATTATAACTTCGTCGCACATATTAAGAATATTAAGAACTAAAAGTAAACATTCTACTCCCAATATTAAATAAAGATTTATTTTATAGTTCTATATTTACAAGTTCCTCAGTACGGGAAAAATCCTCTTTTACACGTCCATAAAGGCATCTTTTCTCAGACATCGTTTTGACGGCAGAAATAAGACGCATAAAAGGCACCTTTCTTCAACCGTCAAAACGACGTCTGAGAAAAGATGCCTTTATGGACGTGTGAAAGGCGTCGTTTAGGGACGTAAGACGTAAAGACGTAAAAAAGACGAGAAAACGACGTCTGTAAGACGTCCTGTGCTATCTGGGTAGCCACTTAACGAAAAACAAACTGTTGTACAAAACACGAGCGCGTTTGAGTTCGATTGAATAAAGAGTACTGCACAAAATGAGATCTACATAATTAAACTATGGTAGGATGTTATATCTTATTGTTAGTAGATAAAGCGCAACCGGCCAAGAGACGCGAGGTATGCTTGAGTGAGAACGAGATAAGACTTTTCTAACGAAGGTACGGTAGCGAAAAGCGAAGTGAAGAAGGATCGATCAGCTGGCCGTTGGCAGTCACCGTCAAACGATCGATTAGCTGTTCCATCGATCGATCAGCCAATCGGTAGCCAACGCTGGTATTCAGTCGATAATCGATAGTAATCGATCGCCGACGGCGCCTGCCAATGCCTCCGCGAGCCGCGATCGATCCTAGATCTCGTTGAGACTCGAAGCATCTTCCAATTACGGAGCGGCGACTTTGGGTCGGCGCGCGCACGCTGCCGACACATCCAGCCAATCCCAAACAATGATTCTGGAACCATTAAATAAAAATGAAATAGCACCTAAATCCTATAAACTTATTGATGAATTAATAAATGAATTTTATAAGAAAAAAATAGTTATGAGCTATGATGAAATTCTGGAGAAACTGAATATGACTGATGAAGAATACCTATTAGCTATTCGAAGTAGTTTAAAACAAAAACGGGTATTCTTAAAACGATCCAGCCTTGAAGTAAATATTAATGGTTATAATGCAGATATTTTACAATTATTCGAATCGAATATGGATTTACAGATTGTTGTTTGAGATTGGCGCGTGCGAGCGCCATGTTATTTTCGCGACAACGCGTGCTCCCGCCAGAAACGCGACGATAGCGTATGTCATCGAGATTCACGCGGGCAATCGATCAAGCGCGTGATTGGCTAGATCTATTCCCGATCCTTCTGGAACGTTCCTGATCGCTCAACCGGAACCACCGGTGCGTGACGAACTTCCAGGAGGATCGAGATAACAAAAGAGAAAGAGAGAGACAACGGTCGTCTCTCTCTAGTTATCGTTCCATCTCTTATGCGAATTATGTGTCAAGGCGAATTCAAAGTCTTCAGTCTTCATTGTCTCAGTTTTCGTTTCAATTATTGTACAGTGCGTTATCTGACCATCATTTATTCAAGTGAAATACAGCTATTTATTTGTAGATCCATTTATTCTTGCCCTTTCAACATTTATACAGTCCACTTCGCTTCCACTCAAATCCAACCGTCTCACACTCATCCATCCCTTTCAGTTTCCATTCTTTCTCTCTCACGGCGATCCTACCTCGCTCACTCACATTCACACCAACTCTGCGCAATTTCGATTATCCAAGCAAAATCATGTCAATTCTCGCATCCAAGGTCGGTTTGCACATTTTTTTCGGGCGCGCCAATCTTGAACATTGTACTTGACGAATATTCGGCGGTGAGTTATGTAACTAATTACATTAGTAAAATTGAAGGAGGTTTATCAGAATTATTAAGGGAAGCTGCTATTGATTGTGATAATAACAATAAGACAGTTAGAGAAAAATTTCGAAATATTACCAATGTTTTTTTAAATAGTAATTTAATGTCTGCACAAGAAGCTGCCTATCATGTTTTATCATTACCTCTATCAAAGCAAAGTAGAAAGACAGTATACAGGATAGTATTAATGTTAAAATCTGAGAATGCTTTAAAAAAATTAAATGAAGACTCCACCGAAATTTATATGGATGATATATTTGATAATTATAGTAGAAGAGATATTGATTTACATGATATGTGCCTCACTGATTTTGCAGCGAATTACCAAAAGATCATGAAAAAGAAACAAGAAGTAAATGACGTAAAGAAGTAAACAAATAAATGAATTCAGACTTCGGCAGCAAACAGCTATTAGTAGATACAGACGATATAAATTGAAACAAGGTCCATCAAATTATTATAGAGAAAAAATATTCATGCCTTGGCTTGATGAACCAAGTGAAGTTGAAAATGTTGATCATGAAATGGTTTATAAAAATAATATACATGAAATTGAAACAAATCAAGAAAAATTTTCAATAATTAGTGATGAAGCTATGAATGATGCTTTGGAACAAGTGGACAATGATAATTGTTCAGGATTCAAGCAGTGGAATTCGGTCTCGGTTAGCTATACCGGTGCTCACATTGTCACCCGTTTTTGCCAAGTATGTCAACACACGGATGGATCGCGGATCGCCGCTGTTCGACGCCACTTAGCAACAGGGATCCTTCTAATTGGCCGAGTTCCACCGCTTGAATCCTTCATATTTACGATAACAAGGATCATGCGATTCGTGAGCTCCAATCACGATGCTCCACATTCGCCGGTCCTTGTTATTTAAGGCACCTGCGGTGCCTTCGCTGTTCTCTCTTCGCTAACAGATCTGTTCAGACTCAGTTTCGCTCTTTTCGCATTCCGTCGCTTTTGTTCAATCGCGACTTGGATTCTGTTCTCTACGCCAGTTACGCGATACGGAATTCTCGCGCGATTATCCGACGCGTCTGTCTCGCTTAACTCGCGGGTTTTCACTAAACACGCAAATAAAGTGAAGTGCCCACTGTGGGCGTTAAACATCAACCAACCACTTGTGTTTCAAGTTTTCACCTTCTCTAAGATCACTTCCCGTGGATTTCCTCGCGCACTCACCTCTGGGTGGTTCCGGTAGCCGGCAGCTTTCGATCTCGTTGGTCGGTGCCGAAACAGTAATCGTGAAATAGAGAACCAGAAAGCAGAACAATATGTTGCTAAGGAAAATTTGTGTACTCAACATATTGATATATTCAAACAAGGTGGTGAACAAGACAATGCTAAAGAAAATATAAAAAAAGATTTTCATAAAAGTAGATACACATGTCCGGCAAGAGTAAACGAAAATGAACTTCATGATATGGTAAAAGAATTAAATTGTAAACAAAAAGAATTTGTAATGCATATATTGAATTGTTTTCGTTTTAAATTGCATAAAGTCCCATTTAAAATTTTTTTAAGTGGTTCAGCTGGTGTTGGAAAAAGTAGAGTGATTAATACACTATATCAATTAATAACTAATTAGTTCGACAAATTGCCTGGCGGAGATATGGACAAAATAATGGTATTATTATGTGCTCCTTCCGGCAAGGCTGCTTTTTTAATTAATGGAGTAACAATTCATTCTGCTTTCGCTTTACCAATTAATCAATTCGGAGGTAGTTTACCACAATTGTCAAGCGACTTAGCCAATAATATTCGTGAAAAATTATCGAGTACAATTACTCATAATTGATGAAATATCGATGGTAAGTTGTACAATATTTGGCTATATTGATACACGTTTAAGGCAAATAAATGGTATGAATGAATCATTTGGTGGTCTTTCTGTATTAGCAGTTGGGGATTTAAAACAATTACCACCTGTACGAGATAAACCTGTTTATCAAGTTTTGAGACGAAACGAAATGGCTCCCTTTATTGATATTAATATCCACTATGGAACGAATTTGAATTTTATGAATCGACGGAAGTTATGCGACAAAAAGATGATTTGGCGTTTATAAATGCTCTAAATAGTTTAGCTCTTGGAGAAATGTCTGAAGATGATATAAAATTAATTAAATCGAGAGAAATTAAAAATCAAAATGATGTTCCAGATATAGCAATAAGATTATATGCAACTAATACTAATGTTACCGCTTACAATAATCGAAAAATATCCCAATGCAAGAGCGAGTTAATCATCTCTACTGCCGAGAATACATTTTCGAAGAATATCGATGAAAGTACAAAAACATTTATATTACAATCTTTAAAAAAACAATCAGAGTTCAGAACGAATTATTAACTGAGATTAAATTGAAAATTAATATAAAATATATGATAATTAATAACATTGATGTTGTGAAGACAGATTGGTTAATGGAGAGCATGCGGAATATTTTCAAGAAAATATTAAAATTCCGTCTATATTGTGGTTAGATTTTCAATTGCCCAGAGTGGGAGTGAAAGTAAAAAGTAAAAAAGGCAAATATTGATCAAAATTTAACACCAATAATGAATCAAGTAAATATGTCGAGTGAGGAAAAATATCAAATCACACGTAGTCAATTTCCAGTGGTTCCTGCTGAAGCGATTACGATTCATAAAAGTCAGGGATAAACATATGAGAAAGAATGTTTGGATTTTAAAAAATCAGAAAGACGAACTTTACAAATGTTGTATGTAGCACTGAGCCAGAGTTTCAAAATTGAGCGGTTTCTATATTTTGGGACAATTTAAATTAACAGTATCGAAAAAAACAAAGATCAATACTGCAAACCCGGCTAATGATGAATTGTATCGTTTGCGAAAAACTAAACAATTAAAATTATCATTCAATAATTTGGTCAATGAAAAAGGATTAATAGTTATATGTATATCAAAATATTGGTACTTTGACAAGTAAATTAATTCATATAAATAAAGATTCATGGTTTCATCGAAGCGATATATTAATTTTTAGTGAAACATTAACGAAAACCGATGATGAGTTGAATATTTTAAATTATGATATATTATTCCGATCCGACATTGACAACAACAGCCGCGGATTAATTTGTTATGGAAAAACAGAATTATCAATAGAAAAATTATTTGTTGAACAGGAATTTAGTACAAATGCGCATGTATAATAAGTGGTTATAAATCACCAAAAGCTACTAATTCTATGTTTGGTAACGAATAATGAATATTTGAATTGAAAGTGAAAAGATTTTGATAGGTGATTTCAATTACAATATATTGAATTGCAAGGATAATGGTAATAATTATTTGATTAACCTTTTGAACAAGTACAATTTAAAAACTAAATTACCATCCAAAAGTACGACCAATTTGAATACGCAAATATAAAGATATCATTTTTTCAAATGTTGATGATATATATTGCGGTGTTTATGAAACATATTTCAGCTATCACATAAGCCAATTTATGCAATCCTCGATAAGAAGGTTGTCAAATATAAAAAAGAAGAGAATGAAGAGAAAACAGATGTAACAATCACAAATCAAAAAATGGATCCTGATAATTTCACAAATTTTGATGAATGTATAATGATCTCGGACCAGCATATCGAGCAAAATAATCATGAATATGCGGTGCCTGCAGAATGTTTCCTCAATGATGGTTATAACTAGAGATACCCATTTCACGTGTATTGAAATACTCGTGTTCACGTGTATCAAAATATGCGGATAATACACGTATAACTGTGAACTTGAATATACGGGTAAAGTGCATGGATACACGGATAGTACATTGAAATATACAAGA
This sequence comes from Lasioglossum malachurum, assembly GCA_028455605.1. Taxonomy (NCBI): domain Eukaryota; kingdom Metazoa; phylum Arthropoda; class Insecta; order Hymenoptera; family Halictidae; genus Lasioglossum; species Lasioglossum malachurum. The sequence continues at coordinate 19,508,867 of CM052314.1, read as the reverse complement.
GTTAACATGATAGGTTTCGAAAATTAACAAACAGCATAATTTCTGTTAATAAACCTTAATCAATTAACTGTTTATTTTTATGAAGAAAAACCAAAGTGTTTACATTATCCGGCAAAATACGGTTCCTTTTCGCTGTAACAATATTTCCAGTAGACAAGGAGCACCGTTCAGACATGGTTGACATTGCTGGTATATAGTTAAATATTTTTTAGCGATTTCGGATATTCTTGTACACTTGTGTGTCCTTGCCTTCCACCATTCATATGCATCCAAATCAAACCGTAGTTGTGGCTCAGAGATGTACATTTCAAATTCGGCACCTAAATGATTAACATCACTTATTTCATCGTAAAGAAATTGAAGAACACTTTTATTTTTTGAGTTTTCTGTCCTCACTTCTCGAACAGGAGAGTCTTCGAGCAAACATTTCACTTTTTCACGAATTACAATATTCTAATATTAAAAGTTTCATGTTTAAGATTTTTATACCGTGGATCTAAGAAGGGAGCTATATGGTACAGTGAAATAGTATCACAGTCATTTCATTCGAATTTGAAACGTTTTGTAATATCGGAAATTAATGTTTCCTTTATTGTAGCCAAAATATCATTACCTTCCAATTCTTAGTTAGCTACCAAAATATCATCAAACCTTGTATCGACACACGTGTACCCTTGAACTTCAATATACAGATAATACACGTGTATTGAAAATGACGGATACCCGTATATTATCCATGTTCCTCGATACACGTGCACCCGTGTATTATCTGTGTATTTCGATACACGTGTACACGTTTACTTCAGTACCCGTGTATCCGTGTATAAAGAAGTACACGGATTAATACTCAATACACGTCCAAAACCGTGATCTCTAGTTATAACTATGGTTTAGAAACAGTCGAATGTAAAGAAATCATAAAACCTGATTGGGTAAACCTTTCGTTTAGGGGAGGCAGCTCCGATGACCTTCACCTTGACATATGTTATTAACAACAACATTCTGAACAATTTTTGTCATTACATATACCCGGTGCTCGGCTTTAGTTTTCGAGATATTTGCGAAAAACTATTGCTAATACTATATTGCATTTTCCGTTTTCGTGCACGCACCGTGGCAACGTAAACCTGTTTCGGAGCCGCATCTGTTTATTTTTTGTTTGTAAACATGTTGTGGAGATGAGAAGTGACCATACCACACCCACCCACCCAGTGTTTCACACGCACTCAGTGTTTCTAAAAAGAAGGTTCTCACATTATACAGCATAAATAGAACAAATAAATTAATTTAATAAGTGAGCCTCGCTTAGTTCATCTCCCAACATCCTCGCGCTTGTGATACTCTCCTTTTCAATTCACGTTCTACCTGTTTCTGCATTTCCACCTCGCACGTCTGAGCCTACCCAGTTGCTCGGTGCATTCCTCTGGTTCCAACGGGAAACGCAGAAGCCTCTCTTTCTTTCAAACACGAGTATCACACGCCGCGCCGCGCCGGTAGTCATTATCAATCACGGAAGCTCGTGCGCGTCAACGAACGCGAAACCGAGGACAGCAGCTACGTGATCTTCCCAGAACGAGTATGGATAATCGTTCTCCCTACAACGACCGAGCCTGATTCGATTGCAGTCATCAACGAGCAACGAGAGCAGTTCTCCTCCAATTGTCTGATAAGTCGCTAAACATTTCCCTGCGAAGATTCGCGCCGTCTGAATTATCTCGCTCTTGTCCGCCACACTCCGGGCGAATCTACTACCTGTACGCGTTAACTAGAATACGCGTGTCCGCAAAAGTCGTGGTTCCCAGTCAGACGCAGGAGGTACGTGCCGCGTGGACAAAAGGTTGTATTGTATTTGAGCGTCCAGTAAGGGGAATGGGTCGCGGAACGATAATTGCGCGTAAGCCAGACTCCGGGACGTAACAGGTTACAATACCCTACTCTTATTAACTATGTTTTGTGACGTTGCAAGCGTACGACGTCACTTCGCCGTTTAGAAACGGCCATAGAGCTGTGTCGCGTATGGACCAGACCGACCTCTAGCGGTTCCGAAAGCCACCCGCAGAAGTTGAGAGCGCTCCGTGAGGAAAATATTCCGAATTCCTAATTGGCTCCTAATGCCATCTGTTGCGCGTACCGAGTACGGCAAGTTGCAGGAGCGTGCCTAGGGCACCAAAAATCCGTACGAAGCCGAAAAGGTGCCCCGCCTCGATGGAATCGACCGACGAAGGAAAGGATGGCCAACGAAATAACAAACCCGGTACCGGTAACAGCAAAAGAGTCTCCACACACGGGCGAAGAAACCCGGAGGCGCCGATGTAGGACGAAGGGATCCTTTAGCGAACATCTCGACATTTCGAAGTCCCGCCGCCGTCTCATTCCGCTCAGCAAGGATTCCAGCGTGGGTGGTGTGACGGTCTCGCTGATGAGAATTACCGAAAACGATCGCCTGGAGCGAGCGTGAATTCGTCGCGTTTGCATAAAGTCTGGGGCCCTAGGATCTTTCGAAGGGTCGATCCTGCGACAATCCTAGTCGCGTAGCGAGCGGCACCAATCGGAAAATTCGGCAGCACGACTAGAGTGAGGGGAACGAGAATCGATGCGTTCCGTCGATGCGTATCGAAGAATTACTGTCGCACGGAGTCCTGTCTCGAGCAGACGCGAAAATCCCGCTCTCGTAATACCGTAGTCTCGTAATCTCGCAAGTAGTCTCGCGTCGCGGGTGGTTTTCGCAGAAACAAATACCGAGCCGCTGGACGAAGCGTGAAGGAAGCGAGCGGTTGTTCTCGACGCCAGAACCAGCTACCGACAACGGTAAGTCGTCGTTGTGATTCTTCGATTCGGTTAACGCGGTGGCTCGTAGTATTTACGCGAGGATGACACGTGTTCGTCTCGTCCTCGGCGTATTGGCTCGTGCCGAGGCGCAGGGCGCCTCGAGCCTTCGCTCGCGACATTCTCGAAGATGCTGTGACCTTTCGCGAAAGTCGTTCACCTAATTTCGGAAATCGGAAATCTTCCTCAGGAGTCGCGTCAGGTTCGAATAGTTTTCCGTCCGAACGTAGGTCACGCGAGAAGCGATTCGGCAGAGCGGCGGAAATCGCTCGTATCCTTGCGGCGGTCTACACGTTGTATCGAACTCGTACGGCCGCGGATTTGAAATCCGAGACAATCCGTCGTATCTCGCCGCGGAGACGACGAACTCGCTCGTGACCATTCGATGGTCTACTCGTTACTTCGAACGCGTATGGCCGCGGATTGTCTATCGCACGCAGCGAATTCGTTTCGTTTAAGACTCTCGCGACAGTCCTCAGGAAATTACGCCGCTCATCAGCGTCTCGCGAAAGCTCGTTCTGCAGAGAAGCGAATATCGTACCGTCGCATAGTGGGCCAGATCGCCGCGCTAGCTGTTCACGTCTATTTCACCATTATTTCAAAACATAAAAACCGCATTAAATAGGTCATTGGATTCGTCTTGGCGTCAATCATAACTTTATTGAATAAAAAATATATAGTTATGAATAAATACACACTATTTTTTATTAAAAAAAAATTTTTTTTGAAATTTTTTGTATTGAGATTTGTAAAAGACTGTGTACTGATTACTTTTTGTGGGAAACATTTTTTTGTCACACCACCGGAAATGTTTGAAAAATCGTATGAATAATTAACATAATTGAAAACTGGCTATTCGGCATTCAAACAAAGAGTAATCCATAATTTTTGAATGAATGAAGTTTATTACATTTAATGAAATAACAAAAATGTGTTATTACTGTCTTATTGAAAGAATTACAAATATTCACAAACAAGATTAAGTATTATATTTTAAAAAGTTACTCTGACTATAATCAATTGATCATACGGAGATCTGCTTATGACTGCATTTATCTATTAATAAACAAAAATTTATACTAAATTCCTCTTAACAAAGGTAAAAAAAAACAGGTTTCAAATATTGAAAAACTGCTGTGATGCTAAGTATAGCATCGTAGTAACGATGCTATTACTATGATCTCTCAAATACAAATAATTCAACTAAGAGAGAGTTAGCAAGAAGTTCGAATGTTTATCAATGGTCGTATAATCTAAACAATTCATAAGATTGGTCTGGGTTAGGTCTTTACACTCTCAAGAGCCGCTGAGTGGTCGTCAATGCGTCTCGAGCAACGCGACTCGCAGCGGAATTGCGTGTGACGCGACGCTTTAAACCATCATAATTTTCACCGTGGGCTGAGGGTGGACGCGTTTGCAGGATATTTTAGAGGAGACATTGCTGAAAATGTTCCACTTTGTTAGAGCTTTAAATTTTTTTAAATTTTTAACTTATCCCTTGTCAAAGGCAAAAAACTTTGACGATTTCCCTTACTTGACTCAGTACTTTTTTTTATAACAAATTATGAACAATAAATGTTTAGTTCCTGGTGCGTTCTCAACATAGATATACATTCTTCGTATAAAAAAAAATTGGGTACTTAATCTTCAGTAGGTTTTCCAGGACATCGTTATGAAGAAAAGGAATTTTTTCGGTGATAAATCGTATTTGAAAAAGTTTGATCTTTGAACGCTTATTGTGACGAGAGTTTTTAATAACTGTAATTATTATTATCGTTTTCGAATGCAATGGACATTTAAGAAACATTGTACATTCGTTAAAAGTCGATATGAGGACTTTGATTTTTTAGCTCATGAGCAGCTAGCGCGTCGATCTGGCCCACTGTACGTCGTACCGTATCTTCGCGACAGATTGAAAATCGACTAACGCGCTCGGCGAGCGACCATCTTTCGCAAAAGTGTACTAGGATCGCGGGCTCGCGGGTCGCAGCCACGTGGCCGCCTGCCTATAAATTTTATTTGACGACCATTAAATTAAATCGAGCCTATTTCGTCTTAGTCATTGTCAACCTGCGAGATCCGTCCTGCCGTGAGGGCTGTCCCCGTTTCGTCCTGTGTCCGAACCTTCTGGCCGTTCGCGTCATCGTTTAACACCGCGTTATACGGAGGCTCCACGCTCCAAGCTCCACTCGGCTTCACCGAGCACGAGAAGATTGTCGTGTTTCGCGTGGTATTTTCACATACCTGGCGCCCGAACATAATGCCTCGTACAGACTTGCGCCGCGCGGCGAACTGCACGGCGAACCGCGCCGCGAACGGCAAACGGAGCGGATTTGTGGTATTTCCAGAATTTCTTGCAAACAACTATGGGAGCTGCAACGGCGTATATTACACAAAGAAATATAGAAAATGTTGGCAGTTTATTGAGTGAATTAAAGTTTCAAAGTGAAATGTTCAGGTCTGTACGAAGCATTAAAGACATCAGATTCGAGATTAAATGACTTTAATTTTTGGAGATGTTGCAACATGATGAATTTTCGTCTTTATATGATTCTACGATACATATTCTGAGTAAAAACGGAAGGGTTAAGTTCCGAGAGGGTGTTCCGTAAACAACAACAAGGTTGGTCACACATCGAGCCCTTTTCGGTTTGGCTGAGCGTTCTAATTGTAAGTTGTGAAAATCGCACACGTCTTTTGATATGTAAATACTAGAGGTGTCCGGGAACCCGGGAATTCCCGAATCCCGATACCGGCAACTGCATGGGAAGCCTCATATCATATTGGGACGGGATCCAAAAAATCCAGGGTTTTTCCGAAATTCTCAGGATTCCGTCTCCATCCCAAGAAAAATTTCCGTCCCGACTGGAATCTCGCACACCCCTGGATTTCTGATACTCCACGGAATCTTTTAATATTGTTTTTTAGTCTTTATCTGTGCTACAAGAGTCTTCATTATAATCTCGGGCTAAGTTTCTCATTACGTCCATGCTGAGATGATTGGATGAAATTTTGGAAATAGGTTCTTTTTTTACTAATATAATGATTGTCAGAAGGATGTTTGGCGACTCAAAAAAAAATTTTTCAGACTTTAATGGCACTCTGTACGTTACCGACACTACTCCTGAATACGCCCCCCTACAATAAATAGAAATATTTTATTTTCGAAATTCTATATCTCATTTACAATACTATTTTGTTTAAGCAAAATAAAATCTAAAATATTAAATAGTATTTCAAATATTTTTTAAGCTAAATAATGCCCATCTCTGCTCATAGCGCACCACTCATCACAGATTACAATCGCGCCTACTTGTCGTTGCGTATGAACGCGCGCAATTATTTTAAACAAATACAATGTTTTCATAGCCGACGTGTCGTTTAGCTGAGTCATTACAATTTTTTTATTAATGCAAAGTTTTCATAGCAATCAAAATTATTAATTAGCCTCTTTAATAATTTGAGACAAATTAGGAAGTAGAAACATAATATTTTTCAGATAATTTAAATCGCCGATGTCTTTGTTTATAAATTTCTTTCTATTTTTTGACATTTATTCTTTATATTATGAATGTTTAGGATATGATCTATCCTGCAAACAGATTTGCAAGTGCCACCCGTTCCCAGAGTTGATGGATACACCGCGCGCACGAATGCGCGCCGAAATGCTCGCCGAAATGCGCGCCGTTCGTCGAAATGTTCGTCGAAATATCATAACATCTCAAGTCATTTAATCTCGAATCTGAATCTTTAATGCTTCGTACAGACCTGAACATTTCACTTTGAAACTTTAATTCACTCAATAAACTGCCAACATTTTCTGTATTTCTTTGTATAGTATACGCCGTTGCAGCTCCCATAGTTGTTTGCAAGAAATTCTGGAAATACCACAAATCCGTTCCGTTTGCCGCGCAGTTCGTCGAAATGTTTGCCGAAATGCGCGCGTTCGCAGCGCGGTTCGCCGCGCAGTTCGTCGCGCGGCGCAAGTCTGTACGAGGCATAAGTCGCGTGTTCCGGTCGAGTCTCCTCGTAAAATCGCCTTTGCACCGGGAGGACCGTGCCTGCACGGCCGCGCACGGCCCGGCCTCAGAGTTTATAAAATCCCGGGGTTGACCGTTTTCGTCGGCTGTAAAACCGTTCGAAAAAAGGGACAACGTCGGAGCTTATAACCTATGGCAACACGTCGGCAGACGTGACAAGACACCTATATATTCAATCTCACGATCCCAAAACGAGTTCGGTTATTCAGTTCAATTCAGACAGTCAGTGTGTCACTCTCGTCCTGACTCCAGTGAGGCCCGCTGCCTCCTGGACGTCCCGTTCAGGACTCCGACGAGTCCTCACTGTCGCTTGACGCGCTTCTAATCCAAGTTCTTATAATAATTCTAGTTCATTGTAATCTCATTTCGTACGCTACAAATATATTCCCAGTTATTAATTTAATAAGTGAGTGTCTCGCTTAGTTCATCTCCCTACATCCTCGCGCTTGTGATACTCTCATTTTGTTCATGTTCAAATGCCGCCTAATAGCAGTTTTTTGACAATATCTCCTTTCCGACTCATTTTACGATAAAAATATTTATATACAAAATTAAACTAGAAAAAATTTCCTATAATTTATGTAGTAACAATTTTTTTTTTTAAATCAATAGTTTTGGCGTACGAGCGCCGCAAAGTGTACTTGATCCCAACGATCACGAAAAACTGCTTCAGTAGACCTACTTTTTGACAGGACAATGATTCCAACTGTGTCACGAAATAAATTCCTGGGGAATGATGCAGACAAGAACCGCCTCATTAGAATGTTGAAGACAAAATTTGAAGCTGAGAATTCCATGGAAAAACATGCCACCGAAGATGCGGATACTCTAATAAAATCAATACCGCAATAAGTGTTTCATCACCATTCGATTCCGTAATAGTCGTCGGCGAAGATGTAGATCTTCTTATTCTTTTGACAGCTCTATCTACGCGATCAAACACATATATTCTCAAACCAGGAAAAGGAAAAATTACGCAACAAATATATTCAACTAAAAGTATCATAGATAAAACAGCCGCAGATCATATTTTATTCTTGTGGTAGCTGTGATAATTTAGAACTTCTCGTAGTGGTACCTGTGATAATTCGCAAGTTCCATCACATGATAACGATGAAGAAGAAGAAACGGAGACTGTTGTCGAACAAACGTATGATGGAATCAAAAACGAAGAGGATCGCGATGAATCTGATAATCCCATCGCGGATGATGCGGAAGAAATTTCGGTCTGTGACGTCTCGATCGATAATGAAGATGATGAACTCGCAACACCTGGTCCATCAAGGACAGCGAAGCGAAGAAGATTGCGCTAAATTTCGGAATTGTGCATTGCATGTGGATTAGGCCTACTGGGGACACCACGATAAAAAATACGCGCCACTTACTCTACCTGAAGGTGGTGTAGAAATGAGTTTTTTAGCCAAAACGCATGTTGAAGTACATTTTGCGGCGCTCGTACGCCAAAACTATTGATTTTACAAAAAAAATTGTTATTACATAAATTCTAGGAAATTTTCTCTGATTTAATTTTGTATATAAATGTTTTTATCGTGAAATGAGTCGGAAAGGATATATTGTCAAAAAACTGCTATTAGGCGCCATTTTTCCAATATGGCGGCGCGAGCGGCAAAGATACGAGGTGGCAAAGTTGAAAATCGGAAAGAGCACATCAAAGTCTATAAAATTGGTCCCGATACTTTTGCTTCGAGTCTGAGGGGCCATAACTCTCGAGCGGGTTGACGGCTCCCTGCTGTGCGTGGCACAAAAAATAGGTTTTTATGGGCTCCACTACTCCTTGGGTAGCTCTCCTTTACCAAATCATGGGAGTAGGAAACGTTTCTGCCACTTGGTGAATTCTTCTTAATAAATAATGATTTAAAATAATTATTAGAAACTATATTAGACATATCTTTGTTCTGCAAACGTTTCTACTGGTTCAAGTGTGAAAAAATGTTTAAAAATATAGTCGTATTCTAAGATTCTTTCTCTTTGAAATACCGTGTTTCTCTTAATTATTTGTAATAACCTGTTGCCATCATTCAGGTAACCTGTCAATTCCCGTATCCCAATGACTAATTAGCAACATGTGTTTTCGATGTACAAGCAAAATTACATGCTTATTTAAAATGCGACAGAATACAAATTATTTCGGATACTGTTTTTTGTCCGCGGTTGATCAATAGTTGATCGTTCGGACCTTTGATGAGTTTGCACTGCAAGGTGCCCGCTAAGGATTTCAACTCGAAGGACCACCTTCCACTTGGAAGGACTAAAGCAAGTCAGAATACTATCTACAACTATATTTACAATATACAAAGCTTGAGAGCGCAACTGTGGTCTATAACGCGAGTTCTAGTCTAGGTAGACAGTCTAGTGCAGTCGGATGCAGTCTACGATGTTCCGCGATGATGATCTAACTAGAGGTGTACGTTGCAATCTACCCTGGAGGACCGAGAGCACGCATATTTATCACCTCGGTCCTCCCCACCTAGACGGGGGTTCACCCCTACCTTTTCGGCGACTTGGGGGTGGACGGAGCTAAGTCTAGGTCCCTGAAGCGGTCCCAAGGATTCGCCAAAACCGAACATTTGGCGACCAAACCTTGGGTTTTACGGTATCTGGAAAACACATGCGCCGCAGCTTCAGGCAGCCAGCCGCGCTGACCTGGAGGGACAATTATTTTAACCGTTTTACGGTAAGGGGCTGCATCGAGGGTGCCCGGGTACGGACGGTGATTTCAAAAAAGGTAATGCCGTTGACAGGCCCAACGCCGTAGCCAAGCTACAAAAGTCACGTACCGGGCCCCTTGCACAATAGCGCTGTCCCTACCATAAAACATCGACCAGCGCAGGCCGCTACAGATACATACCGGAAAATAATAAAATATTCATTTTAGGGAAACAAATAGTGTCATTTCACCCACTACGATTTCGCCCACACCATGTACAAATTTCATACGGCACACATAATAAGATGTGAAATACTCCAGTAACTACAAATAGCTGTTAGGTTTGAATTGTTTGTTATTTCGGGTCCATAAAATTGCTGAATATTCTTTAGAGACATTCTGAAATAAGGGTCGACAGCGTTTGTCCTAAAACGACACCTTCCACGTAGTGAGAAACATTTTCAATTTGTTTATGTCCAACAAGTAGTCCTTTACACTGCCCCGTAAGTACGAGCGATAGGGGAACAGAGCAGTTAAGATATTATAAACCGTTACCGCCCACTACTACGCGATTGTAGATTGTAGAGCGCGGCAAGACGCCATCTCGTATGGGTTCGAACTGGTGACATTGTATTGATGCGAGCTTGAGAAGAAGGTTCGCAGGCAGGACTACGGTGACGTGTCTCTATGTATTATTCGTCCGCCGAGAGTTGGCACAGAGAAACTTGTAGGTACCACGTGACGCTCCCACTACGCGCTACACGTCTTCCGCGATTGGCCGAATCGCTTAACGAAAGCAGCAAATGAGCGTCTTCAGTGTGACTGCAACAGAGTGATGTCACGCTACACGTCTTCCGCGATTGGCCGAATCGCTTGACGAAAACAGCAACAGAGCGATGTGGCGACGCTGAGGTCCAATGTCTAGCGTTCCCGCCCGATACCGATGCGTAAGAGCGTAAGAGTGGGGACTCACCGTTCCCCTGCACTCTCGGCGGACGGATAATACTAATGCGCGACCGATTGGATCAGAGCGGAAGAGGTAGGCCTCGTTTCACACGCATTTTCGGCTGTGTCGAAATATTGGTTACAGCGGCCACACATACCAATCATACCATATAGCCTGCAACGTCGAAGTCAAAACATTGGGACTACGGCCGCGGCTGTGGTGGGGCTAGGCAGACCTTATGATAGGCGCGATTTGTTTATGCATTGATTATGCATGGAGGGTTTATGACTGGTCATTATACTATTGAGTGCGAAATCGGCACTTTCGGACAACACTTGTTTAGTGCAAAGTAATTTGTAGGCGTCCCGAGTTCTCCGGCGTAATAAAAATGCTATATCCGACAAATCTATTAAATAGCATGCTCAGAAATTCCTGTCATAAATGTTCGCTGTTTCTAGATACCTGCAAAGTAAACTATCAACCTTTTTTTCATTGAATTGCAACGGCTGCACTACAAAACGTAGGCCTGTTACGAAGAAACCCCTGCGAAACCTCCACCTGTCATACGCGAAACTAGAAGCACGTAACATATCAACGGCTCCCCGTCAACACAACAACACCGCCCGTTCCGCACCGACCCCGCACCCAGGCTCGTATGCCAACGGGAATTCAAAACCGAAATTTCCAAAATGTCATAGAGTAAAACGTGGGGCGCAAGATAATATTGTAGTAAGGAGTGTAGAGAGTAGCTGCCGTTGTGAAAACACACAACAGTTCATATCATTTGCAGTGGAATAAAATTGTTAGTGACTTAAGTGAACTATTCATGCATCAATTATCAATTAAGGCAAGCGCCCCACCGTTTTTCGTTTAAATCTTACAAGTATTTTCATAGCTATTAAAAATTCACAATCTGTATGGGGTTAGGAACCTGTATGGGGCTAGGAAAAATTATTTTATACTTTTTAGTCTGTTTTAAAAACGTGGTACTTTTTAAAAATTTATTTTTATTTAAATAATTATTTTATACTTTTTATAGTCCATCTTAATTATACTTTTTTTTAGTCCGTTTTAAATTATACTTTTTAGTCCGTCTTAAATTTGAATCATAACGAAAGCATTGCCAAACATGAGGATGTCGTGTCTTACAACATCAAGATTTCTGATCTTTAAAAATAGCCGCGATTATCAATTGGAAAAGAGCACCTGGTTGATTTCTAGTTTCCCTATCAATCCAATCGTAATAAAATTCATCGCCTTCAATCATGTTTCGAATTAAAACATTTGTATTCCATTGGCTTGGTGGTAGAAGGACAGCGCGAATTAAATTTGCCGCAACCATGGCGAAACATTGGTGTGCGGCATGTCCGGGTTGTAAGATTTCTTCATTTCCTCGATTCCAGGAAGCACATACAATTCGTGATGAATCATTAATTCGCATGTAGGCACTGCGAATTGGAGCATCAATAGCTTGGTCATCAGGTTCGTATGGTCGCTCTGGCTGAGCTGGAATAACGCGGATTACATCCTCAATCAATTTACTTTAACATCCTGGTAGAGTGGGTTATTTCCAGTAGGCCAATAAACACGATCCGGTGAAATGTTGTAATCTCTGGATATATTCAAGTTCTCCAGAGTTTCAGTCACTACAACAATTCCGACATCCGTGCTTGATCGAGGAAGCATTTCAGGCAACTTTTCGCTAACCTCAAAGATATCAAGAGCAAATAATGTTGCATATCCCTTGAAACCGTATTGACCAAATCGTCCTGGAAATTTGATCACTTTCACATACGGAATAATGCGCTGAAGCAAACGTCGTTCTAGTTGCGTGAAAAACTTAAAAGTGATCGTGGATGTAATCGTAGTCTCCGAAGAAATCCTTCGAGTTTTTTTTTCTGCTAGAAGCAATGAGGCGAAGAAGGTCTCGGTAGCCATGGCCGAGTGGTGCAATAAACACGGGCGGGCAACCCGACGAATAGTAAGGATCGGTGTAAAACCACTAACAATTGCACCGATAAATTCGTTTATTTCATAATTTATTTTCATGGAAGTGATTCGAGCCAGTTCGTGCCTTCTTCCGATTAAAACAAGAAACGTGAAGAAACGTAGGAACGTAGAGCTTTAACAATCATCGGGAAGTTAGTTTAAAATCAATTGCAAGATTTGTACCAAACAGACAGACAAACAGACAAACAGACAAACAGACAAACAGACAGACAAACAGACAAGAAAGCGAGCTAATAAAAACATGGTAATGACACGATCTTCGGCACTAGGCCTTTGTTCGAGCATCTCGACCCTTCTCAAGTTGCCTAAAACTTCGGATCGTAGGTGTATGAGACAATGAGACCCAAAAACAGCGCATGATTCGTCGTACGCGTTTATGAATCGACCTTTAAGTGAAAGAAAATTAATAGTGTAAGAATTCGATCTAGATATTTGGTATTACAATAATACATTTCATCATTTCAACATAATTTACAGCCAAAAATAACTTTTTCCAGCTTTTCGGTGGAAGCACTCAATTATTACGATTTTTCAAGGGTTTCGGGTAATCTGAAGTAAGAATGTTTCCTATAAAAGTTGGACAGTATGTAAACATGTACAAACTTATGTATATAAAATTACGGAAAAAATTTGCTTTTACAAAAATAAAAATCATTTTGATTTTTTAAATGTTATAATTAACTTTTTATGTCACAGTGTTATAGCTGACGCCAAGACTAGTTCAACGATCTACTTTTCCATGACCTTGAGCCCGCAAATAACGCAAAAATAGTTTTTTCGGTTCTTCCTGCAACAGGATTGACTCGGGCCGCGGTTACGTTGGCCTCTCTCCGGGCAAGACGGCGCAGCGCGGCGCACAGTGCGTTGTCATGGGACAAAAAATAAACTTCCGTGTTATTATACAATGTCGTCACTGGAGGGTTCTTTAATATACATTACTACAATAAGAAGTGAGATTGGACAAAATAAGCAAAGCCGTTCACGATGCCCTGTCATGTTGCGTGTGATCCAATAATTGCAGTTGAAATTCATCATCTAAGCGAGCTAATGTACGAGTGCGATGAAAGTTAAAATTTTGTATCATTTGAAATGGTACGTGTTTTTGAGGGTAAGTACTTCTAATTTTCACACTGTTTTGATTCTCATGTTCACTTTTTTGGAGTGGACTTGGTAGCAGAAATTGCAACGCTTTTTGTAACTTTAATGAAGGTTTAAAAAAATACTCCTCAAAACTCCTCCATGATTTTTATTGGAAAATATGCATACATGTATCCTGCAAAGGATTACACTAGATTTAGCTGCCCCTAACAGCTCAAAAATTTTAAAACAATTTTTTTAGATTTTTTTGTTTTTATTTGTTTTAATTTTAGTATTATTTATTATTATTTATATTATTTATTGTATATATAGCGTATGAAAATAATCATATTACTAAACAGTCGATTTTGACTCTTGTCTCACTCGTAGTAATACATATAACAATGTCCAACACCAAAGTTCCCAATATACTGTTGGGTCCTTCTTATAGAGTTTTTTGCGCTGATTCCGAATCTCACCTTAATTTTTCTCCTGTACGCACAGTTTTTGAGGAACATGGCTTTGAAAAAAAAACATATTTTTCAACTTTAAACAAATATTGTGATGTTGCCATAAAAGATATTGAATTGTTCTTTACAGCAAAAGATTCTGTAGACTTTCTCAAATCCAGTGATATATGATTAAACATGTTTAAACAATCATTAAAGACGGAGAGACACCACTTTTGCACCAATTTTTGAGAATATTTTTCAATTTATCTCAAAAATAAGGGTCCAGCGGAAAATCGAACTATACCATGCGATAGAGCAGACATTTATCTTGAGAAACCACCCTATTAAGTTTGGAACGTCGACGTTTTTTTCGAACCAGAAAGCAAAATATCTTCGCCTGACATGCGAGGTCAGTGTTTCTAAAAAGATGGTGCTCACATTATACAATCACTCAACGAAATGTGTATCGTCTACGATAGCCAACGCGACAGTGATCTATCGGCTTTCGTCAATCTAGCGGATCGAACCTGGTTTCCCTCCACTCGACCGTCAAACCGAATTTCCATGAGCGCGATGCTCTCGCGCGAGACCTAAGCAACAGGAGCGTTCCCTTTTAGCGTCCTGGGGCCCCGGACCGAAAGACGTAATTTTCCTACGCCGTGGGCTCCTTTGAACGGAGGCGCGGCCTTGGTTACGATGGCACCATACCCGCGTGACTCTCTTCGTGCGGGGCGAGGCGGCATCAGGACCTCGAAATTGTCGCAATCGACGTGATGTTGAGGAGAGTGCGTGTCCTTACGACGCCTCCGGTCGATTCGCCGGGTGCGATCGCGTCAAGTTGTTGCCTGTGCACTGGGCTTCTAAATTGGCCATTGCTTTCTGGTGGACTCGGCCTGTGCTGCGGGATGCTGTTAACTTCCTCGCTGAAATTCGGCGGGTCGGTGGTTCTCTCTGCCTGTTCCTTGTACGGCCCTGAAACTTGCCGTTCTCGGCACGCGCGACAGATGTCATTAAGGAGATCTCGATAATGGCGGAATCTCCTCGGGGAACACTCTCGAATCCTGTGCCTATCGTTTCGTGTCCCGTTAGAGGGCGGTCCGGTCCCTTGTTATTCTCGAAACGCACACGAAAGTGACGAAGAAGTGACGTCGCAAAATTGCAACGTCACAACGGATAGGAGGAATTATGATGTCGAATGTTTTCTCTATAAACTCCCAAAGATTCATTGTCATCGATTTGTAAAATCAACAATTCATCAAAAAATCATTTCGCGTCCGGCGATTTTGGCAATTGTAAGGCAACAGTTCTTTCGTGATGAATGCGAAATTGTCGTAAATAAAATTGTTAGTATGCATATTATTAGTGCATTGGTACTTTCGTGATGAATGCGAAATTGTCATAAAAAAAAAAAACAGAAATGAGTAGTGGGGGTATATAGGACAGCTACCAGCGACTCGAAAGCGAGTAACGCGCTGGCCTTACTCACCGCTCTCAACTGAGAGAAGAGGGGGTATAGGCTGCACACAACCGGCTGCGACACGAGAACGCGTAACGTTTTATGCTTACTCTGTGTAGTAGGTAAGAATGGGGAAAGTATTGTACATATAAAATATATTCCCCACTTATATTATTATTGACCGTTACGCTTTTTTGTGTCGCGAATTCCGTGACGCGAATTGAGCTTGCATCCTGCCAAAAGAAGTTTCACTTCAAAAACGTCCACCTTAGGGCGTAATACAGGAACAACTGGGGACATCAAAATCCTGTGCGCGAGCACTCTCATTTCCTCTCTGCTGCAAGCTTGGATTCGGTTTTTAGGAAGGTGGTTGTCCGTTTGAAAAGGTTCGTTGAACGAATCACGATAACGAATTGAGTAAAGCAAATGTAAATTCAAGAAGGAAGGGATAGACGTTTTACAACATACGATCTATTTATTATTTACAACAACGTACCAATGTTACACAAAACGTACTATACCGTGTTTTTTATTTATATCACGTATCACACAATTTACAAAACGTTGCTCATTCCCTCGCCTTATGTTCAGCTCGTTTAAATGGACAGCATTTAGACCTCGTTCTCAACGTTTCGCGAGATTTTGTAATTTCCCAAATCGAAGAAGAGATGCGACCGGGAAATATAAAAGAAACACGAGTCGGCTCGTGCAAAATGAATCTCCGCTTTTTATTCCCTACTTGTAGAGGTCCTTTTCAACGGTTCACGGCTGTTCAGTGTGTCGTTTTTTGAAACTTCGCCATACTTATTATAAACTGTAATCGATAGTAATTTTGTTATTCGTATTAACCCCTTCTACTATAATATCGAGTTAGGCTTGCGATGGAGATCTTAAACAGAAGCTACTAAATATGTATGTTACTAATTCCTTTTAAACCGGAATAAAATTATATTTTCTTGTTGTCAATATATGGCCATTGGAGAATACACAGGCATATAATACAATAAATACAACTTTCCTTGCCCTTTTAAGAATTGGTGAACAACAATGAAGATCCGATCGCTGAAAAACCGTAAAGAAAATCGTAGTTCAAGGGGTTAACCTTTCGACATTGTCCAACTTTCAACCAGTGTCGCCAGACCAAGTGTCCCCACTCTATCTTCCCCTTCTACGATGCTCTTTCCCGGTCACGTGACGCGTTTCATCTCTGTCGTGCATGTGTCCGGTACTGGCAGAGAAAGGGTAATTCTTCTCCTCTTAAGGGGTTACGCCAACCTGATACTTTCAAAAAATCGATTTTTTTTAAATTTTCCTTTAACTTAGAGTTCAGGGAATAATTTAAGCCATAGTAGATACAACAGCTCCCAAAAATAGCGAAGTTACAGTGCTTAGAAGTTCGTGCGGTAGTCGCCGTTTTCGAGCAGGTAGGTGGCGTTTCCAAGTCACACTTTTCCTTCTTTTGCGTTTTTCTCGAAACTACATTTTTACAACGGGTGTAACAAAAATCTCGGAAACTATACGTCCGATTTACTTCAAATTTCGTGTAGCATAGGATTTTTTTTATACGATATCCCAATTGTTTATAACAATCGTTTGAACATTGATTTCTTGGGTAAAAATGGAATGTTCATATTCATTTTCCTCGCATTTCTACAAAAATGGTTTTTTCATAAAATCCCTATGCTACACGATAGATAATTTATTTAGGAACAAGAAAATCATGATTTTTTAAATTTCAGATAATCCTGGGCATCACAATCCGTGACACCATCTACACGTGTTTTGACGGAGCAGCTATGCAAGAAAACGGATGACTCGGCCATTTTTTAATATTTTTTTTGTGTAATTTTTACAGAATAACCTTCAATGTATGCCCTAACTATATATTCACAGTATAGTCACAGTCATACTTTCCGAGATAAAAATTCGTAAACGTTGATGTCATTTCGGCCGATCCCGGGGTGGCGCAACCCCTTATTTCGTGCTCCCTCCTCTAATCTGCCGACACTGCTTTCAACGTTGTATTAGATGATTGCATAAGTTCGTGCCCGATTTTCATTGATGGCGCAAACTGTACAGCACGGCGGAGTGTAAATAAAAATGATATAGCTACCATTCTTTTCTAATTGTAGAGAACAATGGTGACTATATAATTGATTAATAAAGCTGCATTCTTTAAAATTTAACCATTGAATTTTATTCCCGAATCGGACACGAACTTATGCATCAATCGTCTGATAGATCGAGATGACATGGATCTTTTGATTTACAAAGCGTTAAACGAATGAATGTCGCATTACTAAACTGTGGATGTTTATGCATGTCGACACGGTTGATCGATTTTACAGAAAGATTTAAATAAAAATATATATCTCCGAGAATGCGAACGTTTCTCGACTGTAAACGAAAAGTCTGGATAACATCTTTATCGTTACTCATTTTTCTTTTTATTCCACTGTATTCTGTATTATGCATAAACATCCGCAGCCTGCTTATCACATTTTAATTCCTGCGTCGTTCCAGGTTACCATTCGTAAAGATTGTTTGAGTAGGCTTTCGGCGTGCGCAATGTAAACAGCTCGACGAAACATCTCAAAGTAAAACATATAGCTTCGTAAACATTCACTATAAAACCTTTAAAATCCATCAAGTCCGATGCGAACCACTCGGGAACACGAAAATCGACTAGTCAACAGTTACTAAGAGGAATCATAAACTCTCTTTCGAATAAAACTCTAAAACTTCGGTGCGCGACCGTAACGGATGGACATCGGAGCTTTAATTCTTGGCCATTAGAATCTCGCCTGCGAGAAAGAAACACAGTTTCGAAACTCGAATACGAAGAACTTTCACGCTTATCTTCGATCCACGATCCGATTCGCGTTTCGAAAAGTTCAGGATAATATGGAGTGCATTCCATCTATCGGCAAACACTTTCCAGTCATTTAACTGCTACACCAGGCATGCACAACTCGTAGCTCCAGGAGCGGCTCCTGTTGCGGTTCTCCCCACCCTACGTGTACCAGCCAGCTTGCGATCGGCTCACGAGCCGAGTCCAGAGCTCCCGCTCCCAAATCGTCCAGTTGTGCATGCCTCTGCTATGGTACACTAACAAGGAGAGATAACATATCTGTGGGGTTGCCGATTTTTATGAAACTTCTTGTGGTGATTCTGGAGACAAAATAAGCAGACCCGTATTCGAGCTTTTTCGTCAATTTTTCGTAAATTTTTTTATTTGACATATAATTTTTCGGTATCTTTGTATACAAGGTGTGACCGGACGGGTGGTACAACCGAACAGGTGATGATTCTACATGTAAAAATAAGTCGAAAAAAAGGAATACCATTTTTTGGCAAAGAAGCTCGGGCACGTGTCTGCTTACACAGATATGCGACCTTTCCTTGTAAATATAAATAATTTCTGTGTAATAAGTATTCTCTATTTGTTGATTTGTCTGACAACACGCAAGATAAACTAATTTCAGTTCGTTACCAAGTTACGAGAAGAATTCTCATATTTATGCTATGCCTTGTATAACAAATTTATGTTATAAAGGGAGAAGAGATTACTCTGTTAAGTTTTTATCACATATACATACATGGTTTCAAAAGAACTTTCACGTGATTATAGCAAATTTTTTGTAAAAAAAATTAAAAAAGCAATTTTTTACAATATTTTTGCAATTTTCTGCAATTTTTTAAATGTTACGATATGTTTCCGAATTCGTCTTGAAATCCTCTAAGAAATAGGCTTAAAAAAATTGTAGGTGTATTTTCAAAAATTTGAAGGTGACCTTGAAAAATCATAAAAAAAAAGAGTTGACGAAAAATTTGCTATAATCAGGTGAAAGCTCTCTTGGAACCATGCTATACCTGATAAAAACATTTTCGATTGGACTGTTAATAACAGAGTAATCTCTACTAATCACGATTTGTGTGATTCACCCTGTATATGTTTATCAGTGTCTTATCAGTCCTTTGAGGGATAATAAATGAAATTAGATTCTAGTTAATGACCGGAAATTGTTGCCCGCCACCGTATTTCACGTAAATACAACTTAACTCAACCGACTTACGTTTTAGACAGCCGAAAAGATGGACGGATGGCTGCCATTCTACCGGATGGTTCACTTTCTGTTCCTCTATCGTCAAGTTAAGAACGAGTCTGGACGATTTGCTTTCGGATTTGAATGCGAACCCTGCCTCACCATATTTTTGATTGCATTCTACCGACCGAAAACGATATACACGAAAGATCACGATTTACACTAAAAACTATCGAGCACCTGTTGTTCTTTCCTCGAGTACTCGAGTGTTCACTTCAAATACACCACCATCATTCTACCATCAGAGAAAAGAGACTGTTATCAATTGAGTCGTGGAATTGGAAATATTTCACAATATAAGAAAGTTAAAATTTAAATTAACTTGATTAAATCAACTATGAATTTACTTGTTTGCAACATACATCACTGTAAAAAGGTTTAATATTTCAAGTTAATACAAGAGAAAAAGAGAGAGAGAGAACGTTACATATTTTACATAAAACAATAAAAATATTTATATTTTTATTATTTATATAAAAATTATTTGAATAATTTTATTTATATAAAAATGAAATAAATGGAATTATTTATATAAAAATATAGTTATATAAAATAATAAATAGGGAATAATTCAAGGTTAAATAAAATAATTTCGTAATTGAGTTGAGCATCGGCATAATTCAAGAAGTAAAGACGAAAATATTCAAGAGGCAACACAAATCATTTTCGTCAACTGTTGATCGAATGTCAGTTAAATACGGTAATTCGTAATTCTTCTATAGTCGCAAAAAGGTTGTACACGTTGAATGCAAAAAAAATATCCCCTTCACTGTATCAATCTGATCTCGGCTCGGGTATGTCGGTGTGAACCTAATCTAAATGGATCTAATTACAAAACTTCTGTAGTTTTCAGTATTTTTTTATGGAACTTTCACCAACTTATCTGTGCCAGTTTCCTGATTAAACTAGTTTCCTGATAGTCGTTTAATTGACGATAACTACGTTCTGTTCGGTCTTTGAAGCTCAAGAAAATAGTGTCTGTCTACGAACTGTACAAACGAACCTCCCCGAGACTTTTGCGATTATAGAAGATTTACTGTGTTATTTTTAATCTCGATTGGTATTAGTGCATTTTCATTATCTGCATATTGTCTGTTGATAGCTTAGCGCACGTTTAATTACGAATCCCAGTCAGCCAGACCTGCTTCGAGTCGACATCGATTACAGCCTGCAATCATACGATACGAGCAGAAGGCTGGCATTATGGCGTTAGAACGACGCTCGAAGCTGAAGTGTGCTCTTCATCTGCTTTGAACTTGATAGCATATCGGGCCAGCAGAAACCAATACTTATGCGGAAGTAGTTGTATGGGGTTCCGTTTGCATGGTGTTCCGGCACAACTCGAGGGCAGAAAGAGGGCAGTTGGAAGGCACGTCGTTATAGAGGGCAAGTCGATCGCACTAATGTGTTCGGATGTCGATCATATAGATTATTCTGTCGGTAATGTGAATTTCTATTGTATAAATGTATATCAGTTTTCCAAAGAAACCCCTCTGTGACAAGTTTCAAATCAGTACCCCTACCACAAGAACTATGCTTTATTTCTTCTGTTATGCTCAACAGAAAATTACGAAAATATTGATGAACATTCTGCCTAACAACATACATGACAGTGAATTATTTCAGAATTTTTGGTTGTAAGATCGAGTTTGAACAAAATTAAAATTGCCGATTTTATATCAAAGTTTTCGGAGTACCACGTTTATATTAATATAAACGTGGTATTTTGCGAATTTTGCGAACGTGTTTAGAAAATTGCAAATCTCCAAAAATTCGAACAAATGCATATTTTGTATTGAACTGGTCTTATAAAAATTCAGTAATGAGGTATTGTCGAAATCGTTGTTCTTAATTTCATTCAAAATTTTTTATATAGAGCATCGTAGTTAAAAAAAATATAAATCAGCAATGTAACGTACAAACTGAATAGTGTAATATATTGATAATATGGTTTGCACAGGTAAGGTTTCCGGAAAGAATCCTGCACCTAGTGTTTTTTTTTTCGTTGAACTCTTTTTTAAATTCACATTACCGACAGAGTAATCTACATGATCGACATCCGCCACATTAACGCGACCGAACTTCTCTCTATAACTACGGCACGGTGTGCCTTCCATTTGCCCTTTTTCTGTCCTCAGTTGTACCGGCAAACCGTGCCAGCAGAAATCAATACTTCAGGCATGGGCATTTCTGTCTCAATTAAGACAAGACCGTCCCCACTGCAGCTCCCAGTGTCCCCTACCATCATCCGCCGTTACCATGGAGGAAGAACGCACTTCGCTTGTCGCAAGCAATCACGGTGATATGATGTACCCTCTCTCTCATTGTTGCATCCCCATCGCGATGGAATAGGATAGTGGAAGGGGAAAAGGAGGAGAGTATTTCCGCGAAGTAGGTATTTACGCATTGCATGAATGGAAGCAGGCGTTTGAGGGACCCCTATCGTGCCCATCACTGATATAAGTATTGCAGGGACGGGCACGGTAGGGGCCTCACAAACGCCTGCTTCCCCCACCAATCTCTCTTTCATGCAATGCGCGCCTACCGTGTGCTCATCCCTGTAATACTTATTCCAGTGATGGGCACGGTAGGGGCCCCTGAGCTGCCTTCTTCCCTCACCAACTTTCGTACAGCGTGCCTCGTGCCTTCGCTCCCCCCTCCGTAACCGACCACGAAACCACGAGGCACCGCTGCGCAGCGAAGGTCAGTGTCGCCAGTGGCACCAAAAGTGGTGCCTCTTCCTCCCCTACTTTTCCCCTTCCACTAACCCATTCCACTACCATGAGCATAGTCCAACGCCCCCCACTAAGACCGTAGACTGAACTAAATCCCCGTCGCGCACGCGCAACGTGCCACGGTCATCAGAGAGAGGGTACCTGTATTCACCTCGATTTTCTCGGTCTGGCGACACTGGCGAAGGTGCGCGATGCATGAAAGAGATGTTTTGGTGGGGGAAGCTTCTTGTCTGGAAGTAGATGTATGGCAGGCCTGACTCAGGCCTGAGTTCCCCCACGAAGCTTCCTTTGGGTGGTGCTACTCGCGGTTCCAATTGCACGAGACCTGTGCATTGGCGACGGACAAAGCGCGTCCTTCCTTCATAGTAACGACGGATGCTAGTGGGGGACAGTGGGCGCTACGGTGGGGACGGTCTTGTCTCAATCGAGACAAAAATGCCCTGGCCTGATGTATAGGGTTATGCCGGAAAGTCTGCTGTCCAAATTCGAGCAGATATCGAGCATGTTGCTTACAGATGAGGATTATGATTCTAAACCTTTGGATGTTCGTGTATGCTCAAAAAATAAAATCTGAATCTGGTCGTACAGCATCAAGAGGAAACTGAACAATTTTCCACGAAATGGCTGCAAGATGGTAGTATGTAGTTTTGTTGGAAGAACAACAAGTATAGACGACATATCCGTTTCCCAACACACTCTCCTCTTGGAACACACATGCGACATCGTCGACAACCAATAATCGGCCAGTGTATGCGCAAAAATTACACATAAATATTATCTATTCATATATACGAATGTATACACATAATCTGCACGCGTATATTTTCACCTGTGCGATGGACAAGTCGTGTGCGCGTGCGTCGCGCCGGAGCGCATCTGTATACAGGACGTTTCAAAAAGTCTATGACATCACGAATCGAAGACGCAGTTGAGCTCGAGATAATTATTCTATTGTAGGCGAAATTTCGTATTGTTTTTACTTACAATCTATCCACACGTGTACGCACTATACAATATCGATCTACGTTTTATGAAATGGCAATCTGTACATCGGGATCACTTGATCGAAATCCACTTAATCGAGAAGACAGAAGACTCAATCTTTAGCTAACGCTCACATTTATGGAACGAAGAATTTCGACTGAGGCATCGATCTTTATCTTACTTATCCTGGTAGATCGGGCGACTAGTCGTTTATTTTATTTCCTTTTGTAGATCTTTTCACCGAGGAAATAAATCTTTGTAGGAGCACAGTTAAACGATAATATGGCTAAACTTCACCTGAGGACACCACAACGTTTTAACTTTTTCAAATGTAAACCTCTAGATTTTTGTGAGAAAATTCCGAGAATCCAAGTTTCAATATTAGAAATCCACTTGTTCAAAAGTTGTGCGTGTTTAAAGTGCATCGATTTTCACCGTTTTTGACAGGCATGGGCGCCGCCATGTTGCTATGCAGCGCGTGTCGTCTAACGAGCGCAGAGCGCTAATGTAGAGCGGTTATCTTTGAGATGTAGACTTTGTTCTGGGACAAGTTATTATCGAACAGTAATTCAAATATACAGAATCATATACAGCATGTCAAAGGAAAGGTATAGTTCTAGTTGATTGGTGGTTGATACTATATTTGGACACAGACGAGATAGATAGGAATAGACCTGGCATCCAATGTATTTTGGTGTCCGTCGGTTTTGGGGCGTTAGCGCCCCACAGGAACCCCATTATCATTCAGTGTCAACACCCAAACGTTACTGATAAAACACGATTTCTGAGCATTATTAGCACGAATAAAAAATTTTATACTCAATTCGCATTACATTGTATAATTAATATGATTTGACGGGAACAAACGTACGTGATGCATCGGTTTAAATGTTGAATATGACATTTATAAAGCCTTTTTTTACTTACCGAAAAAATTCCTTATTCTATATGCATCTTTAATGGACAATTTAGTAATGTTACTTTTTATGCCTATCTAATCCTGTTAACATTAATAACTTAACTATGCTCCGATGATTTTCGGATGTATTGAAAACTCATAATCTGACAACGTTGTGTACTTTAGACTTGACAACGCTGTAGAAGTTTGACCAGTCGAAACCGAGTCACACGGGATCTAGTTCTCGAATTTACCGCTCTCAAAGCGTAGAAGACGCTAGAATTACTGGCACCGACAAGATACTATTAAAGACTGCCAGCCCCTGTGTTATCCAGCGAGGCCTGTAACCGGGCGCGACCGGGCGCGGGGATAACGTGGAAGTTACAATGATCTGATATACCACATCGCTAAACGTTCTAAATAGTGCCAAAATAGTGCCAAAACATCGTCTGAAATATGGCGGAGAATGTAATATTTAATAGTAATCGATATGGTTTCGTGATAATTCGCCTTCTCGCCGATCCGTCGCGATTAGAATCTCCTCAGTGGTCTTCTTCACCGACGAAATGCCGTCGGTGGCCTTCTGTTTCTCTGGCTGGAGCCAGAATATGTGCTAGAGGGTGTAAGAAAACACCGAAAATTTACGTCTCAACAACTCCCGTAAGGCTGGCAGTTTTTAATAGTATCTCGTTGGTGTCACTGGCATTTTAAGATGACGGTACTACAGATTCCTATGGACACCAAGTTCTATAAGGTGTCAAGTCTATTTCTATATCTCGTCTGTGGTTTGGAAGTCTACGTTATCGATTACAGCGATCTGCTCGTTAGACGACGCGCGCTACATAGAAACATGGCGGCGCCCTTACCAGTCAAAAACGGTGAAAATTGCTGAACTTTAAACACGCATAACTTTTGAACAAGTGGATTCCTAAGATCAAAACTTGGATTTTCCGCATTTTCTCGTCAAATTCTACAGGATTATATAAAAAAAAGTTAAAAATTATTGGTTTCCTTAGCTGAGGATTGACCACTTTAGGAGATTCGTTTATATTCGGTCATTCTGCCTAGTAAGCAGGTAAAAAGGTTTCCAACCGTTTGATTTTTAAAAGCTACAAAATCGCTCGCAGTGATCGCAATGTACGAGTCACCCAGTATATTAGTTATAGAAAACGACACGCCACTTTGTGGAACGCTTCATTGTCGGACATTTTTTCTTCTACACTTAACACACTATTACCATCCTCGACACGCGATGCAATATACTTTCGGCGACCCGAACTATAAGTACATTTGCAAAGGGTGTCCAAAACGTACGCAGCGTGCACGAAATCCCGTACTTCCTGGACAGCCTGTACACACCTTACAACAAGCGTAATTCGTTAACATACAATAAATCGTATCTTTGTTTGGCACATTTCGTCAACTATAGGATCCGTACAGTACAATACCTGTTTAGGTATTAAATACACACACGCCTGTATACTTGCCGCCGAGTATACTCGTATGTATGTACAAATATACTTAATATATTTATATTATATTTATATCATATATATATATACCAACTCGCTTTTTACTCTCTAATAGTCATAGAATACGTACAAATATTCCACCCGGGGTAACGACAGTGTGTATGTACTTTACGTCATATACATAGGGCGTTTCAATAAACTATGGCACAATCGGGAAGAAGTTAATTCTTTACAAGAAAGAATTATTAATTAATTTTTTCATTTCTTTAATTATTAATGATTAATTTAATCGTTTGAAAGTTTCAATTGTACTTTCACCCAAGGAATCACCCCATTCCTGTGATTATGTCATAATTACTAAAACATCCTGTATATATTTATATTAATGTACAGAGTGTCTCAAAAGTTTTTCCATAAGCTTTGTCATAAAATATAGGAAAATCGATAATTTCTGAAAAACTGAAGTATCGAACGTAGTTAAATGAGAACATTTACGAAGCACTCACTTGTTTATAATACAATTATCGATCATCTTCATATTCTCAATTGCTCATAGAAATCACCGAAATATGATGTAAAATATTTTAAACGTCCCATCAAGTATATACAATGTCGTGATCTCATTTTCAATCACAGATTGCATTCAACAGTATTTCAAAAGCAATTGGAAACTTATCAGACACTCTACATATATATTATGTACAGGGTGATTAAAAAAATGGACTAAATTTTAAGTCGTTCTAAAAAAGAATAAAAGATATCGCAAGAAAGATTTGTCGAAGAAAAATCGATTGTTGAGAAATTGATCGAAAATTATTATTAAAGGTCATAAATTTGATCAAGCTTCGGTTCTTTTAATATAATATATTCCATAAAATATTCACGGAGTAACAAGAAACATCAATCTATATAATAAATTACGCCACGTATTTTTCAAATAGGGAGCAGCAATTTAAAGATTTTTTAAGGAGTCAAAAGGCTCCGAGGTTCGTCGGCCCATTTTCTAGAATCACCTTGTATATTTACATCAACCATTACTTCCCACGTTATTCCATGAAGTACGTCATCGACCTATCTACCTCTAAAAAATTATAAGAGGAACGCAACATTTTGTTATCGTTAGTATGTATGTATACATATATATATTTATTTATTTATATCTATATGTTTGTGTCGTTAAAACGTCACGCGCTTCGCCGAACAGGGAATAGGCTTGGCAAGCGTGGGAGTTGCACTCTCGTAAGTTCAAGTATCTGTCACGATCATCTCTTTGATCCATTCCTCGTCGCCTCGGGACAGACCTCGTCGTGTTAGAAGTGTTTTGCGGCTTCCCACGTCAAATGGAAACTCGAGGATGATCGAAATCTTCGATCGGGGAATGCAAAGGAAATAGCGAGAGGTTCGTTCCACAGATTAACGACCCTTACATGTATAAACTCGTTTTGGATACAGACGGGCAAATCGACGATCTTTGGCAGAAGGTGGCCGAGAATCATTACTAGACTGCGGATCTTTATGCAAAATAAAAATTACCCGTTTTTTGGAAATTTTTAAATTTTCCAACAATTTTGAATTTCATTTACTCAATTTTGCTGTTAATGCATAAAGATCCGCAGTCTAATCATGACAAATACACTAAAGTCCCAATCTAAGCCGATTCTCGGTTCTGTGCTGTGACATAGATCAGGACCGGGTTCTATTTTTTTGTCGCCGCGTCGACCGCGCCGAACGTAGAAAAGGACAGCATGTAAACACGGACCGCGCGGCCGAAGGCGCAACAAGAAATATCATATCGGTGAGACAATACTAGTGCAATAATGGAACTTCTTTATTATTTACTTATTTTTAATGAAATTTTACCAATATATTTGCGACATTTTTCTGATTAAAATGATACTAAACAAGATACAATTTGACCCATATTTACTGTACATGTGAAACATAATTTATAATTTATCATATATTTAACGTATTATACATATTAGCATATGTTTACATAACCAACCTAACACCTCGAAAATATGTTCTCAAAGAATTAGACAGCCCGTTGGTGGTTTTTAAACGACTCATTTTAACCAGAAAAACGTGGAAATACCTTGAGAAAGGTTGTATAAGAAGAAACTGGTGAAAATAAAAATGTTAGCAGCGTATTGGTATTTTAAACAATGCAATAACTTTTGAATTTTTGTCGACTCCGATTCTCTATCTTTTTCACTCGCTATCCTCTTTAATGTCCTGAAGTTACTCCACACCGTCAATCAAACCACTAAATACAGTTGAAATTATATCGTGTTTAGTGGTGGCAGTCCCATAAAAAAATTAATTAAAAATAAAAGAAGTTTTCTAATTGGATTAGTTGTGGTCCACACCGATATACACACACGACCCGGATATACTCGGTCACCGAGGCAACTTGAACTTCGACGCCCCTCGCGGGGTATGAACTGACTTGGAACGGTCATCTCCGTCGCGCTTGGATTAGGACTTTACTGTACTTGTTGTTCAAATCTAAAATCGCTGAAGTTTCATTCAGAGTTGATAGACAGTATATTTCTGTCTGTATCGTGTACTTCTAAAAATTTTAGCTTCAAAGGTATCATTTTTTTGTATTTTCGACACTTTATATTAATGGAAAACATATTTTAACCCCATGCGCTACCACTTATTTTACGGTTGCAGTGATTAGAACTTCTTTGTCGTTCGTACCCAGTAAGCTTTTGATTTGCTACGAATTTCCCAACAAGACTTGTCTACAAATTCCGAACCATCTGTTTCCGCATTAGGCCCGGCAGTGGCGCACTCAGGATTTAATCTTGGTGGGGAGGGGGGGGGAGTCGACTTGAACGGAACAATTTTGTGTCCTGGCGCAAGAATTGCCAATGTACAGTAGCAAACGTCACCAGGAGGCCCTAGTGTTTTGTATGATAAAAAAAAACACAATGAATGATCTATTTTTTAACAAAAATATCTGTTAACCTGTTAACGGTAGCCAGGGCAGTAACACAATTTTACAAGCTAAACATCGTCTGCTCCAAGCGTCGGGACTCCAGAATTTGCTACTTCTGCTATTAGGCTTAATGCGGCCCTACGCGACAGACCATGCCCTCGTGCAGAGGGCAGGTCGGTAGCACTACGAGCGGACTTTTCTTTCTTTTATTTTTCAGAGCGAAATGCGATTACGCACACTCCCTTAAGGTGGAATTGGGAGGGTAGTGTGGGGCTTGACACGGTTTCCGAGAAAATGGCCGTGCCATACCCACTAAAATCCCACCGCTCGATATCCCAACACCCGAGGTCCTACTTTTCGCCTTGCCTCCGTGGGGTTGGTTGACGCAACCCATAGAGTCTCCCCTGATCTCTATGGACTTACCCTCTGCGAGCGGTCCTATCCTTGCTTTAACACGTTCGTTGCCGCGTCTCCCAGATCTGGGTGACGGATATGCTTCCGTGGGGGCCCCGTGACCCAAATATGGGTGACGCTCAGTCAGTGTTACCAGATGAGGGGAAATCAACGATATATGATGTACCACCTCTCTGATGACCAGAGCGCGACGGGGATTGAGTGGGGCGAATGGGAGTGAGTAGGAAGTAGACCGTTGCGCGTGCGCGACTTGTAGAATAGGATAGTGGAAGGGGAAAAGGAGGAGAGTATTTCCGAGAATTTGGGTACCGTTTTGTACCCCATATGGCATCTTACTCTCCTCCTTTTCCCCTTCCACTATCCCATTCCAGCACCATGCGCACACTCCAAAGTCCTCCACTAAGACCGTAGACCACGGTTCCCGTGCCGTAGACTGGTCTGGTCATCAGAGAGGGGGTACATGTATTCCCCTCGATTTTCTCGATCTGGCGACACTGGTGACGCTGCTTACGTTCTCTGTTCCGACGGTCGGATTTGGGCCCCGCGAGAAACTCAACCGAATCGCGTTGGGCGACGGATGTGTTAAAAGTAAATATCGGGAGAAATTGTTATTATTAGATTGCGTATCTTTATGCATTTATGGCTTCTAAAAATTTCCAAAAATCGTTAAAATATAAAATTCCACAGAATTTAGTGCGATTTTTCTTTAATTCAAAAATACGAAGACTACTACCACTGAAAATAAAACTTTACATGATATATTCCACTTTCTTAAAATTCGTCTACAACAATTGAAAATTGCATAAACATCTAGTTATTATCATTATTTAAGATTTGTAAATATTTCAATTACTGAGAAAATACATGAAACTTAAAATTATATAGTTTAGAAATTTAAATAAAATTCGGTTTTCTCTCCTACAGCAAGGTTTACTCCGATTTTGTCCGATATTTACTCTTAGAGCAAGATTAGTGGAGTAATGGACTGCCTCTCCATTGAGTGTCCCGGCTGAAGAACGTATTTTCGTGGGTAGTGGGGGATCCGCCTATCTTGATCCTAGAGTTCCACACTACCCCCTTCTAGGGTGTACTTAAATGTATTTTTCCCCTTCACTCTTAAAAAAAGGGTCCGCCGCATTAGCGCAACCGATGTGCCCTCTTCGCGAGGGCAAGGCTTGGCATGGATTTGGGGCATGGAATCGCGACTGGAAACTTTGTTATTTACTCGTATTCCGACCCATCTGTCGCGGTATAGCACAGTGCGACGAGCAATGGACGAAAGTCAGGACAAATGTTCATAACAACGTAGTGTCTAAAACGACTTACAATATTAAATGAATAAATCAATTTGTTATTGCAATTAAGACTGAAACTTCACTGTCAAATTCCGTGCATTTCTTCAAACATGAGTCCTTCGCAAGCTATTTGGTTTCTTAATTTGATTTTTACAGGGTGTATTTAATATCATAAGACCTTCTAACTGCAAAGAATTTGTTTGCAATAATCACAATGTGTCCTATTTTTTTTAATGTAACATTTATCAACTTTGATTCTAGTTTTAAAGAAAGTACGAGAAAGTACTCCAGTGAATTTTTGTACATTAATTGGTAAAATCTATAATAAACGCTCGGTGCTCAGCGCGTAGTCTTTCGATGAAATTTTTTGGAATTATTTTGGAACGCATTTTAAACGCGCCGCGCCGTATCGAACCTCCTTATAACATTTACAATCTTTCAATTGAGTATTAAAGAAAGTACCAAAAGGTACCCTTTAGAGCAGACTAGATTTGATATTATACAAATGTTAAAAATAGTAGAAATTTATTTTGACGTTGAGAAAATTGCTTAGTTTAAGAGTTATGAATTTTGTCTCGAATGTCCAAATGCTCGTTACACTGTGGATAGACTCGAAATTTATCGACAACTTTTGGTCAGCAAATTCATCACAAGTAGGGACCAAATTCTGCTTCGAGCATGGTTTTGGCACCAAACTGACCGCCTATTGCTCGCAAAGTTCGATTAGAAAGATGCATCAAAATTTTCCCGAAGCGGGTTTAGCAGACTGGGAAGTTTATATTTATTGTATACTGTTATTGATTCTGTTCTAAATCTTCATCACAAGTCTAACTCGATGTTATAGTGCAAGGGGTTAATATAATGGATACGAACTAAATACAGTATTTTATCGATAAATGTCCCAAATGTGTGGCCGATAAGTGTCCCAGAACTATCCCCAGTTCTACGGGGTGTACCCTCTTTGAGGAGCGACGAAGCTCGAGAGGTCTCGGTCGTCGAGAAGTATGACATCATACGGCTCGAGTATATCGGTGAGTCCATACTAATCCAATGAAAAAATTTCTTTATTTTTCATTATTCTCTGATGGAACTTACACCAACATATTCGTCGCATTTTTTTAATGAAAATGATACCAAATATTATATAATTCCAATGATATTTACTTGTGTAACGGACGATGAGAGTTTCGGGCGCAAGGACGGACAGCGTATGGGAAAGAAAGAGACGCGGAGAGCCGCAGTCGCCGGCACCAAACGACCTGAATTCTTTTTGAAATATTAGAAGAATTTTACTAAATGTCATGTAAAAAAGATTTTTGGTCAGTTTCTGCTTAATTCTTACACCTTTCGTTGTACGGTGAATTTATGGGACCGGACATATTTTATAAACATTGTTCATATTATTCAATATATTTTCAACAAGATTTATACTCTCTTTGTCTGTCAACAGAACATTGTCAATTAAAGGAAATTGATATGTATGTATAATCAGAAAAATTGTAATCAGAGAAATATTACAAATATGATGGTAAAAGTCTCATAAAAGATTAATTAAAAATGAAAAAGTGTCGACATTGCATTACTGTTGCCTCACCGATGTATGTACCTGACTATATGACCATATACCTGTATATGATCCGAATTATATCGTGTTTGGTATCATTTTAGTCAGAAAAATGCCACAAACACATTGGTGAAAGTACCACAAAAAAATAAGTAACAATAAAAAAGTTTGTTATTGGCATTACATTGTGAGGAGGCGCGAGCCTTTGAACTGTGCCGGCGACTGTGGCTGTCCGCGTCTCTTTCTTTCCCATACGCTGTCCTTCCCTGCGCCCGAAACTTTCATCGTCCATTACACAAGTAAATATAATTGGAATTATATGATATTTGGTATCATTTTCATTAGAAAAATGCCACGAATACGTTGGTGAAGGTTCCATAAAAAAATAATGAAAAATAAAGAAGTTTTGTCATTGGATTAGTTATGTTCACACTTCTCGGCGACCGAGGCCTCTCGAGCTCCGCAGTCATTTTCTACGTTCGGCAAAAGTCAAAGAATAGTATCCCTGGCGGATAAGTGTCTCTGGGCAGACCCGTGTTGGGGACTTATATCGATACAATTCTGTATCGTGCTTGCGTTTGAAAACATGGTTTCTGCTTCGTCAGAAATGAAAAATTCGATGTAAACTCGAGATTGTAAATCGCAGTTTTCTGTGCGTTTCGGATCGAACGATGCCCGTCTGCGGTCTCTGGTCTGTGTTCGGAGAGAAGGATCGGTTCATTGATTGGAAACATACGAAACAGCCTTCAAAGAACAGATCGCCATCAGTCGTGTATCGTCGAAAGCGCAACTCCGTGGACCCATTCAGAAAATCCGGCCCGCAGTCGGAATTTTTTTTATTATTCTGTTTTCTTTAATAATATCTTTGATAGGATTTCTTTAATCTTTTTTTTTGTTTCATTTTACTTCGTTTAAATAAATATATCCACGAACAAGGCACTGCTCGACAGGGAGGAGTCACGTCGTTGATGGATGTTAACCGCACGAGGGATGCTCTCAACGACTAGTGTGAGTTTCGTTTCAAGTGGCCATCGAGCTTCTTCGAGCCGTTTCCTATCGCGAAACGTCGGTTAAAAAGTGGTCGGGGTACGTTTTAGAATATACCTGCGAGTTGAATCGATTCGAAATTCGATCGAGAGCTTCTTCTTTCCCTTTTCCTTCGGGAACGCAGTAACGACCATTCTTACAGAGAAAGTACCATTTCTCAAGTTGGAGGGAGTTCCGTTTAAAAGCCGTTCAAATGAATCTGCTGATGCTTCGAACAGTACGAGCAAATCGTTTTATGTCGTTCTCGTCGCTAAAATTCTATAAAGAAGATTGTATTCGTTGATGGTTTCTCGGTACACATTAGGGTGGACCTAATTTTTTCAACTATGAAAGTTTGAGCACGCCGCTCCCTAAAATAGTTAGGTTTAGACCGTCACTACACACATGGCGACGCAAACCTGTCAAAAACACTGGAAATCGCTCAACTTTATACACTTATAACTTTTGAACTATTGGTCGTCCAGAATCGAAACTTGGATTTCTCATATCTTCTCGTCAAAATCTGCTGGATAACATAGGGAAAGGGTAAGAATTTATAGGAGAAAGGCAAAAATTTCTGGTTACACGAGCAGCCTCCCATTTCATGAAAAAATGATATACATACAAAATTTCAGATCAATCGGACGTCGGGAAGATGTGACACATCGAATGCGAAGTTTTTAAATAGAAATAACTGTACGCTAAATGTGAAGAGTTCTCTGAAAAGACCCCTTGTGGTTTGTAGCATCGAACATCCGAAACTGTAGCGTTAGCCCTTTTTGGCTCAATCTTCTGCATCATATGGTTGTAGCTTTGATAAATAAACTGCGGATTTTATGTATTTGTGACAAAAATGGGTGGATGTAATTTCGTAAAACCATTAAGACAATTTAAGAACAATCATATGTTATTTTCAATTTGTTAAAACTGTTAAAGATGGAAAGAAATTATTATAAGCTTCCTGTATCTTGTAATTAACGAAGAAAATTTTTAATGATGTAAATGAATACGTTGTTAGCAACATTGCAGCCTTTATGTCCAAAGAAACTTTAAATGTTTTTAAAAGATTTCAAATTTTCCAGATTTTCTATAAATAAAAAAAGGAACAAGGAGTCAAACTTATGCAAGAATTTAACGATGTACTATCACGAAATGAAGAACTAAAACAATTTTTATAAATTGCAAACTGTGTGCCAGACTACAGAAAGCGCTATCCAGATGCAAAAAAGACTACATTAATGAAACATTTGCAAAATGTCTTTAGAATTCTTGACTTGTATATATTAAAAAGTATTTAATATATGGTATAATATTTACCTCGTCCAGTTAAAAATACTATGCTCTGATTAAATATAGTATATTTATGTCGAACGTTTGTTTCTTTACATTGAAATTAATATAAGAACACAACTAAAAGAATTGGTATTTTCAATAAAATATGTAAAATGTAACATATATATTTGCAAAAATAAATATATAAATATTTTTGCACAAGAAAAACGTTTACTCATAATCAAAAGTCTTTTTTTCATATATTTCCAATCATATAGAATTTCATAATTATCGCAACTTTTTAACATTGAATGTGTCACGTTTTCCTCTTATTAAAAAAACTCGCAAAAAATATTTCAGCAGGTATAGCTAAGGTCCACCCTAGTACACATGTGAAAGAAGTCAAAGTTGACGGCTGCGACAGCAATGATAGTATCATTCTTTTGCGACGATGTTGTGGCGAAATTAACAGCGACTTTAAACTGGCAGCTGGTTTGCTGAAAGTGGAAAGTTGACAGTCTATTCGATAAAGGGAGTGCGCACGATTATCCCCAAGAGCAAACTGTAAATGTTAGTTGCCATTTTCGCCCTGACAGAAGTTGAGGACAGAGGTAAAGGTGGGCCAGCAAGTAGAATTATTACCTTGCAGATCCACGTATTTGCATGATTACATATTCTAAATCACCGGTCGAAAATATTGACAAATGCTAAAATTCTTCTAGTCTCTTGATATTGCAGATTAACAAGTTTACCCGAACAATTCTTAAGAATAAAATATCTTTGTCTAGAATATTCTCCAATTATATCATCTCCACAAAGGTGTTTAAATATTTCAGATTCTATAACAACGAAACTTATCGCATATACTACTTTAATAGATGTACAGTAATGTCTCGATACATGTCAAAACTTCGGGACCGAAATGTCGCTTATATCTCGTATAGACACAGTTGCCAATAATTCTTTAATCAAACCCTTATTAACATATTCGTGACGTTTCTTTGGTTGAAATGACACGAAACGTGACACAATTTGGATCAGATTTACTCGTTTCATTCATAATACAGTGGAACCGCTATATCGCGAATTAAACAACTAAATATGATGTAAATTGTGGTTAGTCTGATTTTAGGCCGAAAAATGTTCAAATACGTTCGACAAATAACGTGTATTACTCGTCCAACGAAAGATGGCACAGAGGAACTTGTAGGTACCAACGTGACATCCCTACTTCGCGCTATACGTCCTCCGCGATTGGCCGAATCGTTTGACGAAGACAGCAACCGAGCGTATTGAGTATGACTGCAGTAGACCGATGTGGTAACCAGGGTTGTCATCTGCGAGTCCCGCCAGCCTTACCCTTCTGTCCTTCGCCCAGCTGTGCTGCGAAGCCCGCCTATGCTTCCCCCACTCTTCCCACTAACTAGTGGGACTAACTAGGGGGGCGGAAGAGTAAGGGCAGTGTTGGGATATTGGGCGGGTTGCACGCGCATGCGCGACCAAATGCAGGAACGTATGTGCGTCCTACAGTCCTAAGCAACGGGCGGAATGCTTTAAAACATCGTTAAACTATGCGACAGTATATACCTTGGCCTTCGTGGATAATACCGAACAACTGTAATTGCTATTCCCCAAAAACCCTGCGCTCCTGGGACCTTTCCATATAAAAACATTTTGCGAAATTATGCGAGCTGACCAAGGTCCCCAACTTTGTACTTCACTGACGCTAGAATCGTCGCGCATGCGCGTGCAACCCGCCCAATATCCCAACACTGGGTAAGGGGCCTGGCGGGACTCGCAGATGGCAGCCCTGGCGGTGACGATGAGCTCATATGTCCAGCGATCCCGCCCGAAGCCTAAGCGTAAGAGTGGGATCCGCAGCCTAGCGTCAAAAGTGGGGTCTCGCAGATCCCCCTTCACCCCACTGTCAAAATCTGTGACATCTTTCGTTGGACGAGGAATACATCCTGTGCACATATTGAGACGTTGCTATACCGATTACAAAACGAAATAAACGGTAGTTTACTCGAATATTAGTAGAGCATATAACAATATTAGTAGAACGAAAAACATAGAACTCTTTGACGCAAATCATTTCGATTGTATCTGAAGCGACGTCATTAAACCAGACAAAAAGAATGGACGAAAGCCTCTACGCTCGACCCAGACTTCTTCCAGAGCAAAATCAGGCGAACGTGGTCACAAAGAGTGTTTCGCCCACCGGCAGGTCGGCATGCGTTATAAAGGGAAGCACTTGGTCCGTTTCTGTGCAACGGTGGATCGGCAGTCGACCTTTGAACCTAGGGTGAAACTCTCCGGCTTAACGGTCTCCTCGACGGAAATCTTTCCGAGCCGTTTCTTCACTCGGAAAGGCGTTGATCTCGGGGATATGATCTCGTACAGATCGCTCGTTCTCCCTTGTATCTGAATCCTATCTTTCGGACTGTTCACCCTCTGATCTATGGGAATGGCAATGTCAACTTCCGCGTAATGATTCGGGTCGTTGTTGTTGGCAACCTCCTTCTCCAGATCGTTACTGCGTTCGTTCGACTCAACCTCCTCGCTAGGACTGTTAAACACATCCGATGAACAGCTCTTCGTGTCGCAGTTCAACGCTAGGTCGGAGTAGTCCGCCATTTCCTCGATTCCGGAAGGTAGATCTCTGGCAGAGGCCAAGGAAATGGCTCTAGCCTCTGGCTTCTGAGGCTTCTCCTCGTCAGCGTAGTCCAACGAGAGACACTTCTTTTCAAACAGAGCTGGTCCTGGGATTTTCTTGTTAGTCTCCCCATCCTTCTGCTTCTCTTGAACCTCTTTTCTACCGTCTTCGTGCTTCTCATCCAAACTGCCTTCCGCCGTTCTCTCCAACGAATTCAACACTCGCGACGGACGACGAATGCTGTTCTCCCTCTCAACGGACAGACAGAACTCCTTGTCGGTCAACAGGATACGTCTAGGCTGTCGAACTGGTGTTTTATCAACCTCTATATCCCTCTCCTGGGACGGGGTCCTCAGTTGACTCTTCACCTTCCTCAATTCCGTCAACAAATCCATGGTTTCCTGAGAAGGCTCGTGGACGATACGTCGCTTCGGACGTCTGACAGGCGCGCTGTTGTCTTCCTGGTCGCTGGGATGATCGATACCTTGCTGCTTCTTCAGCACGGACCTAACAGTGCTTCGAACACTCTCGTTTCTACCTTCCCAGGCCGACTCCGCGTCCTTCGTAGGCGACGTTGGAACCTCCGACACAAAGACCTCGAAATTACCGTCCTTCGAGTCTTCGTCTCGGATCTCTATAGCCAAATCGATCTTCGATCTTTCATGGTGCCTCATGATCGCGCTCTGGATGCTTCCACGGGTGCGTTTTTTGAAGTCCGCGTACGTTTCGATCGGCGCCTCCTGGCGCTCGAATTTATCCTGTAGCAGTTTGAATGTCTCCCTGCTGTACTCTTGGCCGATACGGTGAGCCAACGAGTCCTCGGACGAAGCTTCCCTGGCTTTCTCGATCTGATCTCTCGCTTGGTACCCTGTTACGGCACGATCCTTCGACAGAAGATTGTCCGAAGAGATGCCTCGTCTCTCAAACTGCGTCTGTCTGATCGATTTCGTCTCGCCTTGCTCGGTCTTCCCGTTTCTGTCCAGTATATCCTCGTACGTCTGCCTCCTGATCTTCATCGGGGAGTACACGTCCCTCTGCGAGGAGCCAGGCCGCGAATTATCTGTACGATCCGACGAAACATTCGAAATCGGTCGTTTCGTCGGCGAGTTGGGGACGCTGTCGCCATCTTGAGACCTGCTCGTCACCTTGTAATGAGTGGGCGTTCTCGGTGTCGTCGCGTCTTTCTTCACCTGGTATTTCTTTTTGGGTGAGTTCCCCCAGCTGTTGGGCTCCTTGTCCGACCCAAAGCTTGTGTTGCAGATGATCTCCTCGCTGGTCGTCACACGACACTTCAACAACTCGGCGCCGTTCATCGTCTTCTCCTTCGCGTCTGGTTTCGGCGTTTCTTCGACCGTCGTTTCTAGGGGCAGAGAACTTGGCCCTGAATCCAGCACGTCATCCAAGGATGCGCCCCGCAGAGGGTCTCGATTGTTCTTCAGTTGAACGGTCGACTCGAGATCCTCGGTCTCGAAGGAGTACATCTTCAATAGAGGACCCTTGCCTGACCGTCTCCTTTCAACCGCGAACGGTTCGACCGTAGTTATAGACTTCTGCTCCTCCAGCGTCTTCAACCCCGGAGTCGGGAGTTTCTTCCCTTCGGGTCTGAGCGTCTCGCTCCGGGTGACCGTTCTCCTGTCGTGCCTTGGCGTTTCGAAGGTGAACTTGTCCAAGGTCTTCGAGGAACCGATCTTATCCAAGAAGGGCCTCTCGACGGCTTTGCTGGGCCCGATCTTCTCCAGGTAAGGCTTCCCGATGATCTTCGGCGCGATCTTCGCGAGGAACGGCTTGTCCTCTGTCTTGGACATACCGATCTTCTTCAGGAACGGCCGTTTCTTGTCCTTGTCCTGCGACCGCGACTCGAATGATCGGTCGCTGAGACGATCGTTGCTGTAGTTGGAGGAGTTGTCGCTGCTCTTCGAGCGTGCTCGTTTATTTCTCGGGTGTGGGGTTAACGGGGTTCTCGGTGTGAGGGACGGACTGAGCTCCTGGTTGGGACAGGTCTCGTCCAGCAAAGCGATCGCGTCCTGAAGGTCCATGCAGGCCTTCCTTGGCGCGACGCTGATTAACGACGGACGGGGCTGCTCGCTCTCTATGCTACTGTTTCTGGTCGAGATCATGTCCTGCTTACTGTTCGCCTCGACGTCGGTATACATGCAAGCAGGATACGAGCCACGATCGGCCGTAGGCCCCGGCGAGGTATTCATAATTGATGGGTAGTCCTCGAGGAACCAGGATGTCACGCCGAGGTCCTCCGGTCTCGTTGCCGAACTCTGTAACGTAACGGTCTTGCTGATGGCACCCTTGCCGCTCGAAACCGACAACGGCTGGTCCATCTGCCCGATGCTCGACGACGTCGTGCCAGAGATGCTAGCCGCTATGTCGATCGGCGTGCTGGTCACCGCTCTACGGTACCTGGTGCACGTCGCGAAATATGGCGGCGCCGGCCTAGCAGTCTCCACGATCACACGACCTTGGGCGCACGGCACCACAGGCTCGCCATCCGCCGGCGCTTCCTCCGGTGTCAACGGTAACGCCGCTCCGCGACCGAACTCGATGAACCACAGCTCGTCCCTCAACTCGCTTTCTCACTTCTTTTCGTTCATATCTTTGTTGAGATAGTGTAGCACGTAGTGGAGCACCAGGTCGTAGCAGTATTTATACTCGGTCTGAAAGAAATAACGAGCAGTTAGCATCGGTCCGGTGTAATACAAAGAGAAAAACAATGTTTGCCTCCGAGGAGCCTTGTTTATAATATGTTACATTTGTTCTCATAATCTTGGCATTCGCATATGACATGCTTCAGGTCTTGCGAAATGAATATCTGATAATAAGATGAATATCTCGATACTCGGTCCATTAATACCACTAAAATTAACAAAACATAAAGGCTACAATGCAATGATTAACTTGTCAAAAATTCAATACAGTATACTATAAAGCAGAACCAAAGTTACAGATTTTTTATTGCCGTCAGGTCACGCCTTTATAGCGAAGGGATCTAAGTTCCCAGGGACTTACAAGCTGAATGGGGCTGCTGGCTCTACCAGATCTACCAGATTATCTGGTTTCTATCATTCAGTAAAGCTTTTCAAATTAAATGTTAACCTATTATCTTGAGTATTTGTATGTGAGAAGTGTATATTCAAATGCAAAACCACTCCTCTAGCTCTGATGGTTTGCGAGATATTCGGCCAAACATGATTCCGACCCCGAATTATGGCGGATGTTCTCACTACTTGAACATGAACGATGCGATAGCAGCTAAACAGATACATACAGTGACTTCCACTAATATTCGAACACTCGTAAAAAGACGATAACTTTTTCAATATTGGACCATACAATTTCAACGTTTTGAAATGTTATACCAATTAGTTACACTACACGTTGTGAAAAGAAATTTTTTCAAATATTGCAATTGGTCGAAATTGTATAGAAAATACTAAAAGTTGCATTTTACAACTTTTTAATGTGGGCGTAAATTGGAAATTTAAAAAATACATTTTGTAGATCTGTGTCAATTACATGCATCGTGAAGTTAGAACCACTGGTGTGTTACACAACGCGACCAAAATGTTTGAAAAAAATTGCAAGTTGTCAGAATCGCAGAGAAAGTACTAATAGTTGGATTTTGTAACTTTCTTATGTGGGCTTATATGGAAATAAAACACGGTAAAGATGGTAAAAATTGCAATTTTTCACGATTTTCGGCCTCTAACTGCAACAAAAAAAACTAAGGATTCATACATCTTTCGATGAAACTTTCATACATATAATTGACACTGATCTACAAAACGTAGTTTTAAATTTCCAATTTAGGCCCACATTACAAAATTGTAAAATGCAACTTTTTGTAATTTGAAGTGAACTAATTGCACTAACTTTTCGAAAAAGTTGCAATCGGATGGTCCAATATTTAAAAAATTATCGTCGTTTTAAAAGTGTCCCAATATCAGTGGGAGTTACTGTACGTGTCTGATATATTTGCAAGAATTACGTCCTTGAAATGTCACTTCGGCATCGTCCCTTGTAAATAGGACCACCGCAATGTTGGGGTTTTAGTCTATCAGAGCCCGACACTACTCTCGGTTCTCTTCCACGGGCCGAAAGTGCCTTTGAAAGATATCTGCCACGTTAAAAAAATAAAAAAAGGAAGATCTTTTTAGACGAGTTTTCTACAAAGGATGATGACTGAATTCTGTTTTAAAAAGAAATGCAGCAAATCTTCTACTGTCGCAAGAGCCTCGGGGAGGTTCGTTTGCACAGTTCGTAGCAGACACTATTTTTTTGAGCTTCAAAGACCGAACCGAACGTAGAAAAGGACAGCGCGTGTAAAGAGAGATCGCGTGCGGCCGACTCTCCGCGTCTCTTTCCCTCCCATACGCTGTCCTTCCTAGCGCCCGAAACTTTTATCGTCAATTAAACCACTAAATACAGTTGAAATGATATCATGTTTAGTGCCATTTTAATCAGAAAACTGGCACAGATAAGTTGGTGAAAGTCTCATAAAAAAATAATGAAAAATACAGAAGTTTTATAATTAGATTCGTTTAGATTAGATTCACACCGATATATTCGAGCCGAGATCAGATTGCTCCATTGGAGGGGATATTTTGTTTACATTGAACGTGTACAACCTTTTTGCGATGATAGAAGAATTACTGTAGATGCTTTTACGAATCATAAGAAAGTTCGCCTGTAAACACATACCATGTTCTCCACTAACTGAGGCCTGTGCCTGCGTACAGTTTTAACAGCTTGGAAGATGTCGACTTCACCGTGCTGGATCACTTGCTCTATGCAAGCATTCGCGGCGCAATAAACGCCGCAACGACTTCTCCCATCAGGGGAAACCACTGCCACTGGTCCGTAATCCGTACGTTGCCTCCACCTCTCCACCATATTCATCAGCTCTACCAAGCTGTTCGTTGACGTTGGAACTTTGTGACCCATTGGCCAACAGGTCAGTTGGAACAGCTGTACCGTCTTCGGCGGAGCTTTAACGCCGGCCATAAGCTCGGTCAGTGACACTATCTTCTTGTTTATCCTGAAGATCTGTTGTAGAAGTTGATGAGAAATTTTTCGAGAATACAATGACATAGGAAGGGGGACTTAGTGGAGGAAGTCAAGGAATTCAGTTATTTAGGAACAAAGTTCGAAAGTAACGGAAAGATAGCAGGACATGTGAAGGAAAGGACAAAGAGAGCGAACGTAGTTCTAACCCAAGTATGAGGAATCGACAAAAAAAAATTTATGTATGATTTTTAAATGAGAATGTTCCTATTTGATAGGTATTGGGGGTAGAATTATAGGGCTTCAACGAAAGAGCGAAAGTAGAAGGAATTCAGCTGAAATACTTAAAGTGGACACAAGATTTGGACGTGCGTACCCCAGGATATTTGGTTCTGGAAGAAACAACAAGAGCAAAGCTCACAATCAGAGTAGAGACAGGAATTAGGGCCTGGAAATAGACGGAAGGAGTAAGAAAAAACGACGGGAGGTAGATAGTCAAGGAATGTCTGAAGGAAAAGGAACTCCATCAATATAAGTTTATGGTAATTTTAATCGCGAAAAAAATTTTTGGAAACATTTTTCAATTCATGAAATAAGCAGAAGGATCAAGGACGGGGATAGAAGAATGAAACTGCTCTTACCCAAGTCTTGATGTTCGTATAGTGATTGTGGCTGATGTGATCAATGGTGAATACAGGGCCGTATTTCTTCGAGTGTTTCCCCTCGGGCCAAAAACTTGGGAAATTCGTGGAACCCGGGGGTGGCACGCACAGAACCACCACAGCTGCACATTCGTAATCGTAAACCAAAGACCAGAACTCGCCGCACACGTGACGAAGTGGCCATTCCGTTACGATGTATTCCCTTGGTTTCGTGTATCCCTGTTCGGAATGTACTTTTAGCGACGGGATGAACCGGTTTACAGCGGGAAACCGTAAAACCGCGAACATCGACAAAAGAAAATCGTGGGAGAGGCAAAAGTACTCGGCTAGTAGACGTTACGACATGCTGGTTCGGACACACTACTCTTATCTTCGACTTCTGAATTTCTTTTACGACACCTCAAGGATTTTTTGAAATAGTTAAAAAAAATCTGTGCAAATTTTGAACTCGATCGAATAACGGGAAAACGTGCCCCAAGACCCTTACACATTAAAATAATTAATTAAATGCTCATGAAATCGTTTTTCTTGAATACCTTCTAAACTGTTTACCGTATCGAAAAATATGTTAGACGAAACCTGTAGATCTGGAAAAGCTGCGTCTTTTATTATCTTTTTTCGTAAGACGAACGGTTCTTGGAAAAAATTGAGAAAAATGTCAGACCAAAATAAAAAAATTTTTTCTAAAATTTGAAAACTGAAGTGTCGCGTTTCGTTATCTTTTATCAAT
Organism: Lasioglossum malachurum; assembly: GCA_028455605.1. Classification (NCBI taxonomy): domain Eukaryota; kingdom Metazoa; phylum Arthropoda; class Insecta; order Hymenoptera; family Halictidae; genus Lasioglossum; species Lasioglossum malachurum. Next base: position 19,465,618 of record CM052314.1, on the reverse strand, counting down.
AGACATTAGCAAGAAATGTGTATTTTTTTAACTAGCGGAACTTGGTTTTCTTTAATTGCATATTATTTTGAAGGAAATTGCGTTTTTTTTTTTTTTTTATTAAAAGCGCGAGACAAGCAATGCGATATTTCTTACGACAAAAATTGCTTCTCTTGAATGCGATGCCCTGACGACCTTATTTAATATTTTCAATTAAAAATCATATCTTCTATTATCAACTAACGTAAATACTCTGTTTAAAAAATAAGCATTTCAAGATTAAGCAAGTTTAAGTTTCTAACAAACTGGAATATTTTTAGCACGCCTTCCTTTAAATAATCCCACAAGAATCATTTCCCGCCGCTGACCACTTTGTAAGTTATCAGGGATTATTGGATCGATAAATTTGGTGACTCTTGAACCATAAGAGATATCGGGATGAAATTTGTACTAAAATTCATTAAAAATTAAATATTTAGATCCCGAGACAAAGAAATTAATAATTAATTAGTTCAAAAGTTATAAGAAAATGTCACTGAAATCCCATGGATTTTCTCATATTTACTTAACGGTTTAATTTAGAGGGTTGTCTTTATAAGACGTTTAACCTCGATAAGGTGGAACCAACAAATTTATTTTACTTTCAATAAAAAATATATGAAATTTCCTGCAAAATAATGTGCAATTCAGGAGAGAAGTTCCTCAAGTTAAAAGATATATCTTTTATCGATACCAATGTCTATTGATAAAAGATAATGAAAACACACTTAAATTTTCAAATTCCAGAAAAAATGTTTTGATTTTGGTCCAACATTTTTCTTAATTTTTTCGAATACCGTTTGCTTTACGAAAAACAGTAATAGGACATAAAAGACGCAGCCTGTCTAGATCTACAGGTTTTGTCTAACATATTTTTTGATGCGGTAAAAAGTTTAGAAGATATTCCAGAAAAAAGATTTCATGTGCATTTATGTAATTCATTATTCTAATGTGTAAGGATCTTGGGGCACGTTTTCCCGTTATCCAATCAAGCTCAAGCTTTGTACAGATTTTTTTTTAATTATTTGGAACAATCCTGGGAGGTGCCGTACACGAAATTTTGAAAAAAATGTGCGAGGGTAAATAAGAGCCACCCTAGTATATGTATATCCTATAGATAATAATTTTTCTGGGAAGGGGGAACGTTGTTTAAGTAATGCATTACACACTTACGTCCACGAAGACCGCATTTATATAGTCAGTGAAGCTGTTACCCTGGAAACTGGTGAGGTATGGTCGGAAGTTGTCAGCTAGATAAACAAAGAATCATTTATCAGTGAAGATATTGTCAAGGATTTCAAAAAACATTACAGATACAGTAAATATTCTATGGACGCAAGGAGGTGTTACACGTTGGATGCAAAATAAATATCCCCTCCACTGCGGGACAACGCCGCAGGGGCAACGAAGCTCGAGCTGCCTCGGTCGCCGAGCAGTGTAAACATGCCGCTTAATCTGATCCCGGGTCGGGTATATCGTATATCGGTGTGATTCAATCGTAAAAACAAACAAGTTTCATTTATTACACGAAGCGGCCTTATCCGTACGCTATTTTTTCAGGTGCTGTCCTTTTCTACATTCGGCTCAGTCTTTGAAGCACAAAAAAAATAGTGTCTCTTTACAAACTATGCAAACAAACCTCCCCGAGGCCCTTGCGTCGATCGAATATTTACTGTATCACTTCTACTCAGAGTCGCCAGATTGAGAATTGAGTCCCCACTCTACCGCAACCCTTCTACGACGCTAATCCCCACGCTTCGCCGCAGCACGGTCACATGACGAAATTCGTCTCTGTCGTGCATGTGTCCGGTACTAGCAGAGAGAGGGTAACTATTTCCCCTTAATTCATGCTCCCTCCCCTCATCTGGCGACTCTGCTTCTACTATGCTTGAACAACGTACTACAACTACAGTGCGCATACCACTGTAGTTACTATGAATTATTACGTCACGTTTTCACGCAATATACAGGGTGCGGCACCTAAGACTTACACCGAAAATATCTTCATTGTTTTTAGTAATACAAGAAAATGTTTGGTTCAGTTTCATTCAATTATTATGATGAAGAAGTGTTTTTCTCCATTTTTAATGCAACGACGGGCTGCTTTTTATCTTTACTGAACTCCAAATTTTTGTCTTTCTTCTATAAATTATTATGTATTTGGTATGTAACCCAGTAGATTTGAACCCGGGGAACCCGCAGATCGAAGTTTCGATCCTGTAAGATCAATGGTTCAGAAGTTATGGTCGCCTAAAGATGAGCAATTGGCAGTGTCTTTGACAGGTAAGCGCGCTGCCATATTGGTTTGTAGTGACGACCGCGCTCCGCTTACCGAGCAGAACCGCTAGATGGCAACACATTAATGCTGATAATGTAGAGCGGGTATTGCGATGGTTGATTCAATTTTAGAAGACATGGCCACGATGTTGCGTTTTAACTGGTCTGGGTTAGGTCTGGGTTAAAAAATACAATTTGGAGCTTTTACTTACTAAGTTGAGGTTAGATTGGGATTGGTCACTTTTTATATACAGGGTGTCCAAAACCACTCGTCCAGGGGTGTCAACTTCTCAGATAAGCATATTCGGTAAAAATGTTTGGAATAAAAGTTGCAGGGATTAATGGAGGACATATGTCCATGACCTTTTATTTGACCTTCGGTACCATTTTCAAGGTTATTTGGAGATTTGTACGTATTTTTTAAATGGGAATCCCTACTTTTGACTACGGATTGTGAAAGAGCTCGAAATTTCACGTTCAGATATGTACTTATGTCCTAGATTAAAATGACTGCTAGAGGTGATTCAGAGGTCAAATCACACGCATAGAGGCCGAGTATAACGTAAATTCACTTTTCAATTGACCTTGGAAATGGAGAACAAGCTTAACGTCGGAGACAAGTTTATGACTTAGAAGCCTCGTCCAATCTTGATGCCAGTATTTACTGTCATCTTTTATTTACCACCAAACACGGATTTGACCTCTGAATGGACTCTAGCAGTCGTTTATGTCCTCCATTAATCCCTGCAACTTTTATTCCTTATTATTATTATTTAACTATATTAAACACTTTTACCGAATATGCTTATCTGAGAAGTTAACACTCCTGGACGGGTGGTTTTGGACACCCTGTACATTATCCACGATATTTCTTCTCAAACATTTTCTGAGATATTTTCTCTATGTTAGCGATAACTGCCTAAACTCGGGTGGGTCCGGTGTACCGTCTGCCGTCTGGAAAACCCTCAAGGACCTATCCTCATTTCAATTTTTCTTTTCCCAATCCATTTTTCCACCTCCCCGGGGAAAGGAGAGGGAAGCCTTCTTAAAAACTCAGGGATCTCCAGCGGGAGCGGCAGTCTGACGAATATTCTTGGACCGGTCGATGGATAGCATTTTTGAACCGAACTAGATTCTGTACCGCATTCTTAAATAAACGTGTGTGTGATTTATTTTGGGCTGGTCACTATCATACCCCTATCCCAGGTATATTCCTTGAATGGATTGTCCGAAATTAGGGGCTCTCAGGTTGTAATAACACAAAGTGTTGCACGGTGCTGCAGTTTGTAAATAAGAAATGTCATTCGACAATGTTTCAGTGTTCACATCGATAGAACCCTGGTATAGTACGGTAAACATGAACATGGTCTTCGTACGTTAAGATATGCTTCTCTCCTTCGAAGGTCATTTGAAGGTCAACATATTATACATGGTTGAATTTTTCTATTCATTAGCTATAATGTTACACTAATCAAAATACGTCGTTCTATTAAAAAAAAACGGAGACGACCATGAAATAACGGAAAATAAGCGACCTAAAGAAACAAAACTTCTCAGTCACAATAATTGCCCCACTGAACTCAACATTTCCTGCATTTTCTTGCATTACTAAAAACAGCGGAGATATTTTCGGTGTAAGTCTTAGGTCCCTCATCCTGTATACAAGTAGGAAATATGACAAAGCTTACAGATGCATTATACTTGGTGCAAGAATACCGTGAGTTGAAAATAATTAATTCTCATTGTTATTACTTACTGCTTCGTATACATGATAATTTTCTGTGCACTACTATATTATTTATGTATTATTATATAATACTTCTTTGCTATACAGTATGCACCTGATAAAAAGTATTCGATCAAATAAGTCGAGCGTCTATCGTTACAATTATTTATTCATTCATACATTTTTTCATTAATGTGCCGATTTAAGGAAGGGTTCGATCGTCTCCAAGCATAGTAGTAACATTTTTTTTTAATAATCTCTATATCCACTTTCATTGTTTAAGATATTAAAGAATACATTCTAATGCTTTGCCATGCTATTTAAATTTGTTTATGATTTTCATACAACGGTGACATAGTATTGTATGTACTATCCAGAGCACGAGATAAAACCTAAAGTACACCTGAAGAAAGAACACCTGAGTGGTCAGACTACGAGGTCCGATCAAGAAGTTCCAGGACTGTTTAAATTGCGCGCCAACGAAAGGTCGGAGCGTGTTGCACTTGGTTAGGTTATGTTTAGAACTAACCTTCCTGAGGACGATCGAGTTTGCAGAATTTCGATAACCTTCTTGGTTGGAAATCTACAGCTGTTTTAGTGAAACAAGATTTTTACGTTCGACGATTTTATGATGAATGAAAAAGAAGAACAACGCATTTCTTTTCAAATGTTACGGGAGGCTTCCGGGGATAAAAGTTTGAGTCGTTCGTTTAAGGAAGGTCGAACATCATCTGCAAACAATCCTCGTTCGGGAAGATCGTCAAAATAGTTTTCTTTGACTGGAAGGGTGTTGTCTATTACGAATTTCTTCCGCAAGGTAAGATGATTAATCGTTTTCGTTACCGCGAAACTCTGAAAAGTTTGCGTGAGACAGTGAGGACAAAAAGACCTGAACTCTGGCAAAGCGGAGAGTGGCTTTTGCATCACGACAATGCACCCGCTCATTCGGCCCTGCTCTTTCATGATTTTTGTACAAAAAAACACCATGACCATCTTACCCTAGCCCTCCTACTCACCCACTCTGGCCGGAGCGGACTTTTTCCTGTTTCCTAAGCTTAAGTACCCGCTGAAAGGAAAGAGATTTCACACGATTGACGAAATAGAAGAAAAACCAACAGACTCAAAAATCTTGTTTCACTGAAACAGCTATAGGTTTGCAACCAAGAAGGTTATCGAAATTCTGCAAACTCGGTTGTCCTCAGGAAGATTAGGGCTAAACATAACCTAATCAAGTGCAACACGCTCCGACCTTTCGTTGACGCGCAATTTAAACAGTCCTGGAACTTCTTGATCAGACCTCGCAAAACGTAGACGCATATTCTCACACGTATCCTTGGCTCTAACGCGCTATTTGCGAAGACGGACGCACACAGTAATCGGGCGCGTGACGTGGAGAGCGAGTCAGATGTATACAAAACAAACGAGACAGAGCGAGCGATGCGGTGAAATACATAGTAGCAATATTTATTCCTACCAGTGCTTCGATTGAGCCCAACTTTTGTCACGCATGCGCGAGAAAACAGTAAAGTATCTAGTATTGGATAGCAGAGCGGGCAGAGCCCTGAGGCAGTTATATTGGTGGGAATGTACCCAAATAATCTTACCGGACAAAAAGACTCCAGGACGTATCCTACGAGTTACAAAATCTACACAAATATACACTTGTTATACATTAATTTTTCAGAATCAAATCATATCAATTTTTTTAAATTCTGCGGGGTACTCAAGGAACCCCATTTTATCGAGAAGCTTATGTTACTGTAAGTACCGTAATATTGGCGGGAATGTACCGGTATAATTGACGGGACGCACAATGATCCAAATGGACGCCTTAGGAGTGCAAAAGTCAAAGAACCAAACATGGAGTAGCCATTTAATACTATTTCTTATACATATCAACACGCATGTCTGTACAAGTTAAAATCGACTATTTTACTTCTCAAATCAATTATTCTTAAGTGTGACAAACGTTGGAAGTAGCAGTATAAAAAATTGTATCAAAATAAAGGACATCCTTTTCACCTTGCCATACATTTGTTTTCCATAATCAAATCATATCAATTTCTTAAAATTCTGCATGGCGCTCAAGGTGCCACATTTCCTCGAGAAGCGTGCTTTACCGAGGGTGAAATCGCCGCGCATGCGCGAGAAAAGGTGACCCGGCTGGCATCACTGCTTCAATCTTAGACCACATATACCTATAGACCCGACATAAGTATAGTATGTGTATAGGAAAACCGAGAGTGCAGCTCGGCAAAGACAGAGTACACTGTGACATCAAAAGATAAGACTTCAGATAATTTCAAAATGGCTGAAACGGCAGACCGACGCCACACACTACTGCTATTGCAAGAAATATATATTAAATTGAATGTTATTTCTTCCCTGAATGATTGTAATAGAGCAGAAATCATGTATTGACATTTTCATCTACTCAATTTTTTTGTAAATGCATAAAGATCCGCAGTCTAGTATACATATAATAAATAATCACAAGTGAGGTAAATGTAAATTGTGTAAAACTAGCAGTACTACCTTAAAATGTTGTAAATGTGATCAATTTATATGTAAAAAACCATTTTTGTAACCTGCGTAATATGCGAAAGTTGGTAATCTTCAGGTAATATCTTAATAAAACATACAGAATGAACGTCTGTATCTCAAATACAGTTTATAATCGATTATTTCATGATACAATGCCGAATTCTTTGAAATTATCCTGTCCATTCTTTCCGCGTACTGGGTATATGGCGCACCCGCTGATCCCCCTCACCCCCCCATATAAGCCAAGCGTAGGCACTGCCGATGAGCATAGCTTGTACATCATTCGAGAATGTGACGTCAAGGTGTACTTCATCTTTGCCGAGGGGGAAATTATCTGCGCCGGGTCTATAGGTATATATCAGACCTGGGCATTTTTGTCTCAATTGAGACAAGACCGTCCCCACCGTAGCGCCCAGTGTCCCCCACCAGCATCCGCCGTTACTATGAAAAAGGACGCACTTCGTCCGTCGCAAGCAGTGCGCAGGCCTCGTGCATCGAAGCCGCGAGGTGCGCCACTGCTCCACCCGTGCCCAGGCCTGGTATATATGGTCTAAGGCTCCAATGAACGCTGGGAGCTATGCGCGAGTCGAAAAGTGGGGATCGGGTGGTGCGCGCGGAATGCCCGTTTTCTCTCGTGCTCTGGAGAGTATATTACTTCATATTTGGTAAAAGAACAAGATCAGCTGTCATTTCGTTAGATTCTTTTTTAACACATTATTAAATCTTTTATCACAGTAGTCTAATAAATATGCAAAAACATTCGTCGTTTTTAATAAACGCTTAACTAACTCTTTCCCTTTTGATCGAATATTTTCTGCTTGTAATAGTACAATATAAAGAAACCTTTTGAAAAGTGAATTGCGACAGCAATGTAAGGATTATAGAGCTACTAAAAACTATGGTTCAACGAAAGTCGAGGTCGTAAATTAATTTAGCTTTCTGTAGTATGATGTTGCTAAATCTAAAGGGGTCAGTGGCGCACTTAGCAGGGGCCTGAACAGCTTCATGTAAAGACGTCATTGATGCGATTTCGAAATGTGACAAACTGATGTATCCTAATATGTATAATTTATTAAAAATATTAACAACGCTTCTGATAACGACGTGCGTCAGTGAAGATCATTTTCTACCTTTAGAATTTTGAAAACATATTTAAGATCCACAATGACACAGCCACGATTGAATGGGCATACACAGAGGCATTAATATAACTATAACTGAAGTAATTAAAGAGCTGTGTAAAAAGAAAAAAGAAAACTAGATTTTATTCTGTAAATAAATGTCTATAATCATCTTAATGAACTTTATGTAATGTGCACTATAAATCTTTCTATGGTCTGATGCAACAAGTTTCAATGTAAGTATTTATGAAGTACATATGTACATTGGCAATTCTTGCACCAGGCCACATAATTTTATCTGTTCAATTCGACCCCCCCCCCCAGATTAAATCCTGTGAAAGGGGTACCATGTTATTAAATCTAAACGGATACTGTGTTACTAAATCTGTTAGTGTCCGCGTATACGTGAGATACATTTACCATGAGAGCATCTTATCGAACTATTTTGATAAGTGTTTATGTCGTGGCGAACTTACGTGGTACTACTAAAACGTCCCTGTTCTTCTCCCTGTTGTCGGCCCTGTGGCCCCCAGCGCAATCTCCGATCGTAAAACGAGGCGTTTGCTTACAAATTTGCTGGTATTCCCGCTGATAGTCGTTCATCTTGGTTATTGGATTTTTTACGCTCTTCTGCTTGAGACGTTGGGACAGCTCCGATACTGGGAACCACGACGCCCCGCAAATTACAAATTCCTCTAACGTGTCGTACACGAATTTGTACTGTTCCTAAATAAATCAAACGAGAATGTCATACGTCGAGAAAGATTTCCACAAAAAGAACATAAAATTCGATTCTGATACTCATTGCGTGCAATGGTTGAAAAATAAATCCACAGTAAGCAATCTGCTCCCGATTTGCTATCAATTTGCAAGCAAAACTTGTCTACAAATTTCGGTCCATCTGTTTTCGCATTAGGCTCGGTATTTAGGCACAAAGTTTGCAGGCCGAATTCCATGCCAAATCGAGGGCAAAACAACGGCAGACCCTGCCCTCGTGTAGAGGGCAGGTCGGTAGCACTAAGAGCCGACCTAAGATAAGAGTAAATATCAGACAAAATCATTATTGTCATTATTTTAAGATTTGTAAATATTTAAATTATTGGAAATACATGAAACATAAAATTATATAATTTAGATATTTAAATAAAGTTTGGTTTCCGTTCCTACGGCAAGGTTTACTCCGATTTTGCCCAGGGTCTGCTCTCGTTTTGCTTTCGATGTGGCATGGAATTTCGCCTACAAACTTTATTAAATAGTAATCGATAGGCTGTAGATTTCATGCATTTGTGATAGAAATAGGTACATTAAGTATAGAGCAATAAAAACATTTCAAGAATTCAACCCTCATACGTTCCGCAGGGTGAAAGTCATCCATTTACTAGTTTTATTTAGTGTAGAATGATTGATCTCTTTCTGTCTGTGTTGTGAGATATACAGGGTGTCCCAAAATTCCTGCACATCCCAGAAATGGTAGGTTGCTGAGACTATTTGAAGCAACATTTTCCTTTGCAAAAATGTTATCCGTGGCTTTTTTTTAGGAGTTATTAACGAAAAATACAGACCAATCTCACCAATCAGAGCGCGACCTAGACGCGAGTAGGCCCGGCGTGCCAACTGTCTATTGGCCGACTGTGTCGAATATTTTTCGTTAATAACTCCTAAACAAAGCCGCGGATAACATTTTTGCAAAGGAAAATGTTGCTTCAAATGGTCTCAGCAACCTACCATTTCCGGGATGTGCAAGAATTTTGGGACACCCTGTATTTCCTTAAAGCAGGCCTGGCCTTCTCGTTGTATGTGTACAAAAAATGTTAAATAAATGAAAATTTTCATGTGTCATTGTTATAATGCGCAAGTGCGACTACGAACTCCAGTTCTATGTACATATTCGATTCTTTGATATAATTGAGTTACAGTGCAACAATGAAATGAAACAAATTTTTGCGTCCACATAAAAAATTAATTTTTACAATACTTATATTATATCCGAGAGATATTCCAACTTAAGATATTTTGCACAACGAGTTGTAAGTGCTTTTGGATCAACATATGTTTGTGAAACATTTTTTTTTTCGAAGATGAAATGTACAATGAGTTCATCACGTGCTCCATTAACTGATGCCAATTTAGAAAACCAGCTAAGATGTGCAACGTCGAACATAAATATATATTTAAAAAAATTAAGTGAAAGAAAGGATAAACAAACGTCTCATTAATTAAGAGAGAGACTCAAGAGTTAATTATATTGAATCATAGTACAGTACAGTTTTATTGAGTCATAATACTGTACAGTTTTATTAATTTCGTATTTGTATTACATATTTGAAAAGCATGTGGTAATTATTGAGAAAGGGTCTGCGTACTCCGATTTTGATGAAATTTTAATATGTTATAGATTTCGACATTTTGAACAATTTTTTCCTTTTCTAATATAGGGGGGTCGCTTTTAGTTTTCGAGATATTTGCAAAAAACTATCGCTAATACTGTATTGAATTTTTCGTATTCCTGCACGCTCCGTGGCAACGTAAGCCTGTCCCGGTGCGGCGTTTGCATGTATGTATGTATAAATTTTTATTTATAATATTACATATTATATATTATATATGTATTACTAGTTCAAATTCTGTATGAGGATTTATGTATGTGCAACAATACGAAAAATTCAATACAGTATTAGCGATAGTTTTTTGCAAATATCTCGAAAACTAAAAGCGACCCCCTATATTGGAAAAGGAAAAAGTTGTTCAAAATGGGTTGCTGCATAATATATTAAAATTTCATAAAAATTGGAGTACGCAGACCCTTTCTCAATATTACCAAGCATGTTTACCTAAAGTGTGGCCCGCTGTAACGTTACGCGTCATTAAAGTGGCCCGTGAAACCATTTGGGTTGGCCAGGCCTGCCTTAAAGTATGGCGTTACACATGAAACGTAATTCGTTGATTTAATGTGTAGGACATAAATAGATGAATTATTATTCGTCTCTTTTATGCTACTATTTTTGCGGAGTGTACGAGGATTAAAAGTACTACTGCGTTATATCCAACTCGGTCATATTATCAAGAAAAGAAATACATGCGTATGCAGCTCTTGTATCTGGCAATTCATACAGACAATTTTTATTGTGTATAAAAAATCATAGTTTAACTAACTAATCATAGTTAAATCATTAATTTACCAAATCCTCGATCAATCCTCGTCTACTTTGCCGCAACTTCTTCAGGTATCCGAAGACGTCGAAAGCGTGTTCCTCCTCGGCCAGCTCCATATTCGCATCTATCGCTAGATATACTCCTGATCGTCCGCCCCCGTCACTTTACCCAATAAAATATTTGTTACACGTTTAATACTCGTTACATTCTTCTCTCAAGTATTTTCAACGAGAGACTTACTTGCAATGGACGATCATCGGACCGGATTCGTTCTTTCTCGTTGGGCCGACGACGGCTCTAACTCGCCGACGAAATTCCAGAACCGCGTTTCCAAAGGGGCACGTGTGAGAGTGCCATTCTGTGTAATGGAATTGCAGCAATGTTCTCTCCTCTGTTACTTCCTGAAATTCAACGAACGTTCCTTTACAGTTGCTCGAAAACAAACGGAAACGAGTTTGGATTGTTAGGGGAATGAATAATATCTACGTCTACATATAACGTTGAAAACGTTGCATGTAAACCCTTATAATTTCTTTCAATTCTTGGGATAACCAGTTCATATTATTAATAAAACTGGCATTGATATCCGTTGAAAAATCAACGGCTGGCTTATTTCTGGGGTCCAAGCATTTCGATATAATTAATAGTCAAGATACAGTAGCGGACGAAAAGTTTAAGACGACTATCTTTTCAGTAGATTATCGCATTTCATTAGAGATGCCAAACGTGTAATAGTTCCCAATTGCTCTTAAGTGTCAAAGTTCAATAGATTATCTTCCGACGGACTTCGATATCAGTGTCGCCAGGTGCAATCCAAACAGATTGCATTCCGTCTCCTCCTTTTCCCCTTCCACTATCCTGCAAATCGATGCAGCTGGACATTCGTTATAAAAAAAGTACTAACCTATGTATGTCGAAAAGTTAGTAATTCACGAGATATTTCAATTTGAATAAATCTAAAATACCATTACTGTCGCACTAACAAGGAGAGTGCAAGGCCTTTGGGTCAACGATTTAGTTGAGATTTTGTATACTTATAGATCTCGATCTGCCTTTCACGAATATATACCATTATAGAGGCAAACACTCAATAATTGTTGAGATATTCATAAACAAAGTGTCTATGAGTGCTTAAATATACAATTGTAGAGAAAGTATGCAACGAATAAGGCTTGGTTTAGTGAGAACTTACGAGACTTTCCAACCCGGTGGATTCGATTCTCGTCTGGTGAAAAGTATTTTTTTCCTTATTTATTTTGTCACGTCGCTTTCTTGATTCTTCCAAAGAGTACTCGCGAATTTGTAGCGACACCGGGAATTTATAGACGATAAGTCGGGCCACGCTCGGCCGCATGACACGTGTTCCCCCTGGGACAAAAGGACGGTCGTGTGCTCGCGATCTCACACCGAACCGATCAAAATTTCGGTCGCCAGACGTTCGCGAGCGTCACACGAAAAGATGGAATATTGCGTATGAGTGATTGAGACGAAGAGACGAGCAAGCGAAGTCCGACGCGAGACCTGAATAGCCCACGAAAGGGTACCGGATTCGACGTCGGGAGAACACGCAGCGTTCCCCGCGGCGGGAAGGTTTCGCACAAGGAACAACAACAGTTTCGGCTATCAATTCGTTTATTACGACGATCATAAACGACCGATCTATCGGCAGCGATTACATACGATAGCCTGCGCGTTACAATCAATTTGGTGAAAGGTGTTATTCGCACGGGCTTTCTCCCGTTTTTTCGCTGTGCGCTTCTAAAGGTGCGTTTATACCGAGGTCCTCGGCGGATTTTAGTCCGCGGACTTAGCCATAAATTTCGAGCGGGTTGAACAAAAAAAAGGTCTCTATGGACTCCACGGCTTCACGGTTCGTTTAGTTTAGGGAAACGATAGCTTCCCTCTAAGGCGGTAGGATACCTTCAGATTCTAAGTAGCAAATAACTAGAATGTTACTAGAAAAATTTGGTTTGCGAATTTTCGCTTTTTGTCCTTATACGAGCAAACACACCATGTAAAAATCTGTGTCAAAATGAAAGAACTTTCTCCCTATTTTTCCTATATTCTTTGGTATGCTTTCATTATAATTTGGTATGAGGAAGTCCCTTCCAACACGCGTTGGCCACGCGTTTTCCTTCGTGTTTTCGTCGGACGGTGGTCATAAAATAATTCATGCTCGTCAAAGCAACTAATCTTTACAACAGCCTCATTTGCAAAGTCAACCAGTAGCCGTTCTTACCCATAATAAAATTGACGGGCTTAGGGCAGAGGCTAACGGACGAACGGTACAACGCCTTCTACCTTCATTATTGCCACGTGCCCCATACCTCGCCGAGTGGCAGAATTTACCTGAATAATCAATGCAGTACTCCTTTTCGGAGACATTGATTTTGAACAATGTAGGAGATAAATAACTGTTAGGTCTTTACGGATAGGAATTCTGATGTCGAATGTTTTCACTATAAACTCCCAAAAACCCATTTTCATCGATTTGCTAAATCAACATTTCATCAAAAAATCGTAAGTGCACGAAAAGAACAAAGTGACATGCACTTACTATGAACGGAGTTAACCAGTGCACACTGCACACTCGGAGTGTACGACACCCCAACAACAATTTAGGTAAAACAAACGCTGTCTTAAAGAATATTCGGCAATCTTATGGACCCGAAATAACAAACAATTCAAACGTAACAGTTGTTTGTGGTTACTGGTGTGTTTCACATCTCATGTCTGCCGCACACTGAGCAATTTGGACGAAATCTGTGCCAAAATCAAAGAACTTTCTATTAGAAATGAGATATAGACCGATGCAATTTTTTTCAAATTAAAGCTGAAACTTTGCAGAATACAGGAAAAATAGGGAGAAAGTTCTTTCATTTTGACACAGATTTCGTCCAAATTGCTCACTGTGTACCGTATGAAATTTTTACATGGTGTGTTTGCTTGTATAAGGACAAAAAGTGAAAATTCGCAAACCCAATTTTTCTAGTAACGTTCTAAAGCTATCCTGCCGCCTTAGAGGGAAGCTATCGTTTCCCTAAACTAAACGAACCGTCAAGCCGTGGAGCCCATAGAGACCTTTTTTTCTGTGCCACGCACAGCGGGGCACAGCGGGCCCCGTCAACCCGCTCGAAATTTATGGCCAAGTCCGTGGACTAAAATCCGCCGACGACCTCTGTATAAACGTACCTTAATTCGACGGCAACGAGAAGTAGTTATCGTGGGCTGCAGGAACGACAGCGAAATTGTAGTCAAATTACGATGGAACAGCGCGATCTTTCTCAGACTTGCTTTCTCGACACTGAACTTGCGAACATGAATCACGCACGCGACGGCGTCACACCGTGGAACGCGCAGAGGTTGAGACGAATTAACGACGGCACCGATCTATTGTCGATTCCGCGACTTCGGGTTTAATCTGACGTCGTACAACCGCCATGAGGCGGCCACGCGGCCCCCGCTATCCGACCGGATTCGACTCCCCAAAAATACGATTCCGCAAACCTGCGGCGCACGAACAATCTCTGTACTTGGACTTTCGCGAATATCGGTGACCGGAATGTCGTTAATCCTCGCGACGCGGACGTAGAACGTTTCCCCGCGGTACCCAAGCCAACACGGGAATTCTCTTCACTAAATTGTTGTAAGAAAGCCTGATCGGCGCTTACCACGGCAGCGATGAGTTGCGATGTTCGGCAACGAGTCAAGCGGCCCTTTTATTCGGTAGCAGTCGCAAAAGTACGTTACAATTTAGCAGTCGTTAACAATGACGTTAACAATCCCGGTAACGCGGAAGCGAGGCATCCCCCACTTTTCGGCTACTCTCTTCCTCGCACGACGCTTCGACCTATCGCTAATGAATATTCAGCGAATCCTACGCGACGGCGCGGCGGCTGGTTCCTGACGTCCAGCGATCTATCCGGCCTCGATCTTTCCTATTGGCCGCCTCCCGATGAGACGATCGACGTAGGCCAATCCGGTCGCGGTACGAGCTTCTTCCCGGACGAGGCGACGACAGGGTAGAGTAGATGTTCGTCTTGTTACCGCGTGCCTTCGTCGGCGCCTCCAGGTCGTTCGTCCTGAGCCCTTTCGATCCTTTTTCCTCTTCGGGATACAGCGTAGTCCGGCCTTTTGGCTTTTCCTCTGGTTTTCCGTGGCCTCGACGATGTGAAAGAGAGTTCCGGGTCCCGCTTGCGACCCGGTCGCAGTCCTGCAATTCTCCGTCACGCAAATGGCGCGACGTTCAAAAATGTGAAAATTGGTCCCTGGGAGTCGCGCGTGCCCAGGGAGAGCGCTCGCAGCTGCCCCATTCGTGTTTTGCATAGCCAACGAGTGACCTGGTCTTCCGCTAGTAGGTTTGGAGAGATGTAGGCAATACTACCACGTCACAATTTATATTATTTATTCCCTGTGTAACATTGACTTGTTTATAAGATGTTACGGATAGAGAATATATTCCGTTCGTCTTCTCACAGGAATCTCTTCTATATCGTCTCTGGCAGAAAGTGTCCTAGATAACCTTTCATATCGCAGTTGAACCTTTTAACGAGGATCGAGTTCTGCCTCGATTTAATTGAAAGTGACAAAAAACTAGAGTTATTAGTCTGGCCCTAAGCCCTAAGCATGATTAGATTAAGACTAGAGCATTTCATTCATTTGTAGGAGTATATAAACCCTTAGATTCTCGCTCTCGGGGGCTAGTACCTTCGTAGTCACGAATCGTGTCACGTCGTGCTGTATTCTCGTAGAGTCAATTTCCAGTTAGATCGGGCTAAAGTTCCCTTTCGATACAACGTTAACCGTATAGATTCCGCGCGTTCGGCATAAAATCTATTAGGCATTTCTATTCTATCAATCTGAGCAAATAGTTAGGTAACTATTCAATTCTATTACAATTCTTCTTTCTTTCTTCTATTTCACTAGTTAACTTCACTCGCGACAATTACAATTGTATTACAGACATTTATAATTAGAATACATTTGTGTGTTCTTTGATAATTAGAGCAAAAGTTTATTTAACCCATTATTATCGTCCAATATTCTAATATAGTAATTGAACGTTCCCACACGATACAACCTAACCGCTCGGGTTGTATCAATCAAATTATATTAGTTACGAGGCCTACTAATTATCCCAGCGACTCCCTGATTTAGCATCAGGTTCGTTCGCGCTTCACCAATTGTCCAGACAGAGATTTTTCCTACCTAGTGGCTCCCCAATTTCGCATTGGATTCGTCCACGAAACCTATACCATCCTAGCGGCTCCCTGATTTCGCATCAGGTTCGTCCGCATCCTAACAGCTCCCTGATTTCGCATCAGGTTCGTCTGTGCTTTTATCCAACCTCCCAGCGGCTCCCCAATTTCGCATTGGGTTCGTCCGCGCTGTTCTACAACCTCCTAGCACCTCCCCGGTTTCGCATCGGGTTCGTCCGCGCACCTTACTAATAAATTGATTCCATATTCCTAGGGTGACAACCCTTTGCCGGCCACTCGTTGCTACTCGATGCCCTGGCGCGTAACAAAGAGATTGCACATTTATTACAAGTTAACGAATAAAAATTTTAATAAATTATAAATAAATTAACTCTCTCTCTCTCTCTCTCTCTCTCTCTCTCTCTCTCTCTC
>CM052314.1:19382956-19449049 GCA_028455605.1 Lasioglossum malachurum | reverse complement strand
AACTCTCTCTCTCTCTCTCTCTCTCTCTCTCTCTCTCTCTCTCTCTCTCTCTCATGGCTGGAAACAGAAAAAATAAAGTAAATATAGGAAGAGAAAATGTGGTATACGATAAATTTAATAATATTGTACTTACATATTTTTAATTACAACTGTGGTACATCTCGTAAAAGCATACGAAACATAATACACAGAAACAGCTTGCGCATCGAATAAGTACAGTATTATTGCATTGGCACTTGCTTCTTTGTAGATACTTCTATGGGAAAACAGATTTGATTGACGTTTCGGAAAATTTGCCTCTTTGCTGTTAAATTGGGATGTATATGGGACGGTTAATTTATTTACAATTTATTAAAACTTTGTTCTTTAATTTGAAATAAATGTGCAATCTCTTATAAACAAGTCAATGTTACACAGCGAATAAATAATATAAATAAATAAGAAAAAAAATACTTTTCACCAGACGAGAATCGAACCCACCGGGTTGGAAAGTCTCGTAAGTTCTCACTACACCAAGCCTTATTCGTTGTATACTTTTTCTACAATTGTATATTTAAGCACTCATAGAGACTTTGTTTATGAATATCCCAACAATTATTGAGTGTTTGCCCCTATAATGGTATATATTCGTGAAAGGGAGATCGAGATCTATAAGTATACAAAATCTCAACTAAATTGGTGACCCGAAGGGCTTGCACTCTCCTTGTTAGTACGACAGTAATGGTATGTTTTAGAGTTATTTAAATTGAAATATCTCCGGAATTACTAACTTTTCGACATACATAGGTTAGTACTTTTTTTATAACGAATGTCCAGCTGCATCGATTAATGTATTAGAAAATACCTCATTCCATTAAAAACAAATGAAGGTGACCTTCATATCTCTAAAAAAAAATTACATAAAAACAAAAATTGTTTTGGTATCGTATGAGCCCCATTTTATCATTCAACTTTGTCCTTCAGACATTTGACGTATCTTTGAATACAACAAAGATATTTGAGGTGGCAAAATTAGGTGACCCACCCTGTCTAAAAATAGGCGATTTAGAATTTTGTCCCGCTAAAATGGCCATTTGCCACACTGTACGTCGCATTAACAGAATAAGCAAACGTGCACGGAATAAACAAACCCCACATTTCTTTTAGATATAAGGTAAATAACAGATGCAAAGATTTACATTGGAAGCTAATTTCAAAGAGCTATGCGAAGCACCGTGTAATTAATACGAAACGGCCGCGTATAATATATCAACCAAATGAACCGAGTGTATCGCAACGCGGAGCTTAAACGTTGCACAAGATGGCGGTTTTATTAACCAATTCGGCTAATAAGAAATAACGTTCGTAAATTAGAGAGAAGAAAAGAGCGATGGCGCCTCTCTGAGGTACTACGGGAGGGGTCTCGTCTCTGTTTTCATTACAGTTCCGGACAAGTTAATAAAATTAAGTGTTACGTAACGAGTCGTTTGAGTAAACTCATCTCGCCCACCCTCGTATCCCCCAAACCGTATCGTTTCGCGTTCACCCAGTTTCGTGATGGTGCCGAACTAGCGCAAGTTTCGGCACTCTTCTATAGTTCATTCCGACCAACTTTTTATCAAACTTTCGTTCTTTCATTCCCGAATCCAGTCTTGCTGGAACCTTGCTAGGGAGTCTGCTCCCAGTTCCGGACAAGTTTCGAGTTTGTGCGGGTTCCTGCCAGCTGAGCGAGACTTCGTTACATCTGCTGGGAATTATTCGGGCATATGTATACAGGGTGTTTCCTCTAACACGACGCACGATTTTTTACTCACTTGCAGCCATCTGACAAAAAAAAAAAAACGTTGCAACAAGTGTTGCAAGGGTATATAGGGTGCATAATTAGTGTGGTACTTAGCTATAGGAGCCAAAAATTTGTTTAAAGATTTTTTTGGCCTTTCTTCCCTAAAATATGATACTTGATACTGTGGGCTTGAAAATTATTTATTTTTGAAACTTGGTTTTCTCCATTATAGTACATCGTAAATATACAGTCCTACATATCGTTGGATTTTTCTTTCCATGCTTTATATCTATGTGTAAATAAAGTACAAGGTCATCGTGGAAAAAAATTCCGCAACTTTGAAATTCCGAAAATTGGATTTCAAAAAAGATTGTTTCCTTCAGCATTATATTTACTTCGACTAACAATACAACTTTTGTTTGACACATTTTTTCATATATTTCTTAATAACGAAGATTTGATTTCTCGTTAATTTCGAATATGATTGTGATCAGCTATTTTGGAAGAATTACTGAATGCTTGTAAATGAAATTAGAATTTCTTAAATGTATAATAGTTACATTTCTGTATTGCCTCCAAGAATATATTCAAAATTTATCAACTAGACTTATAGGAGTGAACGCATATAACCCGAGAGCCAGCTACCTGAGGTGCAAATCGTAAAACAATGTGATTAATGTATAGAATTCCTTGAATTTATGATTATTTTCCTTGGTGGAACTTGTCCAAAAGAAAACCGTTTCCATATTTTTGGTGCTGTCCACCATGCTAGATAGATGGCTAAAGCCATATACTTAAGCCATACCTAAAGCCATATACAGGGTATCCCAAAACTCCTACAACTCCCGGAAATGAGAGGTTCCTGAGACCATTTGAAGCAACATTTTCCTTTGCAAAAATGTTATCTGCGGCTTTGTTTAGGAGTTATTAACGAAAAACATGGACCAATCAGAGCGCGACCTAGACGCGAGTTGGCACAGTCGGCCAATAGACAGTTGGCGTGCCGGGCCTACTCGCGTCTAGGTCGCGCTCTGATTGGTGAGATTGGTCTGTGTTTTTCGTTAATAACTCCTAAACAAAGCCGCGGATAACATTTTTGCAAAGGAAAATGTTGCTTCAAATGGTCTCAGAAACCTCTCATTTCTGGGAGTTGTAGGAGTTTTCGGACACCCTGTATGTAGTAAAACTATATTATATTAAATATATAAGCAGTGAAGAGATATTGTACAAATAAGAGACATATGTATATTTTTGGCGAATTTATACATAGAAGCATGGTTTAATTCTCTGATTCCATCTATAGCTCCACGTCAAGATTTAGAATTTTTAAAACAGTTTCACGACTATAAAAAAATTGATGTAAACGTGAGCCGAATAGGATTACATAAATTTGGGGAGCATTTGTAGTACTTAACACCAGAATGTGCAGCATTATGTTTTTTGACACTGGTGCGTCATGTGGCAAAAGAAAGCTATGGTAGAAAGTTTAGGGAACGATGAAGTAACATTTTCTTCGAAGAAAGATTTTCTAAAAGATATACATAGTCTTGCCAATATCGGCACAGAAAACTTCATTTGTGCAGGAAGCCGATAATTTTTTAGTAGATTTAATATACCTACAGATTTTTTGCAGAAAGACCCGTCAGTCTGGGAAAACGAGGAAACTTATAAAACAGGTCTAAAAATAGTAAACACTTTGAAAATAGTGAACCGTACTGCAGAATGAAGTGTAAAGTTAATATCGGAATTATAATGCGTTATTAATAAGACACGAAGAAGATAAACAAAATATTTTACAAATTTTAGGAGAGTACATACCGACAACGGTATCCGGATACAAATAAATCCAGCTTTTCAGACGACGTATATTAATCGTTTTCAAGCGATCATTTCAAGCGATATTTTCCTTTACGAAAATATCGTACGTGGCTTCGTTAAGGAGTTATTAACGAAAAACACGGACCAATCAGAGCGCGAGCTAGACGCCTATTGCTCGGCGCGCCGGCAGGCTAGCGTGGTGTAATGCCGCGATGCCGCAACGAACAAAAGTTTCTCGATTATGTGAATCCTCTCCAATCTCGATGAGCTTTGGATATGTTGTCAAGACCATGATTCTGAACAACATTTCCCTTTACAGTTTCTGTCGATCGGCTTTAGTTTACGATATTATTGTAAAAACTTGTAATTGTAAATCGGTTGATGTACTATTTCCTATTCGATTTCGATGAGCTTTATTTCAAAGGAAAAAGATATTTACAACATCGAATTTATAACATATTTCAAGGTCGTCGAAATCGGTGAGGGCCCACATCATCGGCAACTTTACCCGAACGAGAGAAGAAGCAGAAACTAATTGAATTAAAAATTCACTTATTCAGCTGTAAATCCATTTGCTTGTTACACCAGTGACACAGGAAACACCACACTTCCACACAATTAATGAACACTACACGTAGCACACTTTTCGATTTCGTGATTATAGCGAAGGATAAGAAATTAGATATTCCGACGCGGAAAGAGGGCCATGCTCTTCGCGATTCCGCGCGAAACTGTCCTCTCCCAGCGTACGATGTATTCGATGAACGCGTCGTTTGAAACAAATGAAATTGTTGACATGGAGATATTGATTTTTCGAGAACCATATGGTAATATCGATTTTTCGAGAATCATATGATTCCCGAAACCATTTACAATTACAAGTTTTTACAATAATATCGTAAACTAAAGCCGACCGACAAAAACTGTAAAGGGAAATGTTGTTCAGAATCATGGTCTTGACAATATATCCAAAGCTCGTCGAAATTGGATGGAAAATAGTACATCGATCGATTTACAATTACAAGTTTTTACAATAATATCGTAAACTAAAGCCGATCGAGAGAAACTGTAAAGGGAAATGTTGTTCGGAATCATGGTTTTGACAACATATCCAAAGCTCATCGAGATTTGATAGAAAATAGTACATCGATCGATTTACAATTACAAGTTTTTACAATAATATCGTAAACTAAAGCCGATCGACAGAAACTGTAAAGGGAAATGTTGTTCAGAATCATGGTCTTGACAACATATCCAAAGCTCATCGAGATTGGAGAGGATTTACATAATCGAGAAATTTTTGTTCGTTGCGGCCTCGCGGCGTTACACCACACTCGCCTGCCGGCACGCCGGGCAATACGCGTCTAGCTCGCGCTCTGATTGGTCCGTGTTTTTCGTTAATAACTCCTTAACGAAGCCGCGTACGATATTTTCGTAAAGGAAAATGTCGCTTGAAATGATCTCGGGAACCTCCCATTTCATTAAACTAAGGTAATTTGAGACACCCTGCATAGTGACTACGTTATTTAAACATCTTTGGTATTAATAAATATATGAAAAAATGTATCAAACAAAAGTTGTATTGTTAGACGAAGTAAATATAATGTTGAAGAAACAAATTTTTTTGAAATCCAATTTTCGGAATTTCAGAGTTGCGGAATTTTTTTCCACGATGACCTTGTACTTTATTTGCACCTAGTTATAGAGCATGGAAAGACAAATGCAACGATATGTAGGACTTTATGTTTACGATGTACTATAATGGAGAAAACCAAGTTTCATAAATAAGCAATTTTCAAGCGCGCAATGGCGGCGTGGGTTCCCATAGTCCGATCGAGCTGAAATTTTGCATATATCATTTTTCACCAAGTGTCATATTTTATGGAAGACAGGCCAAAAAAATTCGAATGTTGGAAAATAAGGACCACCATATGCATAATCGATATCAGTAAAAAATTTTGAAGACAGTTTGTTTTAATGGCGTAATCGAGGTCACCTTGGATTTTACAAATAGGAACACGTATTGCTTTTTTTACCATATTTAGAGGACATCGAGACGAATTCAGGACACATACACTCCGCGACAAAACTATAAGACATCATATAAAACCATGTAAGTCCGTATTAAAAGAAAGAATTCGCCTTTCTTACGTACAGCGCAGCGTGTTATTGTTTACACCAGGAGACTTCAACTCAGAGTTTTTTCTAAAATTTCTAAAAATTTCGAAGCAACTTCGAAATATCTCTTATTAGCCGCGTCAAAACTGTAAGACAATTGTGTTTTGTATAAAATTAATAACGCGTAGAATTTATTTTTGTTATTTATTAATAATGTGTGATGCCACCTTTATTTTTTATAACTTCTAACATTCTTCTAGGTAACGATTTACCAAATTGTTTATATTTCTTTTTGGCTTAAACGTGTCCACTCCTCTTCAACGTAAAAAGGCCGAAAACCTTGAAATGTTTTGAAGCTTGATTGTTTATAATTCGGAAACCGATTAACAAATTTTCAGAACGTATGCAGGGTGTCTCAGCCGAAGCAGGCCACCTAAATATCTCCTTTATTTTTAATGACATAAAAAATAATGAAAAATATTTATTGTCCGGTTATTTTTTCATAGTGTTTTTTAACGTCATCGTTATTTTTTTATCGGAAAAATTGTTTTTGTTATTCCATCTTCTAGCGGCTGAAAAAATACATTTGAATATGTCTAAGTCATTACCTTCAGGTGACCTTGTTAGGATATTAGGATTACACTTGAACTTACTGTTTGTGTCATAACATTATAAGTTAGAAGTGCTCAAAGTGATGTTCGATGATGTTTTTCTATTGTTTCCGATAAGATAGCAGCACAAGCTCTAGTTATGCGATTTATCATGTCCTCTGGAGTGGTAGGTTGCTGTTGGTAAACTTCTTCTGTTGCTCGTTAGTTAGCTTATTCTTATTCGAAGCAAGAGAGGATTGAAATGATCTCATCGGAACCAATAGAAAGAGTATCGCGATCCATGATTGATCGTATCAGAAAATTTATTGCTGCCGACGGACATCACTTTGAGCACTTATAACGTGTGCACTGTGCACTTATAACTTATAATGTTATAACATAAACAGTAAGTTCAAATGTAATCCTAAATTATCCTACAATTTTATCACATTTTTTTGGACTCAAGGTCACCTGAAGGTAATGCCTTAAGCATATTCAAATGTATTTTTTTTCAGCCGCTACTAGATGGAATAACAAAAAAAAAATTTTCCCGGTAAGAAAATAACGATGACCTTGTCACTGTTTTAATGACGGTGTCATTAAAAATGAAGGAGATATTTAGGTGGCCTGCTGTGGCTGAGACACCCTGTATAATTTATCTAGGAGCACGGTAGTGCACCAGCCAAGTTCCTCGTACTACCTTCTTTTACACGAAACAACTTAGCCGTTTTTTAGAGGCTCTGGAGGCAGATGGAGAGATGTAATTTCATACACTTGTTAAATTTTATCATGTCTCAATATTGACAAAACATTAATCTTCCAACATTAGTAAGTTCCGAGATATAGGACCTCAAAAATCGCTAAATTTGTTACTGACTGACTGACTGATAGATCATCAAAACCTTTTGGGTACTTCCCATTGACCTGCAAGCTTGAAAGGTACATAGGTCCACCATAACAAACACTCAAAGGAAGAATTATCAAAGTTTGAAATTTTACACCTTAAAGGGGTTGTATTAAAAAAAAAATTACGAAATAGGTTATGTATGGAGAAAATGAAATATGCCGCTTTTTCCATAAGAAACCGTGTAAATTCCGGAAAGAATCATCTGCTCTCTTCAAATGTCCGTACAGCGCCATTCGAGGTAGTGGCAAAAAACTAAAATTGTTAGATTACGATCCGATACGATAGAAAATGACATTAAAATTATCATATAACAGAAAAAAATCTAGGTAAAGGTTATAATTCGCCGGCAGAGTGTTAATCTTTGATACCTACTTGATAATTGATGAAATTTCAACAAAAATTGATGAAATCCCAACAAAAACATCCTGTAAACAGGAGCCAAGTTCCTATGGCCGTAACAAGTTGTGAGAGCAAACAAAATACGGCCAAGTTCGTTAGTTTAGAAATACCTCTTGCAATTCTGAGAAGAAAGCG
The DNA here is from genome assembly GCA_028455605.1 of Lasioglossum malachurum. Taxonomy (NCBI): domain Eukaryota; kingdom Metazoa; phylum Arthropoda; class Insecta; order Hymenoptera; family Halictidae; genus Lasioglossum; species Lasioglossum malachurum. Next base: position 19,441,320 of record CM052314.1, on the reverse strand, counting down.
TTTCTAAAAATTAGTTTAAAAGAACGCTATTTAATTTTTAATGAATTACATGGAGGGCTACATTATTCAAACTTGGCCGCTACCTGTAACACCTTTTATGGTTTAAATAGTAACGGCCAAGTTTAAATAATTTAGCACTCCATGTAATTCATTAAAAATTAAATATAGCGTTCTTTTAAACTAATTTTTACAAACGCTTTTTTCAGTATTGCAAGAGGTATTTACTCACAACTTTTTACGGCCATAGGAACTTGAATCCTGTTTACAGGATGTTTTTGTTGGGGTACAAGTTGACCAAACACATCTTTTAAATTTTCGTTATTGGCCCAGCTAAAAAAGTTGTAAAACTCAATTTTTAGTATTGTTTCTCACAATTTCGACCGAATGCATATTTTCAACATATTTTTTAAACGTCGTTTCCTAAACCAATTCTTCTCTAGAAATGTTATTCTGATTTCAAGTGTGTGCGATCAGTAGACTGCTGATCTTTATGCATTTATAGGAAAATCGAGTAGATGAAATTGAAAATTGTTGGAAAATTTTACTAATTCAAGATGTCTACATATGATTCCTCCTCTATTATTTTGCATAAAGATCCGCATTCATCTAGGGATCTGTTATACTCCTAACTATATGTGCTGTAATATACAGGGTGTTCGCGTCATTACTAGCCAGCGCTTTTCAAAAACTTCTGTGATTCGACAAACATGAAGGAGGAAAAAATTAGACAGTTTTTGGAAGCAACGTAATAGTGTCCGCAATTTTTTTTATCTGCATTATTCTTTATTATCATATAATATTATTTATATCATATGAAAGCGTGTGCCAAAACGAATTCATTCGTACACGACGTGATGACCCTCAAGATAAAACAAGGTCAGACATGTAAGAACACTATTTATATTTTTACATCGTGGCTTTCTAAAACTATCTTTTTTTCTGTAGTTACATACGTTGTTTATTGTTAGGTTCAATAACGAGTTGTTCCGATCCAATTATTTTTGGTTAATAGCCAAGAGTAATTTACACTGGGGAAGTTTAAGCAATTTGTAATTTTTCGAAACGATTTTTAAGAAGGGGGAACCAAATAAAATATTATTTTCAGTGTGTTCTACTAAAAGACTAAATTCTGTCGAAGCGTATTCTGGTATTTTTTGAAAATTTTCAGAAGACACAAATGCATAAACATTCGCAGTCTAGTAATAATCATCGTTGAACTCTTTAATCTCGAAAAGTAATGAAAATGTTACTTGCCAAGGATGGTTAACTGTAAATTTCCAAGTGGAAGTTTACAAATTCAATTTCACGTTCAAACTCTCTATTCGCTTTATATGAATAAGCACTTAAATATTGCACGTACTAAATACATAACATTAATGAACGAGCTACAACAAATCAAGCATTCAAACGATACGATTCTCCGTTGTAAAAAATTATTTTTGAAGTAAAAATCCATTCAAAAACAGAGACGCTTTACGAGTGGCGCAAAAAAATTAAACTCATGAAATAACAAAAATTTACTTGGTCGTATGTGTGCATTTACTTCAATGGTTTGCGAGAGAGATACAGGCAACAGACGCGTGGGAAGTAGCATTTCACTCCATCCGGACGCGAAATCACGTTCAACTAGCATTTTCATGAAAAATGCAGAAAGGGCAAAATGGTGGCATCAGCCCTTTTGAGTGGACCGGTCACGTCAACGTTATCAGAATCCATGACACCGTGTCGAAAAAGTAATCCGTTTGTCGTTATATAATCTGACCCGGTTGTAAATTATTCGTTGCCATTTCCAATTCGCCGCGTGTACGAGAGCTGTCATTTCCAGCGATTTTTCGCGAAGTGCGGTATTGCGCGCGACACAGAAAACACATCTGGTTTCCTTTAAAATCTAGTGTCAAAGATCCGTCCCTTTCAGATATCCCACTCTCCTATATATCTCCCATTCACGACGCTTTCACTATATCTGAACTTCATGCAGTCCTGAAGTCCATCCAAACGTCTAGCCCTGGCCCTGATGGTGTTCCTGACACCCTCCTGAAACATCAACCCGAATCAGGAATACTCGCTCTACTTAACCTATACCGAATACCAGCGCTCGGATTTACTTACTCGCGACGCACAGTGGGCGAAATCCGGTTGAAATAGACAAAATTCGATAACTCAGTGAATTCTGCAGGAAATTTTTAGAAAATTGGTATCTCTAGGTTGTTTTGGACGTAGATTTCAAATTTTTAATCAAAATGATCAAATTCAAAATGGTCGATTAAATATGGCGGACCGAAAAATCAAAACTGAATGGACTTTTTTGAAAATTGATATATGTTATTGATATGAGTTATTGGGGATGCTGATTTTGACTTTGTATTCGAAATTATGGAATTCAAAATCGCTGATGCAACCTGGCGGAATCCGGAAAATATGTACAAAAATCGATAATTCATTGAATACTGAATTAAATTATTTGTGTATTTTTGGGGTTGCTTATTGCGAATATCAAATTAAAATTGTAAAATTAACAATGGTGATTCTATTATGAAAGACATTTCATCAAGACAATATATATATATATAATAATATATAATATTATAATATATATATTAATTATAATATACATAATATATATTAATTAATATAATACACTAAATTATTTTTAAATATACTTATCTGTTAATAACAATTTGTTATTAACTTTAAAATGTTATTAATACGTGAAATAAACTTAATTCAAGCTATTTTTTACAACAGATTCACATAAATAGCCTTTCTTGATTCTGAGTATTCGCACTTAACTGTCTGCATACGAAAAATGAAAATACATACAGTATTATATTATAAATATCTTTCAAATAGGCAAAAATAGGCAAACGGAATTTGTTTCATAACATTAAGGATACTTTAAGGAAAAGATTTATCCTAGTCCCGTTTAGGCCTAATGAGGCCGTCTAATTAAATTGTGCATAGGAAATTACTTTTTTATTCAAAATTGAGGTTATACGCTGGTCAATTAATAAACTTGAAAATAATTATTAAACATATTTCAAAAAAATATGAAAAATTTTTTATATCGATACAACGTATAAAGAGCTATATAAGTAAATTTTTTAATAATTTTACATGCAACTCTAGCTGTGTACGATGAGTTTGAATAGACAAAAATATTATGAAATTAAAGGGATTAGCTTTAACGACAATACTTAAATATAAATATCAACACATACTTAATAACTTTTAACTCATTTTACTTGTTTTTCATAAACTTTAGGGTATTGTTAAATGCGTAAAATAATTGATTTCGGTTTTTTAATCAAAAGTTAAAAATCGATTTTTGTCCGGATTTCGCCCACTATCCGACGGCCGAGTTTCGAAGGCTACGCCCCCTCGACCCGGCCACGCGTCTCGCTCCCCGTGGCAGCCTTGGGCGCCACGGATGTGGCGAGTATGGAACGCGCCTGTGGAGCTGCGAACTAGGACCGCCACGGGGAGCAAGACGCGCGGCCGGGTCGAGGGGGCGTAGCCTTCGAAACTCGGCCGTCGGAGTATGTAAATCCGAGCGCTCATCTATACAACCGAATCTGGAATCAGAAAACTTTCCCAACTGCATGGAGACTAGCTACAGTAATCCCAATTTTAAAACCAAACAGTGGGAGGTTTTTAAATATACTTTAATCAACCAACCCAAAAATCATTTAACGAATATAATTTATTACGAACACAATTGTAATAGAAGAAACATAATACAAATGTACGGATGAACTGAACTATGTTAAATAGAAGAGTAAGTATACGCTGGCTTCATAAATCGATATTTTGTATCGCAAAGGAACGATTCTCCATTATTTTTATAAACAACTTGAATATATATACAGAGTGATTAAACCCAAATGGAGCAAATCTATTTACAATAAACTCGATTGTGCTTCATATATACCAATTTCCCTAACCAACAATATCTGTAAAATCTTAGATGGAATGATTAATGCCAGACTAATTTGGAGTCCTGAATCAAGAAACTTACTTTCGAACCTCCAGTTTGGATTCAGAAAATTACGCTCAAGGATGGATCCAGCAGTGTATTATACTATGACCTTGAAATGACCTCAAACTCAAGAATTTTGTGCAAGAGTGATTTTAATGAAAAATTATTACTTACAAAATAAATCAGTTCTGTATTATGATACAGAAGATGGATCGCAGTTCAAACATCTGATGTAACTTGATTTATTTTGTAAGAAATAATTTTTCATTAAAATTACGTTAGCACAAAATTTTTGAGTTTGAGGTCATTTCAAGGTCATAGTACAATACACTGGTGAATTCAAGGTGACCTTCACTTTTTTACGTAAAAAGCATTTTTTTTAGATTTAAGAATATGCGAAAATGTAGTTCACCAAGTACTGATAAACTTTTGTTTAAAACATTTTTTAATTGCACTACCAAAAATGCCTAAAAAATAGTGACATCACATAACGCGTAAACCCTGAATATGTGTGACAATGTCAACATTAACTGTAGTTCTCTTCACAAGTAACATGTAAGATATGATATATTCAATTGTAAACAGAGTTGTGCAGAATTACAATTGAATCACTCAAGGAATTATAATTATAAAGTAATTGAGAATTACATTGTAATTCAGTCATATTGTAATTTATAATCTACATCTTCATTCAATTAAATTACAATGTAATTCCTAATTGCAATTGGAGTACAATTATAAAATAAAATACGTTGTAATTAAATTACAATTTAATTCGTAATTGCAATTGGAGTACAATTATAAAATATCGTTACGTATTATGAACGAAGACGAGGAATAGAAACTACGCCGCAGAGACTGCAAACAAGTGTATGAAAGAGAAACATAAATTATTTCATAAGTATTTCAATTATATTGTATTTCAATTACACATCTGATTAAAATACTTGGTAATTGAATTAATTGAAAGGTTTGAATTATGTAATTCAGTTACGACGTAGTTGAATTACTATATAATTGAAATACAATGTCATTCAATTACTAAGTATTTTAATAAGATGTGTAATTGAAATACAATGTATAATTGAAATAGAATATAATTGAAATACAATGTATAATTGAAATGCAATATAATTGAAATACAATATAATTCAAATATAATAGAATTGAAATAGAATATAATTGAAATATAATATAATTAAAATACAATATATAATTGAAATACAATATAATTAAAATACAGCTCTCCAAATTATAGCCCAAAACTTTAAAGAAGTACGATATATTTTTATGTTTTCTTTCATATACCTGTTTGCTTTATGGTTGAAATTTAAAAAAATGTGTAACGCAGAAGTTATTTCTGTTCAGATATTATAAATTTGTAAATAATAAATTCCTTCTGTTTGTGAAACCTACACATGGATTTTTCAACCTCTTCTTACCTATTACTTTATCTTTCTTTAATTCTTAATTTTAATTTAATTACATCGTAATTCGTAATTAACGTAATTTAATTACTTAGTATTTTGAAATTGTACTGTAATTGCAATTACGAATTACATTGTAATTTAATTGAATGAAGATCTGAATTATAAATTACAATATAACTAAATTACAATGTAATTCAATTACCATGTATTTTATAATCGTACTCCATTGCAATTACGAATTACATTGTAATTTAATTGAATGAAGATCTGTATTATAAATTACAATATAACTAAATTACGATGTAATTCAATTAATAAATGTTGAATGTTTTCGGCGCAACGGTTCGATCGTTTATTACTAATTATAAAGTAATTGTGCTAATTATCAAACAAAATCAACATTTCGATCCTAGTTTGGATCCTTTTCAAAATTCATTTGAATCGCGTTTGCTTTGGGGAAAATTACTTTGTAATTATAATTCCTGGAGTAATTCAATTGTAATTCTGTACAACTCTGCCATGTGGTCACTAATGACCTCGCTGTTAATGCGACCACATTAAAATAAACTATAAATGGAGACGGGCACGGCAGGAATTTGTGAAAACGCGTCGGTACAGCACGGAAAAGTATACTCACGTCGTTCTCATTCTTCTTGTAAAGCCTTATCGTCCGTATGTGAAAATTGGCGAGCTCCTCTTCCTTCAGCACGGAGACCCCGATCCCGCCGTATTCCTCGTCCTTGTCTTTGCTCGCCGGCCAATATTGGACGCACATCACCTGAAATCGATTCGGCCGACGCTCGTTATCGTTCGATAGATGTGAATACCAGCCCCGTCGAACACCTTACACACCCTCCCCCCACCTTCGGATTGATGGAACGTGAATACGCGGGAGAATACACGGGAGAGCAATTCAAAATCCGCGATAACGAACTGGTCCCCGCTGCCACTGATAAAGACGGCGAATTATGGAGCGCGACGTTTCCCAGGTTTTGTGCAGCCAAGCGAACCGGCAGCATCCCAACGATTTTCTATTGCCCCGTGAACCGTTAAACTCCATTCAATAAATTATCAAGACTCCGACCCCTTCATCGTTTTTTACCCCGGTCCCCATAATATTTTCTACTCCGTGGCCTCCAATCTCGCCGCCGTTTAAATCTCGACCGGCCCGAGACTCTGTGAAAAACGAAGTCGTCTGCTCGCGGCACAGTACGTTGTCACGGGACAAAAATCAAAAAATAAACTTCCGTATTATTATACCGGGTATTTCACCTAACTTGACAACCTTGAATATCTTTGTTGTTTTTAAAGATACGTCAAATCTCTGAAGGGTAAAGTTAAATGATAAAATTTTTTAAGAGATATGAAGGTCACCTTCATTTTTTTAAATGGAATGAGGTATTTTTTAATACATCAATCGATGCAGCTGGACGTTCGTTATAAAGAAGTACTAACCTATGTATGTCGATAAATTTAAATAATTTTAAAACACCATTACTGTCGTACTAAGCAGAGCTGGGGAAAATAGTATTTTAAATAGTAAACAGTAAATAATCCTATTTATTTTAAAGTATGTGTACAACTTTGAAAATAAAATATTTTATTTGATGCAGTAATTTTTTAAAATAAAATAATTTATTTGAGGCAGTAATGTTTTTGAAAATAGTATTTTATTTGAAGAATATTGACAATATTTGTATTTTGTCTTTATTTTCAATTTCAATTTTAAATATTATTGCTGAAAATAATAATTCGAATTCGATACATTTATATGGATGTACATCGTTTGTTAACGATAAGATAGACTGTATGTTTATGCGGTTTCTCAGAGTATTATAACAATGCAAAAAGTAAAATATTTTATTTCGTGTTTCTGATTGTTAAAATAGAAATATTTTATATATATATATTTTGGGGATCAAATTGTTGAAATAAAAATATTTTATTTTGAGGTTCAGATTGTTAAAATAGAAATATTTTATTTTCGAAATTTTATATCTTATTTAAAATACTATTTGCTTCATAAGCAAAATAAAATCTAAAATATTAAATAGTATTTGAAATATTTGTTTCGGCAAATAATGCCCACCTCTCGTACTAAGACGTTACACAAATAAGTAAACGCTAACGTCTTACAATTAGTACGACAGTAATAGTGTTTTAGAATTATTTAAATTGAAATATCTCCTGAGTTACTAACTTTTTAACATACATAGGTTCGTACTTTTTTATAACGAACGTCCAGCTGCATCGATTATTGCATAAAAAAAATGAAGGTGACCTTCATATCTCTAAAAAAAATTACATAAAAACAAAAATTTTTTTGGTACCGTATGAGCCCCATTTTACCATTTAACTTTGCTCTTCAGACGTTTGACGTATCTTTAAAAACAACAAAGATATTCAAGGTGGTCAAGTTAGGTGAAATACCCGGTACAATGTTGTCACTGGAGGGTTGTATTGCTAACAATAAGATAAGAAGTGTGATTGGAAGAAATAAAAAGTCGTTCACGATGCCTTGCCACGTTGCGTGCGAGCCAAACATTTCAGTCGAAATTCATCATCCAAGCGAAAAAGGTTCCCGATTAATAGAACAGCTGGAAGAAAGTTTCCGATTCGATTTACATTGTCCAACACCATATTTGTTCAACAATTACTGTTGGATGATGCTTATAGAGTTTTTTGCGCTGATTCCGAATCTGCCCTTAATTTTTCTCCTAGACGCACAGTTTTTGAGAAACTTGATTTTGAAAAAGAAAACATATTTTTCAACTTTCTAACAAATATTGTGATGTTATTATAAAATATATTGGATTGTTCTTTGCAACAAGAGCTTCTGTAGACTTTCCTGAATACAGTGATATCCAATATTAATACCAATAATACATTCTTTTTTATTGATATGTATATATCTCGTAATAGGTACTTACAGATATGTATAATAACATGACATTGACCTTGATCTGAAGGTAAAACTTTAATTTTCGAAGATCAAGGTCATTTCAAGGTCATGTTATTATGCATATCTGAATGTATTTTTCCATTAGTTACATGATGCAATAAAAAAAAATGTGGCTATGTATCAAAAAACATCGATGACCTTGATGACTCCGAAAAAAATAACCTTTGGAAAAAATATTCTTACCAGGTATTTGGTCCATTGACACTATGCACATTACGTAATAAATATTTGTTGCATCACAATAACCTGAAGAGATATTTAGGTGTTCTTATTTAAACGGACCTCCCTGTACACAGGGTGTGGCCGGACGGGTGGTGAAACAGGACAGGGGATAATTCTACATGAAAAAATGAATCAAAAAAAGGAGTAACATTTTTTTGTTTGACGCTTCGTTTTCGAGATAAGAAAACTGCTCAAGTGCTATTGCATAGGAATCGTCTGATGCGTCTGACCATGGTCAACCAATTCTACTGTTTGCATATACAAGGTGGCAAGTATAAAGCGTTACAAACGAATATCTCCAAAAATATTGATTATGTACAAAAATGTTTCAGATGAAAGTTGTCCAGTGCCGAGGGGGACATCATGTGGTGGGACTTTTATTTTTCCCGGTGGACACTCCGAGGTGAGGTGAAGGTCACCTTGATTTTATCAAATGGAAAGACCTACTTTCTGTATCATAAATCGATTGACTATCGAATTCTGAGTAGAAATGTATTGATTTCCATATGTGCTAAATCTAATAGTTAACGAGATATTATCGAAACAATTTTCTTTCTTTTTTGGATAATATCTCGTTAACTGTTAGGTTTAGGACATATGAAGGTCAACACTTTTATACTCAGAATTTGATGCTCTATCGATTTATGGTATAAAAAATAGGATTTTCTATTTAAAAACAAGAAAGTTGACCTTCACCTCACCATGGAGTGTCCACCGGGAAAAATAAAAGTCCCACCACATGATGTCCCCCTCGGTACTGAACAACTTTCATCTGAAACAGTTTTGCGTATAATCAGTATTTTTGGAGATATTCATGTGTAACGCTTTATAATGTTCACCCGGTACTAAAGCACGCGAAGCTGGCGGAATTTTAAACTCGATTTTCTCGAAAACGAGGCGTCAAACGAAAAAATGTCCACTTCTTGTCCAGTTGTATTGATTACTTGTGTCCAACTTACAAAGAAAACACTTCATAGTCCTAATAAAGTTACACGCGAGATATCTCGTTAATAGAATCGTTCCTTCGACATCGTGGAAGCGAGATATCTCGTCTGCTGTAGTGAAAGGGTTAATCAGGTTCATTCGTGTTCTTTAATGTTATTGTCGAGTTGAAACATTGTTAAGCCCACCGGAGATGAAATAATAATTGTCTGTGCTGTCTATCAGCATGAAATTTAATTAAAAATTACTCTAACGAAGAAGAACGTGAACTGAAAATGTTTATATTGCCATAGTTACGCGAACGTATATCAGTTTTTGTCACAAACGTTTCTTCTTCGAACGAAAAATTCGATCAGCATAATTTAATTTTGTAGGTTAAACCCTCGTAAATCGTGAACCTTAATTTTTCTTATCTTATGTTAGCAGCAAATTTTCCTGAAAGAGCAATGGAAGTGTCGGTGCTTTGACGCGGTCGGTAGTCGTTACGAGGGCATAGCCGCGTATGTAAGTAAAGTGGCATCCGATGAGTTTCAAACTCGTTTACTTAGGTCATCGTCGATTTCACATGCATAAGCTCGCGGTCTTCGGACCAGTGACAACCAAGAGTTACACGACGAGCAAGGCTCTCTTCAACGTAACGCTGATCTTTCATTTATTAAATCTGAATCCGTAACGTTAAACCGTGCGCTAAAATCTAGCGGTATCTGCCAGCAAAATTCGTAGCGTTACAGGTTTAAGTTTAAATGATGCGCACTATTTAATACCCACACGGATTGCAATATTGCTTCACAGGTCGCGCCTCACCATAGAAATTAATGTCGATAACGATTAGAGCAACGTATATTTAAAATCAACATTAATCAACACAGCTACGTCATTTTATGTAGAATGTTATTACTTGTGTGACTTTCGCATTTTCTGTTTCACAGTTTTAAAAAACGCTTTCACTGTAAGGGAACGTTTTCAATATTGTTTAAACCTAAACTACAATTGAATGAAGAATGTTCGACTGTAAAATATTAAATTTATCGAGTCATCTTTAAGAAGTTGTAATTAGAAAAGGATACATCTTTGCAGCTAAACAATAAAGACGTGAACATGTTGCTCTTAAAATAAGACTCATAAAAAACTTCAAAAAAATAAAAAGAAAAACGCCGAGTACGTGAAAAAGTAGAGGACGAAAAAGAGTATTATCAAATAAATATCACAAAAAAAAGAAAATAGAAGAAATAATAATTACAATATAAAAAACGATGTCAAATCAAAATGAGCTGCAAGTACAGAGTGTAAAAAAATGTTTGGTCTTGGCTGCCATAGGCGTATTCTAAATCTTTGGATAGGTGAAGATCTGTAAAAAAAGATGCTGCATGAAAAGTGTCAAAGGAACCATGGGTCAAAACTCAACGTTTCGCCAGAAATTGATGAACAACTTTTTTCTGCTGTAAGACGAACTTTATTCATAGAAGTTGGAGATTTCAAATTGAAATGCTAGTTGTTGACATAAACACAGTCATGGCGAGAATGAAAACACACCGCTACAGCATTAAATGCCACATGAATACAGTTCTGTTGACCTCAACTATCGTGACAGCCCATTTTCGAAGATTACACCCCACAGTGGGCAATTTGGACGAAATCATTGACAAAATGAAAGAACTTTCGATAGAAATGAGATAGAGCGATGAAATTTTTTTAAAGTCAAAGCTGAAACTTTGCAGAATATGGGAAAAATAGGGAGATTATGGTACGAACGTTTTTTAACCTTGAAAAAATTCGTTACACTTGCACAATTTCAAGAAAATTGTGGTTTTTCCAATATCACGCGAGGAAAAAACTTTTTTTAACATGCCATACATCATTTCCTGTAGATTTTTTGCCCAAAGTTTGCCTTTGTCACTTTTCATCCCTACGATGCGTAGAATACAATGCAATAATAAAAAATTTGACCTTGAAATTCAAGGTCAAGGGCAATTTTGCGGCAACGTTTTTACAGATCTTCGGCCATAAGTTTAACTACGCTCTAAAAAAGACGATAACTATTTTAATATTGTACTATACGATTTGAACTTTTTTGGGAAGCTACAGCTATTAGTTTACTACAGGATGTAAAAAGAAATTTTTTCAAAAATTGCAAATGATCCGATTTGTTGAAAAAGTACTAAAAGTTGAATTTTCAACTTTTTCATGTGGTCCTATATTGAAAATTTAAAAAATAGGTTTTGTCGATCTGTGTCATTTATATGCACTGTAAAAGTTTCATCGAAATCGGTTGATGCAGGAAAAAACGACAGGCATTGGAACATGTAAGAATTCTTAGATATGGGCCAAAAATCGTGAAAATCTGCAATTTTTACCATCTTTAAACGTTTGTAGGTCATTGCTACGTCGACCGATTTTGACGTAATTTTCAGAATATGTTTAATTGACACAAATCTACGAAACGAATTTTAAAAATTTTCAATATTGTCCCACATGAAATAGTTGAAAATGCAACTTTTAGTATTTTTTGCAATTTTTGAAAAAATTTCTTTTCACATCCTATAATAAACTAATAGTAAACTAATACTAATTCCCAAAAAAGTTCAAAGCGTATAGTACAATATTAAAGTAGTTATCGTCTTTTTTAGAGCGTACTTAAACTTATAGCCGCCACCATCAATATACCTTACCATCTGTCAAATACTTGGCGTGGGCCAGGCATGATATTCTTAGGTCATCAATACCCATACCTTGCCTCTCACAGGCTTTCAGATAATTTGTCATTTTAAACTCTGACAATATGAATATATTTTCACTCTTTGTTGTTTTAAAATAATTCAAAGATCACTCATCGACACCGATACCTTTCCTCTCACAAGCTGTCATCAATATGAGTACACTTTCTTTATTTAGCGTTTTTAAATAATTCTTATTCATCGACACCTTGACCTTGCCTGACCATGCCAAGTATTTGACAGGTAGAAACGTACATTAGAAATATACATGTAAAGAAACATGTATATGTACCTTAATGTACCTACTTGCAGAGCTCATTTTGATTTGACATCTTTTTTATATTGTAATTACTATTTTTTTTTCATCTTTTTTGTACTATTTATTTGATAATACTCTTTTTCGTTCTCGACTTTTTCATGTACTAGTCATTTTTTTTCTTTTTTGAAGTTTTTTATGGGTATCTCACTGCTTTCTTCAAAGATAATTTGCATAGGGAATGCCTCCGGTTATTTTTAATATTCTTAAGTCTTAAACCATCAGCTGAGTATTTTTCAATCAGCCTTTGGCGCTGTACGGCAGAGTTGGGCAAACTCTAGTCATAATTAGGATTATTGACTAATATCTTCATAAGCTCTACAAAAGTGATTAATAATTAATGACTAATAACTTCATAAGCTCTACAAAAGTGACTAATAATTAATGACTAAGTAAATACTTGAATGTGACTAATAAATAATGACTACATAAGTATTTGAGCGTAATGACTAATGAATAATGATTAAATTTTTATTAAGGATGAATATTGACTACTGACTATAACGACATAACTAATGACTAAATACACAATGAGAATTTCACTATGACTAATGACTAAAAATGGTTATAAGTTAAAATAAGATACGAAAATATTCTATCAGTTTATAAACATATAAAATACAGATCATGACATGTTTGGTCATTGCAAATTCCTTTACAGTATTCCCGCGATTGATGTGAGAACCTCGGGGGTATCGAGTCTCAGGAAACGAAATGGTAAATCGACAAGAACATGCGTGGTTTTGAGGACTTAATTACCGGTAAAATTTTCATACCGTTATTACGCCGTGTGACGTTCATAGGAGTAGGAACAAATGTCGCTACAATAATGTATTTCTACGCCGACTACGCCGACTACGCCAATGGTTTCCCGTTCACCGCATCGCTGTTTCGTTTTGTTTTTATATAATAATAAAATTGTTTTTATATAATAATAAAATTGTTTTTATACAATAATATAAAATTGTTTTTATATAATAATAAAATATATTTATCGAACATATAATTAATGAATATGTTTTTATATGAATTTTATAATATGAATTTGGTAAAATTTTAGATAATGTTATGGATGGAAATGGGAGGTTCCTGAGACCATTTGAAGCAACATTTTCCTTTGCAAAAATGTTATCCGCGGCTTTGTTTAGGAGTTATTAACGAAAAACACGGACCAATCAGAGCGCGATCTAGACGAGTTGGCACAGTCGGCCAATAGACAGTTGCCGGGAGTTGAAGGAATTTTGGGACACCCTGTATAAAAATAAGCGAGACAGAAAGAGCGATGCGGTGAACGGGAATTCATTGGCGTAGTCGGCGTAGAAATACATTGTTGTAGCGACATCTGTTCCTACTCCTATTAACGGTATGAATCTCTGAAAATACCGATATTCCGATATTTCGGTTCTATAACGGTTAGGAAGAAATAACCGAAAAATACCGGTATCATACTGGTATTGTACGTACCGGTACAAGTCCCTGGTTTGGGACCGAGACAGAGATGGGCGTAATACGCAGTGTAGGTCCCCGACTTCCTAGCCGGATCAAAATCGATGTGTAGAGGGGCGGTCTATCGACCGTCCCGAGTGAGGTTAGGTTTTTAGTGGGTATGGGTACGCCGACCATCCGCGACACGACCCCCACACTACCCCCTTCTGGGGTGTGCATAATCGTATTTTCCCCCTCACTCTTAAAAAAAAAAGGAAACGAAATGGTACTACATTCTTTGAGGTGTGCCGAATATAGAGAAGGACAGCGTGTAAATGACAAAGAGGGACTGAACATCGAGGAAGCCCGCACAGTTCAAAAGGCTGCGTAGCGACTACAATGTCAATGCAAATTGGAAAGTTCTTATTTTTCATCTTTTTTTACGACACTTTTCCCAACGTATTTCTGAGATTTTTCTAATTAAAATAAGTCTAAATACGGCATAATTCGAACCATATTTACTGATTTAAAGCGTGATAATAACTCGCTGTGATATCGGCAAATATGATTGAAACTCTGTCGAGTTTGGTTCTGTTTAATCAGGGAAATCTCACAAATCTATTGATAAAAGTTTCGTACAAGTGGAACAAAAAATTAAGAAATTATGAATGAAACTAACAACGTCTTGTTCAGTGATCGGTTCGTCAAACAGCACACATAATGCGATACCACGGAGCGAATTCGGGTCTTTAAATCTCAAAATGCGAGATCTGGATGCGAATGTGGCACTGGGCTTTTGAACTGTTGTGTTTACATAGCTCAACCTCCGAGCACCAAGAAGCGAATTCGGGTCTTTAAATCTCAACATGCAAGACTTGGAAGCGAATTTTGATCGCTGAACACGGTGTCGGTTATGTAAATATAATCGCAATTCTATCGTGTTTAGTCTTGTGTTAATCAGAAAAATTTCACAAATACGTTGGTAAAAGTTTTGCAAGAAAAGAATGAAGAAAAAAAGTTTTTGTATTTGCGTTACCATTGCAATCGATGAGTATACCTTTGATCTATGCCGAACGCTGCGACTCTGCGAGCCCGGATTGTGTTTCTCTGTAGCGCGATCGATCGTACAAGGGAGACCCCCTAGTAGTGGGGATAAAAAAGTCACATCATCCGCATACCCGAAAGTCACATCAATCGCGGGAACACTGTATAGCTTAAGTATACATATTAATGTATGTTAATCGCACAATAGTGATTGATGACTGATCATTTAAGCTAACTAATGATTAATCATAACTAATACGCAATAACTAACGATTACTTAGAGCTGTGACTAACTAGTGCCATGTAGTTATGACTAACTAATCAAAAAGTTTTAACTAATACCTATTTTTCTATTACATTTTGCTATTAGTCATTTTTAATTATTAATTGATTTGTGCCCTACTCTGCTGTACGGCAGATTGATAGTCAAATTTTAAAAAAGTCAGTTAAAACTTTTTGATTAGTTAGTCATAGCTACCATGGCACTAGTTAGTCACAACTCTAAGTAATCGTTAGTTATTGCTTATTAGTTGTGATTAGTCATTAGTTAGTTTAAATGATCAGTCATCAGTCACTATTGTGCGATTAACATACATTCATATGTATACTTAAACTATATCGGAATTTGCAGTGACCGGTATAAAAAAAGTTTTTATTAAGTACAACACTCCTTTGCCATCGTCGGTAGCAGTTGAAAGAATTTTTAGTTATGCTACAATGACGAATTTGACAGAAAGTAATAGATTAAGTGACAAGAATTTCGAAATACCTGTTCTTATGAAAGCAAATTCAAGTTTTTTTTTACCAAATTGAAAACAATTAAATTTAATCAATGTAAGAGCCAAACTTATATTATTTCAGTAAAATTTTGAAAAACCAACAATAAGTTATAATGTTATTACTGCGTGCGGAGTAGGTATATTAAACATTATATTATATAAAATAAGATTCATGTATTTTCCGTTTGTGTGCGTTGTATTAAAACTTTTGTTTCTGTTTAAAGTCCAAAAAGTTAAATTTACTTTAATAAATTTAATGAAATATAATTCAAATTTAAATTCATAATGTTATTATTACTCTATATAGAACCGCTTGTAAAAATTTTTTTTAATCTATTTTCTTCACAAAAATAATATAAGAAAATCTGGAAAACTTTTATTATTCAACTGCCTTTTCCTTTCTCGTCAGCATAATTTATCATAATCTGTATTTTATATGTTTATAGACTAATAGGATATTTTTTTGTTATTATTATTACTTATTTTAACTTATAACCATTTTTAGTCATTAGTCATAATGAAATTCTGATTGCGTATTTAGTCATTAATTATGCTATTATAGTTAGTATTCAATATTCATTCTTATTAAAAATTTAGTCATTATGCTCAAATACTTATGTAGTCATTACTCATAGTCATGCTCAAGTATTTACTTAGTCATTAATTATTAGTCACTTTTGTAGAGCTTATAAAGTTGTTAGCCAATAATCATAATTGTGACTGGCGTTCGTCCAACTCTGCTGTACGGTTAGTTTCTTACCCGAATGAAGTCGAAAGTTTTGGTGAGCATGACAATACAGCAAGCCTTCTCTTGCCAGACCATCCGCCAAAATTCCGTGACGGTATTCTCAGTGGGTCCCTGAGTGACTATGTACGCATTCGGTTGCAATATACTCTGAAACGGAAAGTTCATATTGATCGAACGTCAGTGTGGCATTAAAATAAACTTTTAAGCCGTGGGAGCGGCTCCTAAACTATTTTCGGAGCCGCGATTATAGATTATTCAAATTCATCGGCTGTGGTATTGCGCTCGAACTCTGATATTACCGCCAACCCTGATCTTGATCCTCCGCGTAATCCCGGCAGAATTCCAAAATAGTTTATTTGTGTTTGTTTCACCGTTTCACTTATATCATGAATCTCGTTCGCGTGATCATTGTGATCATTAATTCGGACGTCTCATTGCTCTCGTTTACTATTCCAAGGAGCGAAGAAGAAAATTGGAAACGCAGGAAATACTATGAACAAGTCGATTCGATACTCACGTCGACGTAACATGCATTTACGTAATCGGAGTCTGGCTCGCCTTCTATCGTGTCCAATACCACTCTGTTGTAGTCGTCTGCATTAACAAAAACAAAGTACATATTGAATAATAATGTTCAAGATATAATTGTCGTTAACCTTGAGTTTCAAGGTCAAATCTTTTTAGTTCCCATGATGCGTGGAATACAAAGCAATCAAAAATTTGTGCTTGAAATTCAAGGTCAAGGATAATTCTGCGGCAACGTTTGTTACAGATCATCATCGATCCGAAGATGTAGAATACGCCTATGCCAGCCAAGACAAAACGTTTCTTTACACCCTGCACAGTGGGTAAATAAATATTGGCTCACTTTTTTAATAATATTTTCGTTGGAAAATAAATATCGAAATAATCTTGAACTGTGATGAGTAGACTGAAGATTTTATGCATTTATGACAAATATGAGTAGGTGTAATTCAAAACAGGAAACACAGTAAAAGAGTTTAACGATGCCGATATACTATTTTTAACATATAAAAATCATTAATGAGGAAAATTAAGTTTTACTTAGCTCGTATAGCTTACTATTGATGTATAAAGATTTTATTTTGCATAAATATCCGCAGTCTAGTGATGAGATCCCGAAAATCCAAAATAGCCCAGAGTTTCCATTAATGGTTGTGTGTTTTTGTTACGTCGTTACTTTCGAGTATAGGGTAAATGTACCTATTACTGCGGGTCTACGTTTTACTGCAGCATCTTTTCCCAATGAGATTACTAAAACACGTAAAAATTAATATTTTGCCCTCAAGTTTGTACAATTCAATGAGAATGTATTCTCGTTTGCGAAACATTATCATATTTTGATAATCTCAGGATTTGAAAAAACATTCTTCATAAAAGGTAAAGATAGGACCATTTTTTCTCCTATCTCGATTACCAAAGGACTGTTGTTCACATGTACATTCTTTATATTGCTTTAAATTGCATACATAAAAGTTTTATCATTATTTAGACATCTACTTCGATACAATAAAAATATAAACAGAAACTTCTTTTGTTTTTTAAATAACAAAATTAAGCCCTCAGCATTGCGTACATTAAAGGGAAGGAGGAACTCATTACTGAAGCTCAAAAATCACTAGGAATGTCCCCAATACTACTGCGCTATGAATTGCAAATACGTTGAGAAACAAGCTTCACTTCAACCTAACGTTTTAGGTTAGGTACATATTCGATACATGTAAGTAGGTAGGATACGATTCTTGATAAAGAGCACCATAAATAAAATAAGAAGATATGGCAAAAATTAAATCGAAAAGTAATGAAAAGAACAGTAACAAAAATGAAAAAACATATTAAAGTGAATTGCACGAGAAGACCCACTTATACAACTGGAAACATAAAAAAAACTAAGAAAGAATGGAGATTTTAAGAAATAAAAATTAAGAAGACTTGAGAAAGACATAGGTGTTTACATTGTAAATGCAATTGTTAAATGTTGTAAACTTCATAATGCTCTTAATTTAAAACAGCTTCATACTAAAGATAATAAATATTACTCGAATATTTGTTAAAAGAATGTATTTGGGTAAACTTTACTTTACCGGACCCAAAAATTTATGCCATTCTTCTATAAATTATGATATATTTGGTATGTAATCCAGTAGATTGGTACCCGGGGCGGCTGCAGATCGAAATTTCGATCCTGTAGAATCAATGGTTCAAGAGTTATGCTTGTTTAAAGTTGAGCAATCTGCAGTGTTTTTTACAGGTAAGGGCGCCGCCATATTGGTTTGTAGTGACGCTCGCGAGCTGCTTGCCGAGCAGAACCTCTAGATGGCAGCACGGGGACACAGTAATATCGTTAATATAGAAATATCGTGGAAAATATTTATAACAATCTAACCCAGACCTAAACCAGACTAGTTAAAACAGAACATCGTGGCCATGTCATCCAAAATTCAAACAACAATCGCAATACCCGCTCCATATTATCAACATTAACGTGTGCCCGTGCTGTCATCTAGTCTGCAAACCAATATGGCGGCGGCCTTACCTGTAAAAAACACTGAAAAATGTACAACTTTAGGTAAGCATAACTCCTGAACCATTGATCCTACAGGATCGAAACTTCGACCTGCATTCACCCCGGGTACAAATCTACTTGATTACATAATAAATACATCATAATTTATTGGAGGAAGGCACAAATTTTTGGTCCGGTAAAGTAAAGAGCAGCCATGTATTTAGTTATTTATGTGATATTATACTACGGTGTTAAAATTAATAAAACGTTCATTCATTTAAAATGTGTGTGTGTGTGCGTGCGTGCGTGCGCGCGTGTGTGTGTGTGTGTGTGTATGTGAGATGTACTGTACTCAGGATTTATTTTAATGAATGCCTAGATACGTGGTTTGTTTCCGTACGCTCGTACATTTCGAATTCTAATCTGCTGTAATGGATACGCAGTAATTGATACATGGCTCTTGTTCTATTAGGTTTTGAGGGCCACCAATTTTTGTTGTATTCAGAACACAGCATTCTTCCATGAAATGCTTTCACATATCATTATTTCATGGTAAATTAGGAATGATATTAAAGTAAAGTACGATCGAAGCATGACACTGCAGTAATCGGTACCACCATTAGGAATAAGCCCTAAATAGGTTGAGATTAATTATACTGAAATTAAAAGCACTCGAAAAACGAGCTGACTGGAGCGGTGTTTGCGCGGACACTTTCATCGGAAGTGGAGGAACCGTATCAACGTAGAGATAACGATATTTTCATCCGGGGTGTGGGAAAGGCAAGCGTTCGTGTCGGCCTCGACACTTGCCACACTGTGCATCTTTCGTCTTTCTCTTGTGACTGTAACACGCGCTCGAATATAACCACATTTTCTAATTAGACTCGTCGTCCAGCCGGAATTTTTTTCAGCCGACGGATAATTAAAAGCAGCCGTCCTCTCGCTTGTCAACGTTCTCTGCACAGCGTGAAACGCTAATTCCATTCGCACCTTAATTATTTATGATGCTACCATTGTCGATAAACGAAGAGACATACCTCACGTTATTGCTCTGATTTACCGTGATTTTTTCTAAAGATAAGTTTTATGTTCGTATGCACCTGATATCCTATGTTCAAACTATGGATTTTATGCATTTACGATATATGGTAAATAAGCAGAGCAAATACAAATTATTAAATTCATGGAGTAGAAAATATCAGAGACGCCCATTTTTGTTCACTTGGTGCTCCGTACTTTTTGAACAATAAATCACTTCACTGTTGATACAGAACGTAAAAGTGCATTATCATGTAACAGAGGGAAACAATAGCTAACGAATGACATATGGCTGATAGGCAATTATTATGGGATGTATTCAGAGTCGCCCAGTGGCGCACCAAGGATGTAATCTTAGGGGGGGGGGTGTCGAGTTGAACCCAGCCCTAGGTTTTGCGTGATGACCTTTTTTTGAGCCAAAATATCTGTCAACGGTACCCAGGGCTATCCCGCGATTTTAATTTTAGAAGCTAAACATTTTTTTCTTGGGGGGGACTTGGCCCCCTGGCTCCCCTCTGGGTGCGCCACTGGAGTCGCCAGATGAGGGGAATATACTCGAATTGAAGAAGGACCCTCCCTCTCTCTGCAAAAATGTTATCCACTGCTTTGTGTAGGAGTTATTAACGAAAAACAAGGACCAATCAGAGCACGATCTAGACGCGAGTTGGCACAGTCGGCCAATAGACAGTTGGCGCGCCGAGCAGACTGTGCCAACTCGCGTCTAGGTCGCGCTCTGATTGGTCCGTGGTTTTCGTGAATAACTCCTAAACAAAGCTGCGGATAACATTTTTGCATAGGAAAATGTTGCTTCAAATGATCTCAGGAACCTCCCATTTCCGGCTGTTGAAGGAATTTTTGGACACCCTGTATGAAGTAGAAAAGTATGTCTGTATGTTCCGACCGATTACCGAGCAGAGCCGCTAGATGGTGGCACGCACACAAGGATATTGATTAAAAAAAAAAAACAAAAATCGCTAACATAGAGAAAATAACTCTACCTATAGATTATATCGAAATTGCCCACTGTGCGTCGCCCGCCAGGGCAATCCGCCCTAAGTGCCTGGTTGTGGGGGTGTGCCGTAGGCACGCCACGAGCAGCTAGTTCGATATACAGTAAATCCTCTATAGGCGCAACAATTTCTATACGATAGATGCGACCAACAATATCCCCCCTCAACTTAGTACAGGGCAGAGTTGGGCATTAATCGATTAAAACTTTAATCATGATTGATTGATTAATGTGTACGATTAAAAAAAGAAATCGTGGAAAAATCGATTGATGAAGTTAATCGTCAATCGTTGATTAAATGAAGAAATCGTCGAAAAGTCGCCGATTGATTCAATTGATTGTTTTAATCGTCAATCGTCGTAGCTTTCCAGGAATAATAACTTCAAACATAAAAGCACGTAAACAGAGTTTGTATTATAGACCAAATGACAATACACCTAAACAATTATCCGATTGCGATTATTAATAAGTATTTAATCGTTAACCGCGATTAACAACTAAACTAGGAGATTAATTGTTAATTGCGATTAACGATTGAAGTAGAAATTTAGTCGTCAATCGTTGATTAATTTTTTGTCCAACTCTGGTACAGGGTAAAGAACGGTGCTAAGCTGGAAATGGTTGTATTGTACTAAGGCTATCCCAATTTAAACACCCTAATACCTTAATTTTTTTCTAGCGCGATCGACCGCTCAGGGGGGAACCCGCGCGTGGTCTCTATTTACACGCGCTGTCCTTCTCTACATTCGGTTCGGCCTTTGGAGATAAAACAAACGGACTAAAAAGTATAAAATAATATAAATTAAAATAAATTAAAAAAAAAACGGACTAAAACGTATAAAATAATTTAAATAAAAATAAATTTTTGAAAACTGACTAAAAAGTATAAAATAATTTTTAACCCCATACAGATCGTGAATCTTTAATAGCTATGAAATACTTGTAAGATTTAAAACGAAAAACGTGGGGCGCATGCAATAGATAATTGATGCATGAATAGTTCACTTAAGTCACTAACACTTTTATTCCACTGCAAATGATATGAACTGTTGTGACTTGTTGTGTGTCGTTTTCTCAACGGCAGCTATTCTCTACACTCCTTACTATCTTGCGCCCCACGTTTTTCGTTTTATATCTTACAAGTATTTTCATAGCTATTAAAAATTCACAATCTGTATGGGGGGCTAGGAAAAATTATTTTATGTGTTTTAGTCCGTTTTCAGAAATTTATTTTCATTCAAATTATATTATACTTTTTAGTCAGTTTTAAAAATGTGGTATTTTTAAAAAATTTATTACTATTTTAATAATTATTTTCTGCTTTTCTCAGTCTTGTGTGTGTCAAAATTTTCTATCGATTTTAAACATTTTTATGAGATTATAACAGAGACATGTAGTAAATTTCAGGTATTGCGACCGCGTTTTCTATCGAAAACAAACGCTGTGGTAAAATGTCAAAGATAAAAGTTTGCCGGAGAATCTCGGTGTAATTGTTCTTTCGCTTGGTAAACAAACATTATAGTATAATAATACGTACATAGAGTAACTTTGTAAACACTGCCTGGAGCTCGAACGTACACAGAGCTCCTTCGGTGCGAAGCGGGTCAGTGGAGTGGGGATGAGTCAGAGTGGGAACCGAGTGTGTATTTACTACTGAGCGTCGCGCGGGGAGGTGTAACGGTTAAATTTTTTTTTAATAGTCTACATCTCCCAAACGCATAGGCTTTTTACCACGTTTAAAATATTAAAAAAATTTTTAATATTGCATTGTCCTCCAGTTCTGAGCTATTTTAAAAATTTCAAGTCTCTAGCTCATCGGGAAGTTAGTTTAAAATGAATTGCAAAATTTGTACCGAACAGACAGATAGACATGAAAGCAAGCTAATAAAAACGTAGTAAAATAGCTACCCTATACGATAGATGCGACCAAATCCCCTCAAGGCTGTCGCGTCTATAGAGGATTTACTGTACAGTAAAGTCGCGATATTTTTCTTCGACTTTCTACCCAGACTTTATCCAGTGTTTACCCACATACCGTCAATTAAACCACTAAATACAATTGAAATTATATCGTGTTTAGTGTCATTTTAATCAGAGAAATGCCAGAATTAAGCTGCTGAAAGTCCCATAAAAAAATAATGAAAAATAAAGAAGTTTTGTAATTGGATTAGTAGTGGTTCACACCGATATACCCGACTCTCCGATATACGAGACTCTCAGGGATAAAAATCGCGACTTTACTGTATTATTAAGATGATATTTAAGCTTCCTTTTATTCCAGCACAATTATTGGTAGGCTCCGGTAAATAAAATGTTAATAGGATTTTTAATAATTGTGCCAAAAGGAAGCTTAAAAATCTTTTTTTACACAATAATCCCAAACAAAATTATTAGATTACGTTATCGAGGGCGCGTTGTTGGTTCGTGATTGAAGTAGTTGCTGTTGAGGGATGTCCTGAAAAATCTTTACCCATAAGCCATAAACTTTCAAAAATTATGTAACGATCACCGATAGATAATTTGTTAAATTCTTTAAATATTTTCACTGTATTTGATTTGCTCGTTTTTAGCGTAAACGCATAAAATCCATAGTCTGCCCATAGAACTACAAGGACTGTTCTATTATTTTCAAGTGATTCAAAATGAGGAAAAGAAAATCTTTTTTTATTTTATACTATACAGGGGGATGTCCGTTTAAATAAGGACACCTAAATATCTCTTCAGGTTATTGTGATGCAAAAAATATTTGTTACGTAATGTGCATAATGTCAATGGACCAAATACCTGGTAAGAATATTTTTTCCAAAGGTTATTTTTTTCGGAGTCATCAAGGTCATCGATGTTTTTTGATACATAGCTACATTTTTTTTTATTGCATCATGTAACTGATGGAAAAATACATTCAGATATGTATAATAACATGACCTTGAAATGACTTTGATCTCCGAAAATTAAAGTTTTACCTTCAGATCAAGGTCAATGTCATGTTATTATACATATTTGAATGTATTTTTCGATCAGTTACCCGATGCAATAAAAAAAATGTAGTTATGTATCCAAAAACTTCGACAACCTTGACAAAACTCCGAAAAAAATGTCCCTCGGAAAAATATATTCGTGCCAGATATTTGGTCCATTGACACCATGCACATTAAGTACTTATTTAAACGGACGTCCCTGTATAATATACTATATAATTTTCAGTCTTTCCATGGTGCCGCAGCACATAAAGATAATGGTCACCATTTACTTACAAGGAATACATCTTTGGTTCTGATTCTTCTCTTTGTTGGCTGGCTTCGTGGCGTGTCTGCACGAGTGCGCTTCCACCTTGGTCGCTATCTGCAAATGGGAAAAGCGAATCTTGAGAACATGATATCTTGAATAGAAGAAAGTCTGTAGACTGTATCTTTCTTTTACGGAATAATTTCATTGAATTATCGTTCGTGATAGAATTCATAACACCATTTTGCACGACACGGAGATACAGACGTTACGCTCTAACTTTGATGTTTGTCGAGAACCAAAGTAACCAGCCCGTTGCTTGTTAACGAAGCATTGTTCCTTGACGAGAACTTGTCTAATGAATGCCAAAATCAGTTCTGTTCTATTCGATTTCGCCAAGGCCTTTTGCTTGGCGGCCTTAACAACAATTTCTTGACTATAGAATTGATATTCACTTCTGATTCTTCAACAGTGTCTTCGAGTTCTTTGTAGTCTGGAGGAAAAGAAACGAATACTTCCGGTAATTTTGTAATGTTTGCCAACTTTTATCTTTCTTCTGAAGTAAACTGCGAATTTTCTAACGCTTTGCTTTTTTTATTACAGTTGTGCTAATTCAATTACATATAGTAATTCAATTATGTTGTAACTAAGTTACATAATTCAAACCTTTCAATTAATTCAATTGCTAATTTTTAGTTATTTTGGGCTACGTTTTATTTTATATAACAGAAGTTTGATAAAATAAGTATACTCGAACCAGTAGGAAAATAATGAGCCCCGTGAATGCAACATTAGACACTCTTCTTTCTGTCTACACTGGTGGACAAAATGATAAGAAACCGTTGTGCACACACAAAATTTCATATACAGGATGTTTATTTGAAAACTTTCCAGCCGAATATCTCGAAAAGTATGAAAGATATTAAAAAAAAGTGTAAAACACGTGTCCAAATTTTTTATTTGGATGGCGTTATCGAGGTTATTTGAAGGTCAACTTTGTTTTTTCAAATGGAAACCTATATCTTTCATTATGGGATCTTATTGTATGTAAAAAGACCAGCAATTTTCGTAGGATACTTTTTTTATCTCCGCACTAGTTTCGGAGATATTTAAAGAGAAGTAGAGCGAGTCATATACTTATACTGCGAGAAAGTTTGTAATTTCTTCATAACTATAAAATTTTCAAAATGTTCTGCGTTGTTTTCTAAACAATAATACAGACGATCTCAAATTCTTAACGAACATTTTCGAAGGTATCTGTTGGAATTTGGAATAGCTCTAATTTGATAATACATATACACCCTGTATATGTCGTGAAATCTCAGTGGAAACGAATTATATTCCCGGATGAGAAGATAGTAAATTTGGATGGTCCAGATGGATACAAGTACTATTTCCATGCTTTAAGAAAGGAACAAAAGGTTTTGAATGTCGACAATGTGGTAGCGGTACAGTAATGATATGGGGAGGATTCGGCTATAGAGGAAAAATGGAAATAAAATTTATTCAAGGCCGTATGAATGGTGCTGGCTACTTAAATTTAATTAAAGAGCAAATTGGAATATATGTTCGCAGAATTGCGGGCAGAAAATATATATTTCAGCAAGATAATGCAGCTGTGCATACTGCTCGCATGGTAAAAAATTATTTAGAAGCGGAAAATATAAAGGTTTTGAATTGGCTTGCAAGGTCTCCTGACGTAAACATTATCGAAAATGTTTGGGGAAGACTGTCAAGAATATTAGACGAAAAAGGAAAGCAGTACAGTACAGTACCCGAATTGAAATCAGCAATTTTAGAAGCTTGGGAAAGCATACATCAAAATGATATAAAATATCTATACATATAGAAGTCTACCGCATTACTCTAAAACTGCCAAGAATTGTGTAATTTTGTTGAATTTTAATATTTTTCTTATTTTATATACTTATATATTCTTACTTATATATTTAAATTTTTGTAGAAATAATAAATGGTTTGAACGAGTTATTTAATTTTTAGTATATTATATAAAAGTTAGTAGCTTATTTTGTTGTACATTCACTTTCTACGTGTAACTTGACCACCTTAAATATCTTTGTTGTTTTTAATGATACCTCAAATGTCTGAAGGACGAAGTTGAATGGTAAAATGGGTCTCATACGATACCAAAAGATTTTTGTTTTCATGTAATTTTTTTAGAGATGTGAAGGTAACCTCCATTTTTTTGAGGTATTTTTTAATAGGGATTAAGCGCAGGGATTTCATTAAATGTAAATCATAAATAATTACTAATAATTAAAATTACATAGAAAGATCTTTCATTAAAATTAAAGAAAATTTAATTACTGTGTTTCGTCAACAAATCCCTAGTGATTTCTTCCTAAAATCTAACATTTAAGTTTCTTCAGTGAACTATTAAATTTTTTAATATTAGAAATTATGTGTATGTATGTTACATAGGGGGCATAAGAATTTTAGAAAGGCTTAGGTGGGGAATCACACAAAATAGGTTGGAAAACACTGGACTAGAGTGTCAATATTGAGAGTATTCGTAGTCAAGGAATTTATGTTTTCATTCGCCATATTTTCGCTTCCACAAAACCGAGGTTCAGACTGCAACTAAAAGCGAAGTTCGAATTGGACTCTCTCAATTAATAACGAATCAGAGCAAAGGATCTCGGGCTCGTGTGCCCTGATCAGTTGAGTACGAAAGCCCCTGGTGCTTGATTGGCTGCCAGCGTACGTGCTAATTGCATACAGTATGCTACCGATAAAGAGAAAACACACGTTCCTACCTAATTACTAGTAATTACTCGTCAGAGTACCTAAAACTAATATTATGTATACGCATGCCTCCGGTCGTGTGTGTAACGTTGTTTGCCGAATACGAAATTAACGTGTCCGCTACCATTTATTCGTGCGACAGTCCTCATAATTGCAATGTGTTATCTCCACAATGCGATTTTGTGCAGCTATGACAAAGATGTATTAAAACATCTTTAAAACTTAAAACACAACATGAAATATTATTTTCGACATATTAATGTCATTGAAAGAATAAATGTATTTTCATCTACCTTCAATTTCTTAGAGTTGACTTACATGGAGAGGTCACATACGATCGGGGACAATACGAAGTGGACACACTTAAAAATCGCATAACTTTTTTAAAATTAGTCCAAAGTACTTGAATTTTTTAAAGACGTTAGACCTAATAGAATTTTACTAGAGAATTAGAACTAATCAGTTTGCTAGAGAAAGAGGAAACAAAAATTTGTTTAGATTGCAATTGGTAGGAATCGTACAAAATTTTAAAAATGATGTTGTTTTCAACTTTTTTGTCTGAACCTGTAATGATAATATAAAAATTCGTTTTGTAGATTTCTCGGTAACTTATATGCATACTGAAAGATTTATCAAAATCGTCCTAGTAGCATTTATGGTTGGCGTTTTGTTGGGCCTCCGTTGGCGGTATCCGTTGGGCAACCGTTGGAAATGTCGCTCTTTTTTGCAATTGGGCCAACAGTCAGGGCCAACGTTGGGCCAACGATCACACCCAACCTAGAACCAACGTTGCTACAAGACGAACCCACAGAGCCCACATTCTGATTTTCTCTTTTTATGGTATATCATAAATAATATACATATTAAAAATATATTTTCACGGTAAAATTTTGGGAAAAAACTAAAATAATAATCTACCCACGTCGGACTTGAACCCGGACCCGCTTGCGTAGCAAGTACATGCCCTATCGCTGAACTTACAGATGATTCTTGTTCGTAGATGCTATGATTAGAGCTACTAGATACGTCAACAAATTAAAATTAAAGTATCTAAAAAAGGAAGACCCATTTTGAAGAAATCCAAAAGGGTCTTCTTATATATATATAAAATATACTACATGAACACCCCCCTTGCCTTTTCCTTGGAAAATGGAAAAATTAAAGAAATGAAAAAATTCGAAGGCTGCACGCAATAAAACTTTAGTGGATCAACCATCGTACAAAAATTACAAATTTTAAGTATATTTAGAAATACGATTAAATGTTGGCAGATTTTCGTTGGGCCAATGAAGTATAATCGTTGTAAATTTCACGTTACTTAACCGACTATAATATCTGTAGGCCCAACGTTGCGTATTCGTCGGTAAATTGACATAATTTTTACGTCGTTGGCTCTACGTTGGGGATTTGTCGGCAAACCACTAACCATTCCCCAACAAACTCCTAACCGTAAATGCTACTAGGGCGGTGTCAACATTGCAGTGAGATCCATATACGTTTGAAGATAAGAGCTGTCACGTCGCTTTCTAAATTTTCGTAAGAAGTACTCGCGAATCTGTAGCGACACAGGGAATTTATAGACGATAAGCCGGGCCACGCTCGGCCGCACGACACGTGGTCCTCCCGGGACAAAAGGACGGTCGTTTGCTCACGATCTCACATCGAACCGATCAAAATTTCGGGCGCCAGACGCTCGCAAGCGTCACACGAAAAGATGGAATATCGCGTATGAGTGATTGAGACGAATAGACGAGCAAGCGAAGTCCGACGCGAGACCTGAATAGTTGTTCGGCCTCGGGACAATGCCTTATTCCTACCTCGAGGTGCTTCCTCTCGAGAATTCGTTGCTCTTGCGACGGGAAGAAGAATTCCGGATCCCGCCTGGGATCCGAATACGGTCCTGCAATCTTTCGTCTCGCAAATTGGCGCGACATTCAAAATATCAGAATACGGATCCTGGGTCTCACACGTGCCCAGAAAGAGCGATCGCAGCGGCCCTAATCGTGTTGCTTGACCAGAGGATGGCCCGGTCTTCCGCAAGAGAGTTTAGAGTGACGTAGGCAACGCTGCCACGTCACAGAGCTTAAGGGTGAAAATCGCTGATTGCACTGTCCAACAGCCAAAAAGTATTTTGATTCCCACTATGCGATTCGTGTAAAGTTTTTCGCGTTGATTCCGAATCTGTCCTTAATTTTTCTCCGTTCTAGTGGCGAGCGCCACTGGCCGCAACTCATGTCGGCCGAAGATATTTTGCTTTCTGGTTCGGTAAAAACGTCGATGCTGCAAATCTTCCAAGGGGAGTTTTTCAAGATAAAAGTCTGCTCTATCGCGTGGTATATTCGGGAAAGTCTAAGGAATCTTTTGCTGTGTAAAGAACAATTCAATATCTTTTATAATAACATCACAATATTTGTTCAAAGTTTAAAAATATGTCTTTTTTTAAAACTCCGTTTTCTCGAAAACTGTACGTACAGGAGAAAAATTAAGGACAGATTCGGAATCAGCGCGAAAAACTCTATAAGAATCGCATAGTGGGAATCGAAATACAAAAGAAAAGTTGAAATTTGTTGGACAGTGTTGTCAGCCTTGTCGAGGCATTTCGCCTTTACGTGATCATCTTTAAACGTTTGTAGCTCATTGCAACATTAACCGATTTCGATGAAATTTTCAGTATGCCTACAAATTACTGGAATCTACAAAACGCATTTTTTAAATTATTGTTACAGATTCAGATAAAGAAGTTGAACAAACACCGGTATTAAAATTTTATACGATTCCTACCAATTATAATCTAAACAATTTTTTGTTTACTCATTTTCTAGCAAACTAGTCGCTCTAACATCTTAAATTTTAAACAAGTTATGCGATTAAAAAATCCGAGTGTCCATTTGATATTGTCCCCGACTGTATATGAGGGGTGGCCGATTTTAACACATTACCGACCGGTGATTATTGCATAATTTTGAAAAATGTATGGTACATGACTAAACACATTTTAATGGAACCTTCAATAGCAACAGCAATTTTCATTGCGAACTAATAAGTCATCCTCAATAACGTCATCTAATAGTTTCATTTAAGATTGCATTTAATTATAGACACTCCTGCTTGCTTGTGCTACCACCTAGCGGCTATGCTTGGTAAGCGGCGCGCGATCGTCACTACAGACCAATATGGCGGCGCGCTTACCTGTCTAAAACACTGCAAATTGCTCAACTTTAGGCAACCATAACTTTTGAATCATTGATCCTACAGAATCGAAACTTCGGCACCTAGGCTCTCCTCGTTCAAATCTACTGGATTACATACCAAATAGATAATAATTTATAAGAGAAAGGCAAAAAATTTTGGTCTTGTAAAGTGAAGTTTATCCCAATATGGAATGCTCTGATATTGAGGACGGCGAATTGTATTTTCAAAGACATAATCGGCCCCATATTCCTTTCGTAATACATAGTAATAAATCAATAAATATATAAATATTCTATTATTACGTATTTTTTAAAGACCAGTCCTTTTGACTGATTCTGGTAGATATAGTTTCGTCTTAACTGTTGGTAGTTCTATTGTTAACCTGGCGACACTGAATAGCAATCGTCTGACGCGTCTAAACATGATCAACCAATTCTATTTCCTGCGCATACTGAAGCACGCAAACTTGACGGATCGTTAAAGTAGATTTTTTAGAAAAGATGTTATTCCTTTTTTTCGACTTATTTTTACATGTAGAATCATCCCATGTCCGGTTGTACCACAAAAATTATATGTTTAATATCTTTTTGTAAAATATGAGCAATAGCGAAAAAGGTCGGACACGTGTCTGATTATTCTGTCTCTGGAATCATCACAAAAAGTTTCATTAAAATCGCCGACCCCACAGATGTGACATCTCTCCTTCTTAGACAATTTTTACTTTGCATAAAAAGCCGCAGTGTAATTATCGCCTTTACAACGTAATTTGATAGATAAAATCATAGAATTCCTGAACATTACACTTAATTACACTTCATATTAGAAGTTTCAACGACATTGCGCGTACGATTGTGCGCTCTCGATCTTCCCTTGTTAGTTTGATCTTTCTCTTTTCTTTTTCTTTCTTTCTCAACCTAAAAAAAGCTTTGCAACATTGCTAAGATTTAAAGCATTTCAACTGCTGATTAAAGGTATACAATTAACCTACAATCGTTTACATTTCCTTCGGACGAACCAGGTGTTCTAATATTTATGAAAGAAAGTACAGAGCAAGGCCTTTTCGCTTTTTTTGACTTCGTTCGACTTGCAATTAGATAGCTAGGGGAACGTTCCCGTACTTTGAAGTTGCAAACATTTTTAGAGAGGGTGAAAAAAGAAGTAGAGCTCGTTTCTACTATGACTAGAGAGACGTTGAAGAAATAATGGAAGCAAGTAGAAAAATGAAGGATAATTCTCTAGTGATTAAATACTTAATGTAGGTATAGTGTGAATATCGAGATCTTAAGAGCTTTTTCATGTTCACTCGAGGATAATCGCCTAATGAATTTTCATAACGTCTAACGTATCTGTACGCAGTTAATGCTAGGTTCACAAATCACTAAAACTGACTATTTTACATTACTTTACAAAAATAATGAGAATGTATCTTTCCAAATTTTTATCCACGTCTACCTAACGTTAAATGATTTCTTATCGATACATCTACACATACAGGGTGTCCCAAATTCCTTCAACAGTATGATTTCAATACTATCATTTGAAGCAACATTTTCCTTTACAAAAATGTTATCCGCGGCTTTGTTTAGGAGTTATTAACGAAAAATACAGGCCAATCAGAGCGACCTAGACGCGAGTTGACACTGTCGTCGGTCCGGCGCGGCGGCGCGCCAACTGTCTATTGGCCGAATTTTGGGACACCCTGTATAATCTGAATCTTCCTAAATTAAAAATATTAGAACGCATCATTTTCACGCGTCCCGTAAATGTTTTGTTAAAAGCCGTGTGAGAATAAATAAAACCTGTAAAATATGTTAAAAAACCGTGTAAAAGCTGCTCGCGTATAAACGAGCGAAAAGGAATTTACATAAGTGTATGTCAGCGGAAAAAGTGTACGCTTCACATTCAATCTAATGAACTTGATAATAATAAAACCGTACTTTCTGTTAGATAACGTTTTATGAAACATCGTTAAGGATTAAGCAAGTCCTTGCTTCATTTTCGGGGAAAATATAACCCCCTGGTTGAACCTTATTATTGCAAACCAGTGACGTGCATTTGCATGAATATTTACAATCTAATTATCGGATGGTAAAACCAGCACTAGAGAATGTAAATGGAGTATTGAGAGATTAGAGTTTAGCAGAGTTGTGCTAATTCAATTACATTGTAATTCAATAATTAAGTATTTTAATCAGATGTGCAATTGAAATACAATATAATTGAAATACAATGTAATTGAAATATAATATAATTGAAATAGAATATAATTGATTATAATTTTTGGAAAATCTTTTTTGCATATCATTTCGTAAACCAATGCTTCTAATTGATTATAAAAAATCAGGTCGTTTGGAACAATTATAAAAAAGTTATTAGTTTTTAAAAGGTGTACGAATACTTTGTACACTCACTGTACTTCGTTTATTTTCTTCGTATTACACCATTACTGGCGTTCGTGCCTTTACATAGTTTGTAAATAAATTACTAACTTCCAATGCGAGAATTATAGCACATAAAAACGGCGAATTAATTTTGATATAGGAGTATTTTTGCGTATTATTTGCAGGTTTGCTTAGCAACGCAAAGAATTGCCTAATACCTGGTTGATTGGCTATTCTTAGGATCTGGGATACAATCACGAGTGGATACAATAAAAGATCGTTACTATTGATAGCAATAATGGAAGTGGCATGGCGCAATAATTTCGGACTACTGATCGCACGATAACACCTAGTTAGCACGATTGCTATGCCAGCAGAAAAAGTTTTTAATTAATGAAAGGGTCTTTCGTGTTTGCGATACGATACGATCGTTAATTAGATACGACTATTTCTCGTGAATCGAGAATAACGATAAAAATAGAATGAAAAGCGTTATTCCCGAATTACGATTAGCTGGAATAAAAGTTCTTCACCCTAAGAGAAATCACGCTACGTTTTAGGAATAATACACTAACTATTTTTAATATAATACCATGTGTAATTCTTTGAAAGTGAAATGTCCTATTTCAGAATGCACATGTTATGAAATGTTTTGATCACAAGAAATATTGTTATACAGGGTGTCCTTAAATTTATTCGCTTCTTCTATGTCCCTGAGGTCATTTAGAGCGACATTTTCCTTTGCAAAAATGTCCGCCTCGGCTTCCTTTACGAGTTTAACACATTCCGTTCCAAGCCGTTTTTGCTCGACCTTTCATTCAGACCATTTCATTCAGGATGTTTTGACTAAAGATTGATATATTATCACACAATATTTTCAACAAAAAAAAAGAATAGGTAAACATACGCAGATAACATTTTTTGTTTTTCAATTGTTTTTTGTCTTTGTTGGAAAACAAGTTCCTTTTATGAACTTTCATTGTTTCAATAGTCTATTCTTTCATCGGCTGCTGTTCGAGTTTAGGAGATCACAAATTTTTCATTTTTTTAATGTAATCCCGTAGATTTTCCAAGAAGTAGTAATCGATAGTAGTAGAAATCCAAGTTACAATTCTAGAAATTCAGTAGTTCAATAGTTATGCGTGTTTAAAGTTCAGCGAATTTCACCGTTTTCTTGCTTTAACAAAGTGAATCGTTATATGTAATTATTAATTATTGTATATATAGAAATTAAACAAAATGAGCTTTCTTCTATACTGCACTTTTTATAACGACTCAATAATACAGGGTGGGGCCATAACTGTCCACTTTGAATATATCCGTTATTTGTAATAATAAAGAAAAATGTTATGAACAAAACTTACATGGTATAGACGGGCGCATATTGTGACCCAAACATTTTCTGCGTGGGTGGAGGCATTTCAGAGATTTGAAGGTCACCTTGATTTTTTTTAAATGGTATCACCTACTTTCTGTATCATGAATCCATAAACTATCGAATTCTGAGTAAAAATGTGTTGACCTCCATAATTATCGCAACAATTTTAGGACATATGAAGGTCAACACTTTTATACTCCGAATTTGATACCCTACCGATCTATGGTATAAAAAATAGGACATTCCATTTAAAAAAATCAAGATGACCTTGAAATCTCTGAAATGCCTCCACTCACGCAGAAAATGTTTATGTCACATTATGCTCCCCCCTATACCGTGTAAGTTTTGTATAAAACATTTTTCCACATTATTGCAAATAATTAATTAAGTGGGTGTACTTCACATTAATTTCACTGATATTTTATTTATTTATACCTTGTGTACGAAAGTGAAATTGACGTGCATCAACCGTGAATTAGCTGTGAACGATTCCGACACACATTTGCATTTTTGTGGATACTTGCATTTGTGAGAATTTTATTCATCGTTTATGGACCTAATGGATACTATTTTATAGTGGTTTGTTCCAGTTTATTATGTACGGTGTTATGAACAATCATAGTGCAGGATAAGGATTTGTAGATATGTAAGAACAATTTAAAAGTGAAAGGGCATTTACCCCTTCTACTCGATAATTTCATAGGGCGGATATTAGAATTACCCTTGTAGATTTTAGCGAGTACGTAGGTTCAATGTCGTCCAACAATTTATTAAACATTTTCACCTAGCTGGGGCCCCAAATGAGAACCAAGGTATGCATGCATCTGTCACTTGATACGTGACTGTCGCGCGCCTGTGTTACGTACGCAACGTACACTTTTGTTAGAGGTGTTGCAGCATTTTAGGCGGATTTTTAATTGTTAATAACTAAATAACAAAGCCGAAATCACAATTTTTTATTCTTCATTTTCGTCTTATATTATCGTCGAGACCCACCCCTTAAATTTTCTCCCACTTGTTGTCGAACACCCTGCATATTCGGCAGCCTTAAGTCTTAAACTTGTTATAAAATATATGTTTTTATCATTATTATTACTTATTTTTTGTGGGACTTTCACCAACTTATTTCTGTCATTTTTCTGATTAAAATGACACTAAACACGATATAATTTCAATTGAATTTAGTGGTTTAATTGACGGTATGGAGTAACTAAGTTATGCTTCACATGTACAGTAAATATACGCTCTCCTTTTTTGCGTCGCAAATTTTGATCGTTCATTATTTTTGAAATGAAAATTTATCTATGATTTTTTTTGTATTAGTTGTTCCTGATCTTGTAACCGCTTCATTATGTTTTTGCTGTAGACCGGGGGTTCGAATCCCGTCGGGGTAAGAAATTGTTTTTCTCCGTTTATTCTCCGTTTAAATTTTCGCGCCACTCAACTTTCGACTTCCGTAACATCGACTTCCGTCACATCAGAAAATCCTTACGCTCAGCAAAGAAATTTCACTTCAGAAACTTGTGTTCCTATACGATTTTTCTCCCTGCTCGGAACTGGTAATGGGAAACAAATAGCAACTTTAATGTATTATGTTACTTGTGTCCGGGCGATAAGAACCAATCTGTTACATTCAGGCGAGCGTTTGAGCAGGTTTACGTATCGAGCTGGCCGGGCATTCGGCGGGTTAATCAAAATATCGCTAATACCCTATCAAGAATTCCCAAACACTCGAATTACGTTCAATTTGCGTGTCACAACGCACGGACGCGGTCCCCGTTCATATGTCAAACGTCGAAATCGGTCGGGTCCGTTTAATTTATATCAATCACATTTGGCGAACATTCGTCCCCGTCGACGGGAATAATCGTTAAATTTCCAGCCGCCCCGGTAAACATTTCTCAGCGACCAATTTCCGCTCGCGGAATCACCCGGAAATCGTAGTGCGCGTCGCTGATTCAATTTCGGCCAGCGGAAAGTTGCACCGGCAACAATGTTCCCGGCTGGGCTTCCTTATCAGCTCGATTCGATTGGACGGAGCCTCCGATATCGCGAGGAGTTTTTACTACGCGACAACGTCACCGGCGAAAAAAACTGGCCCGCGTCGTTGTTTCACAATCATCGGGACTTTATTACGCAAGGGTCCCGCCTCCAATTCTACCGATTGTGTCGCGTGCTCGTTGATACTTCCTCGCCATCCCTCTGATTGGTCTGTAACCGATAATTGGTCCGTCGTTTATTGTGGTCTTCGACATCCTTTCGTCGGCGCAAGTGGAACGACACCGAGGACAATTGGTCTACTTCGCGAATTCGTGTGTGTTCATTGCTGATTGTTCCGTTGCGAAGGAATCGTCACACGAGGGGTTTCCCGCCGAACCTTTTTTTTTTATCGCGAGTTCGTGACGGAAAGACTTTTTTGAGGATAAAGCCAACATTGTTATTGCTCTTAAGATTACAACGCGTCCTAAACTTAGTCCCTGCTAACGACCACCCGCGACCGTTAAGTACGGCCTCAAGGTACCGAGATTCGCCATTTTCAAAGTCAGGTGTAGCGGCCTGCGTTGGGCGACGTTTTATGGTAGGAACATCGCTATTGTGCAGTGGGTCCGGTACGTGACATTTGTAGTGTGGCTACGTCGTTGGGCCTGTCAGCGCCATTAACTTATTGAAATTGCCGTCCGTATCTGGATACCCTAAAACGGTTAAAATAATCGTCTCTGGGTCAGCGCGGCTGGCTGCTTGAAGCTGCGGCGCACATGTTTTCCAGAAGGCTGGAAAACCCAAAGTTTGGTCGCCAAATGTTCAGTTTTGGCGAATCCTTGGGACCGCTGCAGGGACCTAGATTTAGCTCCGTCCACCCCCCAATCGCCGAAAAAGTAGGGATGACACCCCGTCGAGGTGGGGAGGACCGAGGTGATAAATATGTGAAAGCTCGGTCCTCCAGTTAGACTGCACCGTGGACCGCACCGTAGACTAGATCCTCTTTAGAAGTGACCCCAGTCACACCTAGAACTAGCACTTCGCTCTCTATACTTGTAAATAGTAGGAAATATACTGTATATAATATTCTATTGGTGCTTGATTCCTTCCAAGTGGGAAGATAATCCTTCGAGTGCTTAGTATTTTAGTCGGCACATCCAGTGCAAGCCCCACAAGGTCCAAAAGATCACTTGATCAATCGCGGACAGGAAACATCAGGTATCGTCCCACTCCTCCTTCCAGCTAGGCCTCCCTTAGAGCCACGGGAAGGGAGGCAAACAATTAGGGCATTTTCCTCTCTCATGACAATCGGTGATACACACCTCCTCCAAACCTAAAAAACGCCTTGTCGATTCCTAGAGGAGCCACGTAAGTAGTGGACCATCTTAGACACCATGCGCGCTAGATTGATCTTTGATCTAAAGATTATCATTACGTAGGAGTTCCAAATGTGCATTGTAGAGAAATGGTTTGGCAGAAACCGAACACTTGCGACCTAGGCACACGTACACGCTGCCCGAGCGGTAGTGTGTATTTACCACACACCCTAACTCGAGCACACCGACGCAGCATCACGTCAGCCGTATAGTGACGTCACGTTTGCGTATGAAGCCCAACTTACCGGCAATATGCTTTTTCTTGTCCTCTGTTTTACCGATACGGTGACTGAATGATGAGAAATAGACATTCGCGCCTCCTAGCGAGAAATGCCGGAACTATACTTGTACCGAACTCTCCTTTTAGAGGTATGTTTCGGCGTCTGTCGAAGTGTGTGTTTAAACAATTATGGTTTGACATAATAAACGTTGCATTGCCGTTGTGTGTGTCCCCGCTAGCGCGCATGATGCATACTTTTTCTATAGTAACCCTAAATCTCTCGATATTTAAGAACATTTATGTGCCTTGGCAGTGGCAGCACTGTCGCGCCGCCCAATGCTTCTCGCCGCTCCGCTACATGCTGCCGAGTAATGAAAATTAGGCCTCGAAAACGCAAAAGTAAGCCATCATAGACACCATGCGCGCTAGATTGATCTTTTATCTAGCGATTGTGACTACGTAAGGGTCCCAAATGTGCATTAGCGAGACGTGATTAGACAGAAGCCGGACCCTTGCAACCTCGTGTACGTATACAGTATCTAGCGGTGTGTGAGTGTGCCACCACACTCTCGCTCGAGGCAGATCGGCACCCTTAAGACTGCAAGTCGAGACCACTCAGTTCAGTTCTTGCACTAGAACCGTGACACTTTCCAGTTCTTAACAGAGTCTGTCTAGCTTCACGTCTTCAGCATACGTAGTAGCTTTAAATTCACATAAGACTGGGAATCGAGTCATCCAGTCCTCGTGTAGACATGTATAACGCAAAAGCCGTTGTCTTGTTGATCATTCGCGCAACATATAATCCATCCAGGACAAGGCAAGGTGACGATAACGGATCACACCAGTCAGATCCCTCGTGTATAAGGCAGGACCTGTTAGAATAGCCTTACTGACAAATCCTCTGGCAGGTCTGGGACGAAACGCGATTCCTCAAATACAACCATTCTCACAAACGATCATTGAATTGACTGCCTACGATTAATTTGGCGAGAAACATTCCGACGGTATCCGCGAACTGACGCGTTCGCAATTTAACAGGGCTCAAGCCTTACAAGCTTGAGCGGAGCTATCATTCGCGTGCCACTCGCGAGTGTTCAGATCGAACACGCCGTTTATTGTGGTCTTCGACATCCTTTCGCAGACGCAAGTCGAACGACACCGAGGACAACTGGTCTCTGCGAATCCGTGTGTGTTCATGGCTGATGGATAATGAAGCTACGGAGCGCAGGGTTTAAGAGGGACTACTCGTGTAACGGCGGAGCACACAAGCGATTTTTAGGAATATTTGTCAGAATAACTATAACACCGTAGGGTGGTTCTTATTTACTTTTGTCAAAATTTCTTTTCATTCCCCAGAGTTGTTTCAAGTAATTCAAAAAAATCTGTGCAAAGTTTGAGCTCGATCGGGTAACGGGAAAACGTGCCCCAAGACGATCAAACACTAAAGTAATTAATTTAATGCTCACAAAATGGATTTTCTCGAATATTGTTTAAACTATTTACCGTGTTGAAAAATGTGTCAAGCAAAACCTGTAGATCTGGAAAGGCTGTTTTATGTCCTATTACCTTTTTTCGTAAAACAGACGGTTTTCGAAAAAATTGAGAACATCGTCGGACCAAAATCTAAAAATTTTTTTCTGAAATTTGAATATTGAAGTGTGGTTTAATTATCTCTTCCCGATAAACATTAGCAAAAAATGTGTTCTTTTTTAAATTGCAGATTCTTTTGCCGGAGATTCTATATATTTTCTTTTCTTAAAGTCTTAAATATTTTTAAGTTCCACTTTCTGAAGGAACAAGGTATTATAAAGGGGGGGAACTGAGTTTTGAAAAATCCTGTAAAATGAGCCGTTAAATAAATATGAGCAAATCTGTGGGACGTGACTCTGAAGTGTACCTCGTTTTTTATCGTGGTTGCAAATCACACCGCCGTATTAGGGACATTTCTAGTGATTTTTATGTCGCAGTAATAAGGTCCTCCTTCACTTCAATGTACTTAATGCTGAAGATTTAATTTTTTTATTAGAAAGACAAGAGAAGTTTCTTTTTCTATTTTTATTGTATTAAAGTAAGTATCTAAATAATAGAAAATTTTTCCCTATGCAATTTAAAGCAATATGTATAAAGAAGGTACAGTCATGTGAACACCAGTTCTTTGGTGATCGAGATAGCAGAAAAATGATCTTCTTTTCTACCTTTTATGAAGAATGTATTTTCAAAATCCGGAGATTCTCAAAATATGAGAATGATTCACAATTTTGTTTGACTGGCCAACGAGAATACATTCTCATTGAATTGTACAAACTTTATGCAGGGAGAAACATTTATTTTAACGTATTATAATCTCATTGGGAAGAAATACCACAGTAATACGTACATTTTAGTAACAACGATGAAACGTAACTTAACGGAAACAATCACTTCGCAGAAACTCTACCATAAAGACAGCGGGCTTTATGCATTTATGACAAAAATACTGCTACATTATTTTCAACTTAATACAGATATTAAGATATCAGATTTCCATTTTACTCCAGTTGTTGCAATTCAGATAGAAAATTTTCATTTTGCATAATGATCCGCTGTCTACTAATAAACACGTTCGAAAATGTTAATGCTAGTCTCTGAAATTTAGTAAATTATCCTTAATGGTTTTTCGATTCACGATATTCAAAAGCAAACAATAATTGCCTACTCACTATACATCCATTGGAAACTTGCATTTCTATAAACCTTTTTGTCTTGTTTTAACAACACGTAAGAAAAAATGATTTCAGTTGAACACAACATTCCAAGGCAGAAATGAAAATCGTCTTCGCAACGATTCATTCGAATTTTTTAGCAGAAAGTTTAATAAGTAGACCGCGGATTTTATGCATTTGTAGCAAAAAATGAGTATGTACAATTAAAAGTAGACAGATTAAGAGGATTTAAAAATATCAATGTACTCGTTTCAACTGATTAATATCATTAGAGAAAAAATTACATTTCTATTTGGCGCCTGTATGTTCTACAATTTGTGAAGACATTTTAATTTTGCATAAAGATCCTCAGTCTATTAATAAGTTAGCATGCCAAAGTGACGTCCTCCTTCAGTTGAACGTTGAACTTCAGTTATGTAAATTGAACATTGAAAAACTGATTTGTGCACGTTGATGGTGCACCATTACCATTAACCAACGTTTACCATTAACATCCTGTTTGTTTCAATTTCACACAATTTACCTATTCTATTTATTGTTATATTTTCTTCTAGATGCAATTTTTTCCTTTGAAAAAGGTTCAAAACTGAACCGAAACGTTAGGAAAGAAAAAAGTTTATTGCAAAATTGCTAGATTTAATGAGTGATCGAAACAGTTGCGCCGAAAACATCATTAAATTGAATATTTAATATATATGTTTTATCGTCCATATCGAGTTGAAAACCATATTCTGTCAAGGGTGGAAGACGTCTTCGAGAATATTTTGAAAGCTATTGAAACTCGCCATCGAGAATACAGTCTCACTGAATCGTATAAATCTTTGCAGGGAAAAATATTTATTTTTACGTATTTTGATCTCATTGGGAAGAGATACTGCAGTAAAACGTACACCCGCATTAATAAGTACATTTACCCTATATTCCATTCCCGTGCTTAAAGTTCTTCTATTTAGTTCGATTGCTGTTTCTGAATTGTGTATTTGGAAGCTAGCAATAATGATGGATAGTCTGTTTCGTTGGAGATCGATGACGCGTCAAAAGTTCAATGTTGGCGTCTGCATTCCTTTTAAAAGGAAATTGCTATGTTCACCACTTCGCCGAGCATCGAAAGATACTCCACGCCAGCGTGGCTCGCCTGGAATCCATGCACCAAAATGGCAGTCTAATGAGAAACCGATATTGAACCGAGTTACTCGATTCCTCTGCCTATTCTCGGGAGATCGCTTTGTCTCCTGGATGTCTCTTGAACCTGTCTTGACTGTCTGCCTATCTTAAGGCACTTTGTAGTGTCCTGGATGTACGAGCGACATCCTTGCCTGGATACGTAAGTGGAAATTTCCTTCTCGTATGTTACGATTTTCGCATTCTTTCCGGTGATTCAATAAACCACCCTCTGAAATGCACACTTTGCTTGTACAGTGCGCATCAGAAGTTTAGACGCACGCTATTATGTTAACAAAATCGTACCCTCTAATGAATCTTTCTTTGATTTTTTTATCGTACGTTTAGAATAATTTGAGAAATATAACGATTACTACTATAACTACTCACATACAGGGTGTTCGACTACAGGTGGGAGAAAATTTAACTGGTGGCTCTCCATGATAATGTAAGACGAAAATGAAGAATAAAAAAATTGCGATTTCGGCTTTGTTATTTAGTTGACATTGTTGTTGGGTCATTCCATGCCGAATCGATCACTTTTTGCAGGCACCATCGCCGATTTTGTTCCAAATGAAATATGTTGTAGTCCATGTGAAATTAGGGAGGGTTTAAGTCATCATTTTGCCGGTTTCGAATTTTTTTAAAAATGGCAGGCCTTCAAAGTTTTCAATTTTCGGCGAAAACGGGTCTCACTTACGAATTTTTATCTTAAGAACTGTTTGTCCGATTGAGCTACATTTTATTAATGTTTTATTCGGAAAGGATTGGGCTATTACAAAATAATTTTTTCAACCTCGAAAATCAACTTTATAATATCGAGAAATGTAAGCAAATTCTTCTTTTGCGTTTTTTTCGATGATGGGGCTCCGTGATTTAAATTTTGAAAAAAAAATATGGTTATATTCCTTGAAGTTTCCCTTTAAAATGAGACCTCGGAAAAGATGGTATCATTAAAATTGGCGTCACAATGAGCTGGTAAAGGACACCGTGTACCCCCGTTTCAGATAGAGGCGAGTCGAGCGTGCCGCTATTATGGTCCGTTGTCTATACCGCTGGTCTCCTAACAATTCCAGCAGACTGTATACGACTAAATAACGCTATTTATACCTCGAGAACAATATTAGTAACCACTCTTGGCCAACGACACCTTTATATCATGACTTTATTTATAGATATTAGTTTTCATACGAAATTATAACAAAATTATGGCTATGTTCTTTTGTATATACAGGGTGAGGCGCAAATTAGTCAAGAGAATCAAGCAAATTAGACAAGAAATTGCAATTTTTTAAAATAAAAAAAAAAATCTATTTTCAACAAAAAAATCAAGGTCGCTGTCATATCTTTTAATGGTACTGGGTATTTTTAACTTCATAATATTGTAGGCGACGTCAAAACGAATTCAACGACCTACTATACGATGACTTTCAGATGACCTTGAAAGAATCAATTGCCAGAATATTTGAAATATTTCGGCCGTACGTAATAGCAACGCCTCGCATTTAGAGGTAAACAAATGAACGAG
The DNA here is from genome assembly GCA_028455605.1 of Lasioglossum malachurum. NCBI lineage: Eukaryota > Metazoa > Arthropoda > Insecta > Hymenoptera > Halictidae > Lasioglossum > Lasioglossum malachurum. The sequence goes on along the minus strand of CM052314.1, from coordinate 19,398,279 downwards.
CATTTCCTCTGCACTCGTGAAATATTTTTAACATATTTACTTTTCCACTATTAGCGTACCGGTTCATTGTTATAACGTACATACGTAATATAAGGCGGTGTCCTTACCCGTAAAAAATGCTCAACTTTAAGCAAGCATAACTCCTGAACTATTGATCCTACAGGATCGAAACTTCGATCTGCAGCCGCCCCGGGTTCAAATATACTGGATTACATACCAAATACATCATAATTTATAGGAGAAAGACACAAATTTTGAGTCCGGTAAAGTAAAGTTTACCTGAAATTAGAAATGCCCTTATGGATTTTAACGAGTAGGGAGGTTCAATGTCGTGCAACGATCAATTTGTTAAACATTTTCACCTCGCTGGGGCCCCAAATTAGAACCAAGGTATGCATGCATCTTTCACTTGATATGTGACTGTCGTGCGCCTCTATGACGGACGTAACGTACAGTTTTGTTGATTGCGTTGCCGCATTTTAGGCGGATTTTTAATTGTTAATAAGTAAATAACGAAGCCAAAATCGAAATTTTTTTTATTCTTCATTTTCGTCGTATTTGTCATAGAGAACCACCCCACCTGTAGTCGAACACTCTGTATTTGCTGTCTGCCAGGTAAATATAACACTTCTTTCTTTAAGTTTTGTTCTAGCAGCACCCAAGTTCCATGCTAACGTCAAGTATGTATTTGTAGATACGGTGTCGCAACAAAGGGCTTGTACTTTGTCGGATAATCCCCATTCTTCTAATATTCGTGCAAATTATTCTGCACGTAGGAACTAATAGTATGTAATATTTATTACTTAAGAAACTGTAATCTTGATGAAGGTATTAGTTATTCCATTCAAAGTTAGAAATTCTATTTATAAAAAATATGAATAAATGTGTCGAATGAATGTTGCTCGACGAAGTAAATATAATAAAAAATTTTAATAATAACTCTAATAAAAACGCTATCTAACGCTTATCTAACGCTAATAAAAAAATTTTTGTTTAAGTCCAATTTTCGAAATTTCGTATTGGATATATTCGTATTGGATAGCATATAAAATTGTATTGGATTTGCATATAGTTGTAGAGCATGGAAAGACAAATTCAACGATATATAGAAATGTATATTTATGGTGTACTATTGTGTTGGCAACTAAGTCCGCGACCTCCACATTTTCTCAAACTAATTATGAGCCATTTATACAGGGTGCGGCACTATGAACAGGTCATCTGAATAACTCGCTTGCTTTTGAAGATAGAAGAAAAAAAAATGCATCAGACCAAACTTACTTAATATCTAGGCGCTCGTGATCTGATGTCATTAATTTTTTTATAGGCGGAGACGTCAAGGAGATATGAAGATCAACTTCATTTTTTTAAATGGAATGAGGTATTTTTAAATACATCAATCGATGCAGCTGGACATTCGTTATAAAAAAAGTACTAACCTATGTATGTCGAAAAGTTAGTAGTTCAGGAGATATTTCAATTTAAATAATTCTAAAACACCGTTACTGTCGTACTAAGACGTTACACTAGTAAGTAAACACTAACATCTTAGTACGACAGTAATGGTGTTGTAGAGTTATTTAATATCTCCCGAACTACTAACTTTCCGACATACATAGGTTAGTACTTTTTAAAAAATACCTTATTCCATTTAAAAATATGAAGTTGACCTTCATATTTCCTCGACGTCTCCATTTATAAAGAAATTAATGACATCAAATTACGAGCGCCACGATATCAAGTAAGTTTGTCCTGATGCATTTTCTTCTACCTTCAAAAGCAAGCGAGTTATTCAGGTGATGTGTTCATAGTGCCCCACCCTGTATATATTTTTTAAGCAAGAGTATTTTATATAAAATTAATCGCAAAATTCAGAGCTTTCCAATGATATACAGTTCAAAAGGAATGGTCATTGAATGAGGTTATAATTTAGAATAATACAATGAAAGAATTACGAAACAAAAGGTTGTGAATTTAGTTGTTAAACTAATATAATGGCGAAAATCAAGTATAAACAACTTTCAAGCACGTTGCGTTACGAGTTCCCATGGTCTGTTCAAGTTGAAATTTTGCACATATCATTTTTTCATCAGATATCACAAATTAGGGGGATGCGACGAACAAGTTTAGAAAGAAAATATTTGGCCCCTTAGTTAATGACCACCCTAAGATCCACTCATAATTGATTTGAAAATGGGCATTTCTTGGATTCAGCTGTTTAACAAGCGACTACTATTTTCGAGCTGTCGGTTGAGGGGAAACTGGTTGCATCAGAGGCTTTTGAAAAATCATTTGCCGGGCCGGTGTCCGCAGTAAGTTCTCTAAGGGAAGTAACGAACGAGGAATAGGAGCGAACCAAACCTCGAAAACGTTGAATCAATGGTTGTCGTGATCCGCTTTGAACGAGGGAACACAGAGGGATTTATTGTCCTCACCTGGAACTCGACGCGGTACAGGACTGGAAACTTTCGGCGCAACTCGCACAGCTTAGGGAACTGGGAAAGCTCAGTGGGCGCGGACGGTAGAGTGGTGCTCATGCTGCTTCCAAGTTCGTCCGTGGCTGTGAACAAAAACGAGGAAGAAATTAATGTAGCGGACATTCGGTCTGTCGTTTTGCCGCGTGCCTCGACCCTCTTTTCTAAATTCGCTCCGTATTTTTCTTTCGCTCGCCACCGGAAGGGTCTTGCGTCGCCATCTTTGCCACTCTCGGGGATATTAACGGAGCCTGGAGGCTCCAAAAATCGTAAAAGCGCCAGACAGATTAAAAGAGAAAGCGGAAAAGAGAAATTTCATTGAAGGACGACAGGGTCCTGGAAAATTGGAAATACAGGGTGTCCCAGCTAAGGGAGGCCATCTAAATATCTTCTTTATTTTTAGTTTCACAAAAAATATTTATCACATTCTTTAAATGGTATCGAAAGAGGAGTACCATAAAAGAAAAGTTTTTTTTGTCCGGTTATTTCTTCATTGTTTCCTTCAAGGTCATCGTTATTTTATATCCGAAAACCTTTTTTTTTATTTTATTTTGTAGCGGAAAAAATAAAAAGTAGTTTATACAAATTTTATTGTTAATTTACATTATTTATTTATCGAAGCTATAATTAAAAAATAGACATTTTTTAACAGAACTTATTTTAAACAATCGGTGTGTTATTGGACTTTCTGCATTCATGACGAGAACGAGTAGAAGGAATGCAAACCAGTGAATGCATATAACAGGCATGGGCAGAAATAGCACGCAAGCTAGGGAATTCTCGGTGGACGCCTACTTCTCCCGCCCAAGCGTCTCGCTCCCCGTGGCGGCCTAAGTCCCGCGGAGCTCCTCAGGCCCGTACCTACCGCACGCCGTATAGTTTAAAGTTTAAATGAATCGAAATATCCTCTTCCTCAATGTTCGGATCGCGCGACTTATTTGTGCGAATGTTCGTTTTCGGAAATGCGTAGCATAAAGACAGAACAGCGTACACTGCTGAACGATTCCTCGCTGACGTCTTTGATGCGGATATGAACGTCCAACTTCCCCTTCGATATTTCCGATTTGCCATGCAGTTCTAATGAACATGCGGAATAGTCAAGCTTTCTTTGAATAAGTTTTTTTTAATAGCGAAATAATCAAGCTTTCCTAATTGCCAGTAAAATTTTGACAGTGTAATAAATACAATTTTCCACATTTATTTTTTCGAAATTATCGTGCCGCACAGTGGAATAGACCTATAGGGAAAACCACTTACAAAAAAAAACGCATTGACCATAGTATGTACCTCATGGGTGATGTGGAAACCTATGGGTACGCGAGTCGCCCCAACGCGCCACGCGCAGTGCATACGGCGTGCGGTAGGTACGGGCCTGAGGAGCTCTGCGGGACTTAGGCCGCCACGGGGAGCGAGACGCGCGGGCGGGAGAAGTAGGGGTCCACCGAGAATTCCCTAGCTTGCGTGCTATTTCTGCCCATGTCTGGCATATAATGACATTTAAAAAAAAATACTGTTGTTTTCAATTCATTAAAATGATTTAAACGATAAATAAATTGTCTATGTAGTATAAGGGGACCGAGTGTGCCCAACATATAAAATATTTATATAGGTACATAACTACAATTTTTGTCACAAATGAACATATTAAATACAATTTTCAAAACACAAGCACGCGCCGATGTTGATCACGTAGATTCCTAAGCCGGCCCTATCCGCGCCCACTCCCCGCTACCCCCTCCCACCCTAACTAACCTAACCTAATCAAATTATCGACATTACCGTGTGCTTGTGCTGCCACCTAGAGGCTCCGCTCAGTAAGCGGCGCGCGACTATCACTACACACAACATGGCGACGCTAATAACACTGGAAATTCCTCAATTTTGAACACTTATAACTTTTGAACCATTGATCATCCTAGATGGAAACTTGCATTTCTCGTATCTTCTCGTGCAAATCTACTGGATAACATAGAAAAAAAAGCAAAAATTTATAGGAGAATCGTAAAAATTTCTGGTTACGCAAGGAAAAGAGCAGCTCAAAAGATATTTTAAATGATCTCAGGGATCAGCCTTTTTAAGGAAATACAATGTTCTTGAAAAGATTTAAAAATAGTACCCAAAAATCGACAAGTTTTGCGAAGAATAGTAAAAGAAGACGCATAAGGACGTTAGAAAAAGTGCCTGAATCGGAGAATAAAAGAATATTGATATAATATTTTCGATAGATTTAAATCGTAGAAGAGACACGCAAAGTGCTATTTCGCTGTCGCTTCCGGCGTACGATGCAGACTATTTTGCACGAGTATCCGCAGTCTAATCATAAGATTTGACAAGCTGTTCGAAAATCTCGGTTACGATAAAAGCCTTATCGAGCAAAGTAGTGCGATTCGGGAAGTGTTTGTCCACAAATTCCGCGCGGATCCGAATGTCTTTCTCGGCAACTTGGCGTTAGCTTTCACAGATATTACCAGTAGTTACCATAGAGAATGGAATTTCGTGTCTGACACAGACTATCTATTACTACTGTCAGGAACTCGGCCAAGAGCGATGCCTACAGAGAGAGGGAAGTAAAAATTTCGTCGTTCCCTGGCCGTCCCTTTCCTCGGATACATCTTTATGCTAATACCTCCAGCGGCATTTGCATTATGATATTTGCATTTTGTACTCTCAGTGTCACATCGCGATCGATAAGACTCCACGGTCGCGTTTCGAGTGACTTTAATGTTAATTGAGAATGGAGAAACTGTGTCGGCCATCGTTTCCGATCGCGAATAACTCCGACTGTCTTTCTTATAATGTTTAATTAGCATCGGCATAAGTTCCGGGATTGTATGCACGGCGGTGATTAACAAAGACGAGCGCAATAACGCGGTACTAATACACATCCGCGAATACAGCTGGACAAGAAGGTCAAAAGTAGGGATGTGATCAAGTACCTCGCAAACAAGTTCGAACCTTGATTGATGGAATTCGAACTCCCTATAAGTACTTCGAAAAAAAAAAATAGTATTCCCAAGTATACTCGAACCTTTGCCAGACAGTTTCAAATCCTTCACGAGTACTGTGGTAAACGTAAATAATACTTGCAAGTATACTCGAATCTTGGTTGAACAGTTTCGAAACTTTCGAAATTTTTCTGAATATCGTTACGAATTTCCGTATTCTTGCAAGCCAGAGTTGGGCCAAAATTTAATCAACGATTGACGACTAAATTTCTACTTCAATCGTTAATCGCAATTAACAATTAATCTCCTAGTTTAGTCGTTAATCGCATTTAACAATTAATCTCCTGGTTTAGTCGTTAATTGCGGTTAACGATTAAATTTCTACTTTAGTCGCTAATTGTTATTAACGATTATTAATCGTCAATCGGATAATTGATTAATGATTAACTGCTGAAATTTCGAAATGAAATACCCAATCAAAACTGTATGAATACTGAAAAAATGTAAACTGAATTTAGGTGTATTGTCATTTGGTCTATATATAATCAGTGTTGGGCGCAATAAATAAATTTATTTAAATAAATAATTATTTAAATAAAAATTTAAATAACACAAGTTATTTGTTATTTGGATATTCAAATAAAAAGCAAAAGTAATTATTCATTATTTGAGCAAGTCTAAATTAATTTATACATTTATAAAACTGTCGATATATTATAAATGTATGCTCTCCCACGCACAGATCACGCACTCAGCACAACTTCTTCGGCACAACACACGTTTTGCAGTTAGCCGTAAGACGCATTCAAACGCACGCAAACACATCTAGTTATAAAAACGCTACCAACCGGCTTTGGGGTGCCAACCTAAGCCTGGATGATGATTATTTCTCACAACAAATAATAAATTAAATTGTATTTTTTATAGGCAGCTAGGTCCTTCGGACGGGCCCGACCACTGGCGGTATCCCTGAAAAGGTTGCTATATATACGCATATATACAAAATAGAAGAAATAAGAGAAGACCAAAAACTATTTATGTATACAGTCTGAGATTTCCAAGATTCGAGTACTACTTGTGAAAGTTTCGATTACTTTCAACATCGAAGTACTTATAAGTATCTTTTCGAAACTTGTAAGTACTCATTCCGAGGTTCGATAACTACTTGTATACAATGAATACTTTTCATGTATAATCATTGAAACTTTTATTGCTTTCAAGTAGTAATCGAAACCCATGAAATGAAACTTGGTTATTAAACTTGATTCGGATTCGTGAATACATTTTGAACTTGATCCCATCCCGAGTCAAAAGTGCCCGTAAACACGTAAATAATACAGGGTAGTAATGACAAAGAAAATCAGGTTTTTCCGTCATTTCTCTTATCCTCTTCAATTGAAAATTCTGAAAAAATCGGGAATATTTTAGCTATTAGAATACAGGTCTAGGAATTTTTCCGAATTTTTAGCTTCGAAATCGTTTTTAAAAAAGAATAACAAAATATCTAAATGGTTTTCTGTAGAATTTCTTGTAGAAGTTATGAAATACAATGTTTATATTTTTGCAGCTTAAGCATCTCATTGTGGTTGTTGATGTAGAATTTTTTCAGATTTTTCAAGGTGGGGTACATAGTTAAAAAAATTAATCTTCGAGCGCCCTCTGACAGAAATCGAAATTGCTTCCAAGACTAACCCGATTTCTGCCAGAGGACTTTCCGGTCTGAACTAATCTACAGGAGCGCTTTGCAGTTTTGCGACGTTACAAAACTAATGATATAAATTAATATAAGTGTATAATATTGTTAAGATGAGTACTAGACATTCGCTATGTGTTGGGTGTAATTCTTCGCTTTGGATGTCACTCAAGCAAAACAAAACAATTAATAATGAAGACTTACGAAGCTGAAAAGTGGTCGAACGTTTGAAAAAAAAACGATTATGGCTGGTAATATATTATGCAATAAGAACCAGCTAGTCATGCAGAAAAAAAAAGGAGAAATGTATATAACCTCCAAGGTGTTAACCGAATTTCTGCCAGAGGGATCTCTAAAATTACCGGTTTCTGATTTTTTTAACTATGTACCTCAACATTGAAAAATCTTAAAAAGTGTTAACAACCACATCGAGAATCGAATATATACTGTTAAAATATAAACTTAGTATTTCATAACTTCTTCAAGAAATCGGCATTACAACATGTTTTTTATTTTTTAAAATTCGGTTTCGAAGCTGAAAATTATGAAAAAATTCATAGATGTGCATTCTAATGGCTAATTACGGTAAAGCGTGATTTTCTTTATTATCCCATTAGTATCCCCCATGTCGACACATAGGGCTGGAAATCGGTACAAACTATTTTCTTTGGACAGGCTATCGAATGGCCTATTGCCAATTCAATTTGGTTTGGAGGTACTTTTGACCCCCTTATCCGGCTACATCCTTTTCGTAATGTACGGGTTCAAGCGAAACCACGTTTCAGCCAATGGCGTTTACGAGCTTCGCGACTGCGTTTACCGATATAATGAGTGCTTTATAAAATTCAAATTTTATCCTACTTTCCTAACATACGACGCATAGTCTGCAAAATTGCCCAAAAGCTGGCCAAAGTACAATTTTTCGAAGTAAAGAATTTTGTCCATCTGAGTAGAGTGATGTCATTAAAATGAAAATGATCGGTTCCAGATTTTTTATTTTACGATTACTGATATAATAAAAATAATTTCATAACAAATGATTGTATAGATATCTTTAGTGGAGCACATATTACAATAGGAGCTGCACAAAGTCTAAATAAAATCAATCTTGTCATTTTTATAAGGGAACATGTACCAGTTACTTTCAAAGCTCTGTAGTTTTAGCCAGACCAAAATCCTTCTGGCAATCATCATTTTAGTCAAAAAAAGAACCTATTTCCAAAATTTCATCCAATTCTGGCGTTGGGGATAAACGGAAACACAGTCAAATTAACTTCAAAAATGAATTTTAACATTGCTAAATTATATGTATATATGTAGTTCAGTTTTCCTTCATTCAAATACTGTGAACTGTTACGCTTATTTCTTCATATTGTGTTAAATCTGTACAATTTAGGGAATAATTTTGTTATTGAATATTGTTCTTTGACGACTAAATATAAATTGTAATGGTAGAATTACTTTAGTGATCATGGATGAGCATGTATAGAATTTAAAATATACGGTTTCATAAAGAAAAATCATGTTGCCCGACTTTATCGAAAGTCCGAAAGATTGTTCGAAAATATTTGTAAATATGTCTACAACAGGCCTGGCCAATACGCGGCCTGCCATGTTAAATTGTGCGGCCCGCAGGGCGATTTTATATTTCTATTGAAACTTTTGTTTCTCGTTGTATGTATGCAAAAAATATGAAATAAATGAAAAATTGCATGTGTCATTGTTATAATGCGCAAGTACGGCGTATAGCAATAAAGTTTTATTCATTTTGTATTTTTATATTGTATGTACATTTTTTAAAAGCATATGTTTACCTAAAGTGCGGCCCACTGTAACGTTACACGTAATGAAAGTTGCCCGTGAAACCATTTGGGTTGGCCAGGCCTGGTCTACAAATATATTCTAACAGAAAATCTTGCGCTTGATTGCGCTAAAAAAAAAGAAGTTCATGTTTGAAATTTTCAATGCAACACAGCAGAATACCCAATGCGATTGTGTGCTTGCTGTCGGATCTAATTAATGAGTCCTATAGTATAATTTATAATATTTAACAATATATAATAATAATAATTTGGTTAACTAACTTTTTAATAAAAATTGAAAAATCGATGTAGACATGTAAATATTTTAAAATTGAGGATTCTATGCTGCTATCGAAAAGGCATCTTCAGCTTTGGATAAAACAAATGAAGACATACAATGCCGGCCAAAAGAAGGTTTATACGAAGAACTGAATGCCTTTAGAACAACCAAGGAAGATTAACTTGTCAAAAAACTTACGAGCAGTATGTTTTACATTTTGTATTATTTTTTTTATGAAAGCAAGTTGCTCTTTCATTAAAGAACTGCCTTTATTTTTAATACCAGCCTGACATATTTAGGGCATCCTGGCAATTAGTTTTTCGAATGTTCCTAATTTGATATTTTTCCATGCTTAAACTATACAAGAGTATTATGGACATAAGAAAAAATGCTGAAATCTATTAAAAAATATTATTCTACTAGTTAATATTTCATATTACAGTAAATCCTCTATAAACGCAACAAGGCCGTACACGACAAACGCAAACAAATATCCCCTCCACCTTAGTAATCTGATCTCGGCTCTGAATTAAACTTTGATTGTTATATGAAATAGAAATGTATAGAAAGTTTATTCCCGGATCTGAGAGTTAACATCTCGCAATATCAGATTTCGTTAGTTTGCGTTAATATTGGATTAACCGCTGGGTGGCGGTGGCCAATCAACTGACTATTGAGAGAATTAGTTATAGAACTACCAGTACCAGTAGCGAGTCACGTGAAGTTTCCACTGAACTGTATCGGCTGTGGTATATTTAATATTCGCAATACCGACATTTTATACGCACGAGAAACAAAGAGAAGCAGAACATTTAAATTTCATTGATGTCACTCATTTATACAATTTCCGGATAAAATGATAGTCCACTACAGTGGCTCATGAATGTGTTCGGACGCCCCTTGAAACAGTACAACTTTGACCTGACTTTTTTCAGAAATTAGAAGCATTGGTTTACTAAATGATGTGCCAAAACGATTTTGAAAACATTGCAATCGGAAGAAATTACATGGGACCATGAGAAAGGCACTTTTCAACACTTTTTTTGTAGGTCTATATGAAAACAACACGCTGCAGAAAACTAAATAAAATTTGTATTTGAAACTGCAGATAAAGATGCGTGCGTGCGTGCGTGCGTGCGTGCGCGCGCGTGTGTGTGTGTGTGTGTGTGTGTGTGAAAATAAAAATAAAAACAATTGTTATTACGTACATTATGCAATGCGTTATTTAATATATTTAACGATTTTGAAGGCGAGGTCAATTTTGGTCACATTTTTCAAATAAAAAATGATTTCCATATTCCTTTAGTTCCTATACAAGTTATGAAAATATATTAAACCAGAAATTGGTAATGCAATTTTTGTGAGCATCGTTATCCTGTTACTAAACTTAGTTAAAATAAAATATCCGTCGACACACACCGTACGATTTTCCCTGCGAGTGAGTGTGCAGAACATAAACTATGGTGATCTTCCGTGCTAAAACGTTTTCAATATTCAAATTTGGTTAATTCTGTTTGAAAGATAGCGTCAGTGTCATGAGAGTCCAGCATTATGTTACAGAACACCGCGTTAAATACTGCACAACAGATTCATTCGCATGCTAAGCTTTGCAAATGTAAACATTCAGATACTTTCGCGAGGCACTGTGTGCTTTCAAATCGCGCACTATTTCAGCTATATACAGGGTGGTCCGGAAATCGTAGTACAATCAAACAGGGGTGATTCTATATATGTACAAATAAATAAAAAAAAAGGAATAAAATTGTTGCGTTTGACGCCTTGTTTTCGAGATAATCGAGTTTGAAGATACAGTGTTATATCATACCCTGTATCTGTTCGTTCGGCCTTGGACTTCCGCGTTTAGATTTCAACGATGGGAAAAACATTTGCCACACTTAGGTAAGCGTTATAGGCTTGCGGGTCAAAATGACCGGGCGTGGCGTCCGTCGAGCGACGGCAGGTTAAAGCAATCGTGAAAATGAACGTTGCCGCCCGTTACCAGTCGCGTTTGTTTCCTTCGACGCACCTCTCGACGCGAAAAGGGAGCCAGCCACAAAGGATTTTCCTTTGTTTCGTGATTGCTTTAATATGTATGAGCTTTTTTTACGCCCGGGGGGTAGCCGGAGGAGAGGGTAGGGGGCGGTTAGAGAGAACACTTTTGTGTGTGTTCTTCTTTTAATTTCACGACCTGTTGGTCGGACGAGATTCACCATTCTTTGCTGTTCCGTTGCGTGCGATGATTGCAGCGCGCCGGGAATAGTTTATTCAAATCTCGCGTTTCCCGTCATGTTTCTTTAACTATTTTGGACAAAGTGACGTGTATACACACACTCTCTATAAAAGACGGAATATTTTAATCTATGTACGCGACATAAACATCGTTCTGTTCTTGTTCGGTTTTATTTGATAGAACTCGTGTTCGTACCACTTCAAACGCATATTTCAGCACAACACTGTGCAGTAAAAAGATTGTAGTATATATTTTACAATTTTCGAATCACTTGTTGTACACTCCGGGACAAAAAAATAACACATTATACAGATAAATGATTTTTTAGGATACGGGGTAATAAGAATAAAAAATTATTTCAATATGTTTCTATGCATTAATTACAAAAAGAAACTATTTTATTGGAAGATATGTAAGATTAGTCGAAAAATCGGTGCGTCAAAAAGATGGCACATATGACTTAAAATAACTAAAAAATAAAATATACGTATAAAAAAATAAGGCTGTTTCCGTTTATCCCCGATGCCAGAATTGGATGAAATTTTGGAAATAGGTTCTTTTTTTACTAAAATGATAATTGCCAGAAGGATTTCTGGCGACTCGAAAAAAATTTTTGATCATTTCAGTGTCGCTCTCTATCTTACCGACTTACCGACTTTCTGTCTTATGTCCGTAAAGTAATTAATTTCATCCAATTCTGACGATGAGCGTAAACCGGAACACAGCCTTTTATTTATTATTTAATTTGTGATTTTATTAATAATTTTATTAATGATTTAATTAATTATTTTATTAATTTTCTTTTTGTGATTTTATTAATTATTTTATTAATTATTCTTTTTGTGATATTATTAATTATTTTATTTATTATTCTATTTGTGATTTTATTTATTATTATATTTATGATTTTATTTATGAGTTTATTTATGTTTTTATTTATTATTCCATTTATTATTTTATTTATTATTTTATTTATGATTTTACTTATTATTTCATTTATTATTTTATTTATGATTTTATTTATCATTTTATTTTATTTTAATTATATACTAATATTTTTACCTACAAAAGAGAGAGTCGGTAAGTCGGTAAGGTAGGGAGTGACATTGAAATGGTAAAAAAATTTTTTCGGGTCCCCAAAAATTCTTCTGGCAATCATAATTTTATTCGAAAAAGAACCTATTTCCAAAATTTCGTCCAATTCTGGCATTGGAGATATTGCATTTTTGCGATTTTCTCCAAAACGAAGCAAAAACGAGCAAATCTCTAAAAGACTTCTTTGGCTTAGTTTTTCGGTCCCCTACACGCTCCTGAAGTTTTGCCATTTAAATTCGGGACGAGAACTGTAATTATTCAACTACATTTGCGGAAATTAACATAATTGGATAGTGTGCTATCTTTTTGTCGTGGAGTGTATATCTGGGCCGGGCCACTTCCTCCCAGCTGTCACTTCATGACTCCCATTACCAGTGTACCAAACACTAATATATCAAATTTATTCGATTACAGTCATGGAAGCGTCTGTATAATTTTTATAGTTTAGCTAGAATAAATTAATTCATAGTGTATAAGCTTTATCACTATGCAGACTGCGGACTTTTATGCAAAATAAAAATTCTCTACATCAATTGCAAGAAATTGTTACCTGTATAGTTAGAAATACCTTTTCTTTTTTGACTTTGGAAAGCTGAGAATAATACATCTACAGGGTGCGTCGCCAAACTCCGAACAAAATTCAATTTGAATTTCCCGCCGTTCTATACCACTTACAGAGATCGCCCTTGGTCGTCCAAATAGCTTGACGCATGTACTAAACATTCAAAACCTCAAAACAGTCGTAATGTTCAAACCATGTTCAAACTAAATGCAGAGTATAATCGAGGAGCCGCGATTGACGAAAGTGTCCGCGCTGGGCGCTCAGCGACAGAAATCATTCGATTCTTCCGGTACCCAAGATCGACTGTGCATGATGTTGTCGCGAAGTATAATGAGTCGGACATGTCCAACGAAGGTTCTGCAACACCGGCAAGGAAAACACACTCGAAGGAGCGCATGTCAGGACGCCCGAAATCATTCAACGGGCTCAGGAGCTGATTTTTGAAGATCCAGGGCAGTCGATCCGAAAATTGTCGTCGGTTGTCGGTGTGAGTGAAAAAACTATCTCTGGAAATCGTCTGGAAAGCCGTATGTTTTCCAGCAGGACGGTGCGCCCGCGCACACAAGTCATTTGGTGCAAAATTGGTTTTCGGACAACGTCGAAATGTTCTGATCCAAAAAATTTTAGCCTCCCAATGGCCCGGATTTAAATCCTTTGGACTATTATGTATGCAGCGTTGTTGAAAGAGTCTCTAACAAGTCCATACATCCAAACGTCGCATCATTAAATGCCGCTATTGAAGCGGCATTCGCCGATATGGACCGTCACGCGTTAAAACGGGCCTGCGGACGCTTCAGATCAAGAATGGAGGCGGTCATTCAAGCAGAAGGGGGCGATATTGAGTGAATGTATTCTTTCTGACCTAACAAACAATTTACAGAAAAAAAATTTATAAACTTCGCAATTTTTGCAATCAAAATTATGTTTGAAAAAGAAGTTTAATTTGTTCGGATTTTGGCGACGCACCCTGTATACTCTGGAATTCTCACTTTTTTTTTAAATCATTGTACTCTTGTACTATTTATCAAGTTAATTGCACCTAGAATTTTGCGTGATTCTACTTGCTTTTATTAAAGAATAAATTGTTTCTAGTGACACGTGCTTTTTTCGATCTCGTTATACTTTTTCTATTTGTGATGTCTAAAGTGCTCCGACTTTTTCCGAGCTCGCGAGCAATTGAATGGAATTAATTACAAGTTCTACAAGGGAATAAATAAAAGCCGGGCTCGGTCGCATGAAATTGGAATAGTTTTGTTTTTCCACTCGAAATTTCGAGTTGTAATCCCGCTTTTATCGGCGAGGTCACCTAGACCGCTGCAAATTTGCTTTCCTCTCGCAGAATCCAGCGTGCCTCGGGAGCATATTTTCCCACAGTGCGCTGCGCCAATTTTCTGTCCACAAGAACCGATACCGGTTTTGCGTGTCGTGGTCCCCCGAATGCCACAAAATGGCGACATTTATCGAACAGACGACAGCAGCTCGGCGAATAATTCGGCACCGTCGACTTTCCCACGCTACCGATTATCGCTACGAATCTGTTGTACAATAATAATAACGCGCACTCGCGACTGTTTATCTCCCAAAATTCGATGACGACATTACTATTATTAGATCCATCCATTTGTTAATTGCGATCTACCTTTATCGACGGTGTTATTGCTGAGGGACCGTGCGTGAAATTATTATTATACATGCACGCGAACGCAATGCCTCCCGGAATGTGTTCAATTTCACTTCTCTTCGATTGAAATTGTTTATGAAACCTGGGTAAATTACGTTCACGACAGACAGTAGTGATCGTTAAAGAATCGGAGATATTTTTTCAGTAATAGTGAGCAGGGACTTATACCGGCATGCAAAATACCGGAATAATACCGGTATTTTTCGGTAATTTCTTCCTGGCCGTTGTAGAAAAAGAAATATCGGAACGGTATATTTACCGGTATTATTTTCGGTTTTCCTACTTCGATTACGAATACATATTAAGAGTGACCGTGAATAGAAACAATGTATTTCATTTCAAGCCACACGTTTGGGTTGAGAATCCATAAACAAATGAAGGCTTGTCTCGAAGTGTCGGTAGTCGCTTCGTCGGTTGTCACGCAACACGTTACATTTTGAGTTAGAGCACATATTGTAGAAGAAATGGGCGGAATAGGAAAAATGCAATTTATAAATATTTTATACATGATTCAACAACCAATAAATCAAGGTGTTTAACTAGTCAGTGTGGACGTGAAGT
>CM052314.1:19354153-19382856 GCA_028455605.1 Lasioglossum malachurum | reverse complement strand
ATAACTCCTGAACCATTGATCCTACAGGATCGAAACTTCGGTCTGCAGCTGCCTCGGGTGTGAATCTACAGGATTACCTACCAAATACCTCATAATTTATAGGAGAAAGGCACTTTTAAGTCCTATCCATAATACGACTAACAGTTTCGCATAAACTTTCGTGGAAATTTTTGTCTTTTGCCTATATTATACAGTAGATTTGGACGAGGAGATGCGTGAAATCCAAGTTTCGATCCTGTAGGACCAATAGTTCAAAAGTTAGAAGTGTTTAAAATTGAGCGATTTCCAGGGTTTTTGACAGATTAGCACCGGCATGTTGTGTGTAGTGACAGTCGCGCGCCGCTTACCGAGCGGAACAGCTAGGTGGCACCACAAGTTGTACTCGTCTTGACTTTATCTACTGTACGATGAAGTTAGAAATATACAGGGTGTCCCAAAATTTTTTCAACAGCCGGAAATGGGAGGTTTCTGAGATCATTTGAAGCAACATTTTCCTTTGCAAATATGTTATCCGCGGCTTTGTTTAGGAGTTATTAACGAAAAAAAACGGACCAATCAGAGCGCGGCCTAGACGCGAGTTAGCACAGTCGGCTCGGCGCGCCAACTGTCTATTGGCCGACTGTGCCAACTCGCGTCTAGGTCGCGCTCTGATTGGTCCCTGTTTTTCGTTAATAAGTCCTAAACAAAGCCGCGGATAACATTTTTGCAAAGGAAAATGTTGCTTCAAATGATCTCAGGAACCTCCCATCTCTGGCTGTTGAAGGAAATTTGGGACACCCTGTATAAATGCCATTAAAAAAAGCGTCGATAGTCTTATAAAGATCTGGAAGACAACAACAATGAAAAATTGTTTATATTATATTTCCGCATACATTATTTCAATCTTAACGGAGATATTTGTTGTTTCTCGTGAATCACCCGGTATAAGACATTCTTCGTAGGCTGAATTTCAAGTTGACGCTCTGCAATTGTTGTTTGTTATTTCTATCGTACGTGTGGCCGAACGTATTTACGTTGGAAGCTAATAGGGTGGGGAATGGTTGGATTTTTAGCCGAGAATCGAGGGTTGAAGAAACTTGGGTGGAAATGGGCGATCAGACACGCAAGAGGTGGTAATTAAGCGAGAGGTGTCGATAGACTCGAGGAAGAAAGACTAACTCGCCGATGGGCCGATAGCGGGGTTTAATTAAATTCCCTGAGCTGTCTCTGGCGCCCTTAGGCTACGTTACTTCCGTAAGAATCTCTCCCGGTGATCGAAGACACGTGTCGGAGGTCGTGGCGCAACTGTGTCAAGGTAGGTTTCAACCCTGCCTGCATGGATCTCTCTCCCCTATAACACCCTTTCTCGGATTTTAAACTTCAAAGTCACCGCAGCATTCAGACCCGGCTAAACGACCTGCCCTCACCAACTGAACCTTAGGAACGTTTGCTCTTTGTACCAGATCATCTACAGGTGCTACCCGAAAGTAATACTCCCCGATCTGCTCTCTGTTCGTTCCCTTATCTCGACAGTTCCATCGCTAGCAATTCTCTCCGTTCCGTAGTTTGTAAAATGTCAGGAATGTATGGTGCATTCCCGGCAGAAGGTACTCGATCAAACAAATTTTGTCGTAATTATTGTAGAACAGTTACGCAAAATATCAATTTTATTTTCACTCGATTATGAAACATCCCTTGTAGCACAAAATATTTTTTAAACATTTTTTTCGGATATTAAAATAATATTTTTTAAGCGAAACTTTTTAATATGAAAAAAAAACATTAGATGAGATATTATACATTTACAGATACAGCAAACATGAAATAAATGTTAAAGAAATGTAACCTAAATATTCATCAAATATGAGAGAAGTATTTTAAAAGATGTAAAGTAAATATTCAGAAAATATACAATCAATATTTGAAAAATGTAAAATAAATATTTCTGTTATATTCTATGAATACTTAGTCCATATTTTTTAAACATTTGTTTTACTCTTTTCTCTGGAACATTTTCTTCTATCTCTAAACCTAACGGAACTATTTTGGTGGCCTGTTTCTCGTTAATCACCTAGTATTTAAATATTAAAAACAAATTGGACCTCTTTTTAATACCACATGAATGTCTATACAATATTTTGTGCTACTAGCGTAGTTTGCGACTGCCCTGAAAATTGCTGAATATAAGAAAACCGAAATAATTAAATAATATTCTTATAATGTGTGTGTGTGTGTAAAATATCGGATAATATATGGTATTATATATCGGATAATATAAGATATTAGATAACAATATGGAACAAATATTTTTTTGATGATAAATATATGTAGAATATTTCTGCGAAAATTAAGGAAAAAATATTCTGTTTCTAATATTAAATAAAGATTCATTTTATATTGTGAAAGAAATATTTTTCTCATAATATAAAATAAATATTACTCGTACATTAGGAAGAAATATTCTATTCCCAATATTCAATAAACATTCATTTTACATTTGGAAAAAAATATTTTTCTCCTAACCTGAAATACATACTTACTGTATATTTGGAAAAAAATATTTGTTACTTAATGTAAAATAAATATTGTATGTATATTTGAATATTAAAAACAGATTGGATCTCTTTTTAATATCATATGAATGTCTATACAATATTTTGTGCTACTAGGGATTTCTTCCGACCCAGAATATTTCCATTCTCAATGATTTCTTCAATTTGGTGGATACAGAATTGATATAAAACCTCATACAATACTTGAATGTTTAACAATTGAATTAATATTCGGACGCTCTAAAAAAAAATGATAACTTTTTTAATATTGGACCATACGATTTGAAGTGACACGATGTGAAGAGATATTTTCTCAAAAATTGCAATTGGTCAGAATTGTAAAGAAAATTCTAAAAAGTTGCACTTTATAACTTTTTTTTATGTGGGCCTGTATTGATAATTTCACAAAAATACGTTTTATAGATCTGTGTGAATTATGTGCACTGTGAAATTTTCATCAAAAACGAACGACAGACCTTGAAAGATCAAAGAATCCTTAGATTTATTGCAGTTAGAGGCTGAAAATTTACATTTTTAGAATATGTTTACTTGATACAGATCTACGAAACGCGTTTTCTAAATTTTTCATATAAGCCCACATAAAAAACTTGCAACTCGCCATTTTTGTCCAAAAATTTGTTCACGTTGTGTAGCAAATTAATAGTCCAACTTCTCAAAAAAACGTTAAAATTGTATGGTCCAATATTTAAAAAGTTATCGTCTTTTTAAGAGTGTCCGAATATATTAGTGGGAGCCACTGTATCTAATATATGATGTAAACAATATTTTAGATAATGGTACAACAATTTTTAATGGCGCCTCTCAGAGTCATCACTCGAGTGCTAAGGATTAAAGTAGAAATTATAAAAATATTCATTTTTATACGGAATATCTTTTTCCTCTATTAGATATTTTACCATATTCCAGAAATATAAATTGAGTTCTTTTCAATATACTCCTGCTGCAAATTTTAAAAAATCAAAAATGTGAATAATTTTTCCATCAACTGTCAAAGAAAATGTAATGATTGGCCTGCTGATTTTATGCATTTACGAAGAAATTGACTGACAATGAGTGAAATATATAATAAACCTAAAGATTTTATTATGATGTTTTAAATGTAAAACTTTTTATTCAACTCCTGCTGCTCACAATCGTTCAAAAATAATTTTTATTTTGCACAAAGATTCGCAGTTTAGTAATGATAAAACAGATAAAGTGAGCAAATATAATACTGACTTGAAAAAAGATTCGATCGTCCTCAAACGTTTAAAAATTTTTTTGGAATCTTTATCGTTATGTCATCTGTTCCAAATATCAGAGTCGTAGCATTCAAAATCTTAAAATAATTTTTGAATAACGGTAGACACTTCACAATTTATTATATTTAGGTAAGGGTCAAGTGCATTCAAACCCTTTACTAATATCCTTTTTCAATATCGTTCAGTTTTCTATTGTAGTTGTTTACTGTGTACACACGCCTGAATGATTCTTTTAACAAGCACGCTTACGATTTTCATCTGCAACATTTTCTGCCAGGGGTAGCCTTTTTCAGCATTTTTTCTCTCTAGCTGTACTTTTCTCTCTGATGCATAAAAAATAAACAAAAAAATATACAATAAAATTTTTCGACATTTCCCATTAGGTAGGATAGGAATTTGCTTGTTTCCAGAACGAGTTTTATGGATTTCGCTTGCATAGCTAGACGCTTTATTAGAGTACACATTTTTTCCATTTGCTAGTATCCTGGTCACCGACTCCAATTTGTCGAGTTTCAATAGCTTTCAAAATATTCTCGAAAATGTCTTCCACCCTTGACAGAATATGTTTTTCAACTCGATATGGACGATAAAACATATGTATTAAATATGTTTGAAGAACCATCGTTTGTGAAAACTACCGTAGCTTCATAAAAATTGGAGAACGTCACTTTCGTAAGCTAACTTATTGATAGACTGCGGATCTTTATGTAAAATAAAAATTGTCTTCACAAATTGTACAACATATAGGAGCCAAATATAAACGTAATTTTGTCTCTAATGATATTAATCAGCTGAAACGAGTACATTGATATTTTCAAATCCTCTGAATCTGTCCACTGCTTTTAATTGTACATGCTCATTTTTGCTACAAATGCATAAAATCCGCGGTCTACTTATTAAACTTTGTGCTAAAAAATTCGAATGAGTCGTTCCAAAGACGATTTTCATTTCTGCCTTGAAATGTTGTATTCCACTGACAACATTTTTTTTCTTACGTGTTGTTAAAACAAGACAAAAAGATTTATAGAAATGCAAGTTTCCAATGGATGTATAATGAAGAGGCTGTTATTGTTTGCTTTTAAATATCGTGAACCGGGAAATCATTAAGGATAATTTACTAAATTTCAGATACTAGCATTAACATTTTCGAAGGTGTTTATTAATAGACAGCGGATCATTATGCAAAATTCTCTATCTGAATTGCCACATCTGGAATAAAAAAAATGGAAATCTGATAGCAGTATTTTTAAATTGTTCTAATGCAGGCCTGGGCATTTTTGTCTCAATTGAGACAAGACCGCCCCCACCGTAGCGCCCAGTGTTCCCCACCAGCATCCGCCGTTACTATGAACGAAGGACGCACTTCGTCCGTCGCAAGCAATGCGCATGCCTCGTGTACAGTGTTGGGATATTGGGCGGGTTGCACGCGCATGCGCGACCAAATGCAGGAACGTAAGTGCGTCCTACAGGCCTAAGCAGCGATCGGAATGCTTCAAAACATCGTTAAACCATGCGACACTATGTACCTTGGCCTTCGTGTGTAATACCGAACAACTGTAATTGCTCTTCTTCAAAAATCTTGCACATCTGGGACCTTTCCACGAAAAAAAACATTTTGCTAAATTATACGGGGTGACTAAGGTACCTCAACTTTGTACTTCAATGACGCTAGAATCGTCGCGCATGCGCGTGCAACCCGCCCAATATCCCAACACTGCTCGTGCATCGAAGCCGTGAGGAGCGCCACTGAAAGGAAGCCTGGTGGAGGAAGCAAGCGTTTGTGTGGCCCCACCCGTGCCCAGGCCTGTTCTAATGTTTTGACTGCTTCAAACTACGCCTACTCGTTTTTGTCATAAATGCATAAAACCCACTGTCTCTTTAGTAGAGTTTCTGCGAAGTGATTGTTTCCGATAAAAGTTACGTTTAATCGTTATTACTAAAATGTACCTGTTACTGTGGTATTTCTTCCCAATGAGATTACAATACGTAACAATAAATGTTTTTCCCTGAATAACTTTGTACGATTCAATGAGAATGCATTCTCGTTGGCCAGTCAAACAAAATTCTTCATAAAAGGTAGAAAAAAAGATCATTTTTCTTCTATCTCGATCACCAAAGTACTGGTGTTCACATGACTGTAATCATTACAGTGTAATGTATTCTTCATACATATTGCTCTAAATTGCATAGGGAAATTTTTTTATTAGCAGTTGGATCCTTACTTCAATACAATAAAAATATAAAAAGAAACTTCTCTTGCCTATCCAATAAAAAAATTAAGCCCTCAGCAGTACGTACATTAATGTGAAGGAGGAGCTCATTACTGCGGCACAAACAACACTAGCGGAATGTCCTTATACTGCGGAGTGAATTGCAATTACTATGAGATACGAGGTTTACTACAGCCTAACGCTTTAGGTTTGGTTAGGTTAGGTACGAAGGATTCGATTCTAGAAAAAGAGTATAAAATAGAAGAGCAGTAGAAAACAAAGAAGAAAAAGAACAGTAACAAAAATAATAAAAAAATAAAGTGAAGTGCACGAAAAGATATACTTATGGAACTGAAAACTTAAGAAACAAAAACAGAAATAAAAAGAACGTAGAATTGAGAAAGTTTACATCACACAGGATGAGTCACCTAACGTTGCCACCTCAAAAATCTTTGTTGTTGTTAAAGATACGTCAAATGTTTGAAGGAATGTTGAATGGTTCATTGGGGCTCACACACACACACACACGCAAACACACACACACACACACACACACACATGATACCAAAAATATTTTTGTTTTTATGTAATTTTTTTTAGAGATATCAAGGTCACCTTCATTTTTTTAAATGGAAGCACCCGTTTTTAAACACCTACAATGACAGTCCCTTTCATTAGGAATTCAGTGACTATATTTACCCATGCACGTATAAACTTTCTAAATAGTTCCTAGTCCATATAACAGACACAGAACATTATAAAAACTATTAAAAATTGGCAGTCAACTCGTTAATTACTCACTAATTTTGGAAGCCCCTTATTTGCAGACTTCATACGATGGCTTTAAAAACAACAAAGATATTTGAGGTGGCAACGTTAGGTGACTCACCCCGTATAAATGCAATTGCGAAATGTTGTAAACTTCACAATGTTCTGAATTTAAAACAGCTCCAAATTAATAAGGATAAGAAATATAACTCAAATATTTGTTAAAAGAATGTATTCAATTATTTATTTGATAATATACTACGGTGTTAAAATGAATAAAAGGTTTATTCATTTAAAATATAAATACAAAAATTGGCTGTGTTTCCGTTTATCCCCAATGCCAAAATTGGATGAAATTTTGGAAATAGGTTCTTTTCTTACTAAAATGGTGATTGCCAGAAGGATTTTTGGCGACACGAAAACAAATTTGTATCATTACAGTGTCGCTCTCTACCTTACCGACTTACCGACTTTCTCTATCTTATGTCCGTAAAATAATTAATTTCATCAAATTCTGACGATAAGCGTAAACGGAAACACAGCCTTTTAATTATTATTTTATTTGTGAGTTTTTATTTATGATTTTATTAATTATTTTATTTATTATTCTATTTGTAATTTTATTAATTATTTTATTTATTATTCTATTTGTGTTTTTATTTATTATTTTATTTATTATTTTAATTATATACTTATATTTCGCCAAAAATCCTTCTGGCAATCATCATTTTAGTAAAAAAAGAACTTATTTCCCAAATTTCATCCAATTCTGGCATTGGGGATAAACGGAAACACTTCTCCCCCCCCCTAAAAATTATTTGTTACTCTACTCAAGATTTAGTTAAATGCAGTAATATGTACAAAATGTTAGCGATTGGGGGTTCCAATTTTTATTTGCATTCAGAACACATCATTCTGACGAAAAACGCTTACACATATTATTATTATTGCATGATAAAATAGGAATAATAAAGAACGATCAAAGCATGACACCGCCGTAACCGGTTCAGTTACCCAAAATCAAATATCGTACAGGGGAGTTTTATTAAATTTTATTAGATTCTAGTGTCTAGTAAACATCAATATTTTCGAACGTGTGTGTGTTTATTAGGTAGAAACTTTTCTACGAGGTGATTGTTTTCATCGACAAAGAAGTCTCCACGGATGAGAATTTCCCGAGTTCGTGTCACAAAACAAAGATGAAACCCTGCTGTGTCGGCGATCGTGGGAGATATAATGAAGCACTCACGCTTGACAAAGGTATTCGATATGATCGTATCGATCGGCTGTGAAATACAAGACTGCACCGAGTCCAGTCGGTGGTTCATAACGGGTTCCATAAATCCTGACAGTAACACATCGATGGCAGGTCATCAAAAATGTCGCGATCCCGTTTACAAGAATTTCAGAAAACAAAAAAAAATAGAAGATCCTGTGCATGATAAATGTATCGATGACACGATCAAATATTCTCCGAGAGTACCATACTCCGTGTAATTTCATTTGGAAGCCGCTTCCGAAGAAGGGAAATCAGAGGGACGAGTGTGGACGCAAGGAGATTAAAGATAAACAATATTCCGGATAAACGTTTACTCAACCAAGTTAGTAAACCCACTATAATTTCCTGCGAAAGAGTATTATAGATTATTTAGTTAATTAAGTTTTCATCCCTTAGTCCCCTTTGCCATCCCTTAAACTTCGCCCAGGGAGAGAGAGGGAGAGAGAAGTAAATTGAATTTTGAATCTTGAAATACCGAGGAATGGTTGACTAGTGATTAAATTAGTTGTAATTATTGTTATTACTAGATAACGGATTTGATGCATTTATAACACAAAATAGTAGGTTTAATATAACAGTAAAAACATTACAAGAATTTTAAAAAATACTATCCTGGCTCACTATGCGAATGTGTAAGAGATAAATTATTTGTGGAAAAATTCGATGTGACAGCAGCATCGATCATAAATAATGAAATTTATCTCGTTTAATGTGCTAGTTCGTTATTATTATCATCATACTATATTAATTTGTTGTTTCGCATTTAGTGGATGTGATGCGTGTCGACACACGCATGTTATTGTCATGTTTAGCGGTGTCCTTTGGTAGGTGGTTTAGACAATCATGTTTGCGGCATCGCTCGACAGGTGTGCAATTACCATCGAACGCGAAATATGGATTGCGAACAGGCTGACATTTACTGTGTGGCCCACTTTTGGTGTACCGTTTGGATTGACTGCTGCTAATTTATTTTCGAGACTAAGCAACTTCCTCCCACAACAATTTTACAACCATATGCTAAAAACCTGCTAGTCAAATCTGCGACTTTATTGACTTTCCAATTATCGTCGATTTCGATTTGTAGAGACTTGAATAGGGTTTCAGGTCATAACTCCGTTATTAATGCATTTACGAAAAAAATATCAAAAGAGGAAGATAAATGGTTCGAAGAGCGTAGGCCCGTACATTTTTTCGGTGCAACTGTGCATGTGCAACTAACAATTACATCATTTCTTTAAATAGAAATGCATATTTTTTGTTGCACTAATCGATTCCTCTGTTTATTCTACGTAAAAAATTATTAGGGTACCATAGCAAAAAAATTTTTAGTGAGGAATCAGTGATACTTAGAATTAGAGAAATCGATTAGTGTAACAAGAGATATGCATTTCTATTTAAAGAAATTATGCAATTGTTAATTGCACATGAACAGTTACACCTAAAAAAAATCTAAGAGTCTACGAATGTAGCGTTCTTCGAACCATTTATCTTTCCCCTTTGATATGCATTAATGCATTAATAATTAATAACAGAGTTATGGCCTGAAACAATTGCGTTAAATACACTGTACACGAATTTGACTGCAGTCAAAGTATTTGGGAGAGACCCTGACCCTGTTGCAGCGGAGAACATTATTCACTCGATAGCTATCTAGAGAATAAAAACTTTACTTGTAAATAATTATTTAAAACATTATATATATTATAACAAAATATATGTTTTTCACATTAAAATCTTGTTGTTTATTTTGCAAATATATTTATGTGTTTCTATGCTTACGTACGATTGAAGTAATTAAGAAAATATATATATCATCATTAAAAAAAAGTAGCTTGATTTTTACCTAAGAAATTTGTTTAAAAGAAGTTTATCTCTTCTAATAATTATATGATTTGAGCCTATAAGAATAAAAAGTAATGAATGTAACAATATAGGTTCGCATGGCTCAAACGGAGGTCCCGAGTTTGAAACCCGCCAACTGCATAAAAATTTCGGAATTTTAATAAGGTCTTTTCGAAAATAAAGTTGAATATTCCCTCAAGCACACACACACAGTGCACAGAAAGTAGTATTACATATGTAGTTTCTAATTTTTGTTATAACTTTTTCTTAAATTTGAAGATTTAATTGAATGATTTTTAAATATTAGTTTCACATTTTTTAAATATTTACTTTATATTTTTTAAATATTTACTTTATATTTTTTAAATATCTAATTTATATTCTCTGAATATTTAGCTTATATTGTGTGTTGAAAAAAAGTGTATTGAAAATACACGTGTTCACGTGTAATTAATATATCCGTGCAGAAGTTCGGATACTATTTAATACACGGATACACGTGTACTTCAGTTCACGTGTATCAAAATATACGGATAATACACGTATGACTGTGAAGTTGAATATACGGGTACACGTGTATTATCCGTGTATTTTGATACACGTGTGTCCGTGTATTCAAATACACGGATACACGGATAATACATTGAAATATACAAGAGTTAACATGAGAGGTTTCGAAAATTAACAAACATCATAATTTCCGTTAATAAACCTTAATGAACTAAATGTCTATTTTGATGAAGAGAAACCAAAATGTTTACATTTTCCGGCAAAAGACGGTTCCTTTTACCACGTTTTTATTAGCTCGCTTTCTTGTTTGTCTGTTTGTCTGTTTGTTCGGTACAAATCTTGTAATTGATTTTAAACTAACTTCCTGATGAGCTAGAGACTTGAAATTTTAAACATAGCTCAGAACTGGATGACAATGCAATATTCCAAAAAAATTTTTTTTTTAAAACTGTGCGTTTAGGAGATAGTAATTAGAAAATCGTAGTAACTGGACTGGGATTCGAACCCGAGTCTCAGTAAATATGCTGCTCGGTAAAGGTAGTACGTCATTGATTCAGCGATAGCCAACCCGCGCGACAGAGCGTTTCCCATTCCCCTACGCGTTCCCACTCCGACTCATCCCCACTCCACGGACCCACTTCGTACCGTTGGAGCTCAGTGTGCGTTCAAGCTCTGTGCGGTATATACATAGTTACTCCGTATTATTATACTACAATAATGTTTGTTTACCAAGCGAAAAATCAGGTACACCGAGATTCTCCGTCGAACCATTATCTTTGACATTTTACCACGGCGTTTCGATATGACGCGGTCACAATTCCGCCAGAAATTTACTACATGTCTCTGTTGTAATCTCATCACGATGGTTAAAATCGATTGAAAAATTTCACACGCAAGACTAAAAAGCAGAAAATTTAAATAAAAATAAATTTTTTAAAAATACCACGTTTTTAAAACGGACTAAAAAGTATAAAATAATTTTTCCTAGCCCCATACAGGTTCCAAACCCCATACAGATTGTGAATTTTTAATAGCTATGAAAACACTCTTGTAAGATTTAAAACGAAAAACGTGGGGCGCAAGATAATATTGTAGTAAGGAGTGTAGAGAGTAGCTGCCGTTGTGAAAACATACACAACAGTTCATATCATTTGCAGTGGAATAAAATTGTTAGTGGCAAGCGCCCCACGTTTTTCGTTTTAAATCTTACAAGTATTTTCATAGCTATTAAAAATTCACAATCTGCATGGGGCTAGGAAAAATTATTTTATACTTTTTAGTCCGTTTTAAAAACGTGGTATTTTTTAAAAATTTATTTTTATTTAAATTTGCTGTAACAATATTTCCAACAGACGAGAAGCACCGTTAAGACATGGCTGACGTTGCTGGTATAGCTAAATATTTTTTAGCGATTTCGGATATTCTTGTACACTTGTGTGCACTTGGCTTCCACCATACATATGGATTCAAATCAAACCGTAGTTGTGGCTCAGAGATGTACATTTCAAATTCGGCGCCTAAATGATTAACATCACTTATTTCATCGTAAAGAAATTGAAGGGCACTTATTTTTTGAGTTTTCTGTCCTCACTTCTCGAACAGAAGAGTCTTCGAGCAAACATTTCACTTTTTCACGAATTACATTTTTAATATTAAAAGTTTCATGTTCAAGATTTTTATACCGTGGATCTAAAAAAGGAGCTATGTGAAACAATGAAATAGTATCACCGTCACTCCATTCGAATTTGAAATGTTTTGCAATTTCGGAAATTAATGTTTCCTTTATTGTAGCCAAAATATCATTACCTTCCAAACCTTACCTACCAAAATATCATAAAACCTTATATTGACACACGTGTACCCTTGAACTTCAATACACAGATAATACACGTGTATTGAAAATAACGGATACCCGTGTATTATCCGTGTAGCTCAATACACGTGTACCCGTATATTACCTGTGCATTTCGATACACGTGTACATGTTTACTTCAGTAACCGTGTATCCGTGTATAAAGAAGTATACGGATTAAAATACGGATATATATTAGTACACGTGAACACGTGAATACGTGTATCCTCAATACACGCCCAAGACCATGATCTCTAATTCAGATCCAATATTTTTCTCATATGAGAAAGTGTGGCTTAAAAAATATTTTTCCAATATTTGAAAAAGATATTTATCCAATATTTTTGTGCTACTAGGGATAAGTCTGTTTTTTTTCTCTTTAAATGCTGAACACATTGAAATCGTGAACATGCAATTATTAAATGAGATTCTTTGGCAAATTGGGAAAAATAGAAACATGGATAAACACAATTGACGACGAGCAAAGTGGGTAGTTAGCATGCTGAAGCGATAAATAAACACGAGCACAAGCTGACAAGGGATAACAACGTGTTTAAATTACACGAGCCATTAAATCGTTCTTCATTGTATTCTCGCAAGTCCGTTCGAGAGGATCCGATTAACTCACAAGTAAAGTGACAAAGAACATATTCGATCGATCGAATCTCTTTATTGGCATCAACAAGAATTTCGGGGCTTGTTATGCTCCGACTTACCGAAGTATCCGAATCTTTGAACTTAGTTCCAGTAGTTTAAGGACTGCTTTGTTTAGAACTACTTATTGTTAGATCCGAAGGCCAGAACTGAATTCTCGCGCGTGCACCGAAAGTCTTGATTTCTCAAGTTCCAACAGTTAGCTAGGGATTGTGTAACAGGTTTCAATAGCGAACTTGACAAGAGATTCCTGAATTATAGTACACTAATCGCACGAAATTGTAAATACAATCAAAAAATCTTTAGTGTTTGTTGTGAAAGACTGATAATTTTTTGTATCAGATATATTGTGTAATTACGAGATTATTTTTCTCAGCCTCTCTGCCATGAAATGGGATTCGGTTTACATTAATTTTTTCCTAATGACAAAAACAATCGTATTATGTTCTTCCACACACATCCCCTTACCCATCTTTAATGTGTCCCAAAAATGTTGTACTTCCTTGAAAGGGGTGATTCGTGAGGTTATTTAAAGTCACTTTTTTAACAAAGTCTAATAAAGATGAATGTGTGTGTGTTATGTAGTTTTTTTTTAATGATATAAAATTTGGTTCGTTTGTAGTCAATATTTTAGCATTAAAATAAATGTAGCCATACAAAAAAATATAAATTTTCTTTTCCCTTCTATGACATTTTTCGGGATAAAGACGTTTTATCACTGTAACTGTAAAGAAAATGGTACGGCAAGGGGTTAACGAAAAACACGAATCAATCGGAGCGCGTCTACACCGGTGGTTTTTCATTTTTCACAGCCAGAGTTTGCAACTAAAAAATTGGAAAATATTGTGGAATATGTGGTTCGGTGTGCTGAATGTGTCAGAGTTTGTTTAGGATCTTTAAATCCGATTAAATGTGAAAAATGGCACAAACTGGATTTTCCTTTGCTCCCGTAAATACCCCTATGGACGAGGTATACAGGGTGTCCCAAAAACTCCTTCAACTCCCGGAAATGGGAGGTTCCTTATATAAAGCTGATTCTGTGAAATTCAAAGAATATTGTTCGGAGACGGCTAAATTGTGAATTCAAAATCCATCGTATAAACTACCTCCATCAGTTCATAAGGTAAATACTGCAATATGGAAGTGAAGTACTTGCTACATTTGAACTGCCAATTGGTTTATATTCAGAAGAGCCACAAGAGGCAAATAATAAAGTCTTCAGGAAATCACGAGCTGAAAACTCCCGAATGTGTTGCCGCAAAAAGACAAACATAGACATTATACGGCATGTGTTATTATTATCCGATCCACTTATAAGCTCTCTAATAATAAAGGATGGCAACCACAAGGAAGTTCTTTCTGAAGAAGCGAAAACGCTGCTGTTGGATCAATAAATTAATGGTAAGTCTCATAAGTGCCGAATGTAATTCTATTCAATTGGTAATTCTCAGGGCCAGATTTACAGTTTAAAATTTTGCGGTTTAGGATTAAGAAGTGTCGGCAACTCAGCTGGGACATGCAAGTTTATGGTATGGGCGGATGAAGTATCGGAGTTATTGTGTTTTGTAGATAAGTATTCTTGATAACGATTTTCGCGCAGCAAGTCATCAAAGTATAGTCCTTCACGAACATTTAAAAAAAAATTCCAATTGAATCGATGAAAAACTGAGTTGTTGGCAGATTTTTGTCCAAAAAGATCGCTTTCTCGCCCACTGTGCGGCGCAGCCAACTGTCTATTGGCCGATTGTGCCATCTCACGTCTAGTGAGTATGAGAATGACTAATAACTCCTAAACAAAGCTGCAGATAACATTTTTGCAAAGGAAAATGTCGCTTCGAATGGTCTCAGGGACCTCCCATTTCTTGGAGTTGAAGGAGTTTTGGGTCACTCTGTAGAGCTGAAACTTAGTAAAAAGGGTTCTTTCTTGGTTAACACTAGAAGTACCACACCAGAGTCAAAATGACTGGGGGGTTTTACAATTTCATTTTAATAAAAAATTCTTACTTTATGTTACGTTATGAGTTCGTTCATAGGCGCTATTCGTGGTGTCTAGGAGAAATAGGACCTATGACCTTCGAAAATCGGACGTCGCGAGTAAATAATTCCGAGTCCCGGTGTAATCAATATTTTGAGTAATGGTACTTTTTAGTGGCGCCTCAGAGTCACCATACGAGTGCTAAGGGTTAAATGATAGTGTATACGCCCGCGGTTGATCTTAGGTGATCGTTCGGGCTTTGATGTATTCGCACTGCGAGATGCCCGCTGAGAGTTTTTGTCGAAGGACCACCTTCCAACTTGGAAGGACAAAAGGTAAAACAAGATTACTATCAAGGACTATATTTACACTATATCTATACAAGAGTTGGAAGCGAGACTGTTACTATTGCTATTAGGGTAAACTAAATCTAGGTGTAAACTAAAGGAGTCCACGGTGCAGTCTGACGGGAGGACCGAGAGTTCGCAAACTTAACACCTCGGTCCTCGCTACCTCTGCAGGGTTTCATCCCTACCCTTTCGGCGATTTGGGGGTGGACAGAACTTAAAACAAGACGCTTGAAGCGGGCCCAAGGATTCACCAAGGCCGTACATGTAGCGACCAAACCTTGGGGTTTTCCAAACCAGACACGCCGTAGCTTCAAGCATCCAGCCGCGCTGAGCCCAAGAGACGAAAATTTTTAGGCGTTTTATGGCAAGGGACTGTATCAAACGTAGCCACGTACGGACGGCAGTGCCATGAAACTAAGTGGCAATGACAGGCCCAACGCAGTAGCCAAACTACAAAAAGTCACGTATCGGACCCAGTGCACAATAGCGATGTCCCTGTCATAAAACCTCGCCCAGCGCAAGCCTCTACAGATAAATTTCAGGAAGAAATCACTGGGAAATTGTTGAATTGCTTAACAATCCAATTGTCCCTCTATGGGGCGTGGGCGCCACGTTGGGAAACCCTGCCCTAGATGGAGCCTATCTATGGAGGTTACTTTGAAACGACTTTTCGACGCGCGAGTTTGACCAGGAAGATAAACAAATATGCTAGGTATGCCCAGGGCAACATCGAGCGGAACACCCATTATCAGACGCGATAAAGGGGCGTTCGTCATATAAAGTTTGTTGGGTGGGAGGGTCGCGTGATTCGTCGAGCGGCGCTGATTTAATGAAACGGGACACGCAATATGTCTCAACACGCAACATCGAGATTCTCCGATTTGTCGTTCGAACTTGGGAAAATTCCGAAGCGGACGGGGACGGTCTTATCACGTAGTGGATATACCGTCGCGCGTCGGTGCCCCTCTAATCAGGATTATTAAAGCGCCGAGACCGTGAAAGGGGCGACTGGGATTTCTGATTGATTCGTCGTTTGATCGTCTTGCGAATCAGGCCGCCATTCAAAAGGAAAATAGGTGTTTACCGGCCGGAAATAAATCGGACCAGAGGCTGATAATCAAGGAGACGGCGCGCGCGTGTGTCATCGTTGGAATACGCGATCCAGCCGGGATCGATTCTGCAGAGCCAGCCAGCTCGTGAATTGGCGTTACATAACTTTTCGGAATTTCAAATTCAAATGCGCGAGACTCCAGAACGCGAGATTACGCCGCGAAATCCTGTGCAAACGAATTTAAGTGTGGCCTTGTTATTCGGAACGCCTTTAATTCCCTGGGACTAGCCGGGCTATTTCGAAGATTATCGGAGGATTTGCTTTTTAATAATTGCTTTCTGGTTACATCATAGATTATCTGGCGAAAAAGCGCGAGGGAAAGGATATAGCCGGATAGGGGAATCAAATTCAAAGCAAATCTTTTGTGCCAATTTTCAATCCCATGTTTGATGGGATGACAAAGAAAATCAGGTTTTTCCGAAATTAGCTATTAGAATGCATATCTATGAATTTTTCAGAATTTTTAGCATCGAAACACAATTTTTCTAGTACAGTAAAGTCGCGATATTTTTCTTTTATGACTGCGTCTACCGCGCCAATTTCCCATACGCTGTTCTTTGTTGCGTTCGAAACTTTCATCGTCGACTAAACCACTAAATACAGTTAGAATTGTATCGTGTCTGGTGTCATTGTAATCAGAAAAATGCCAGAAATAAGTTGGCGAAAGTCCCACAAAAATTAATGACAAATAAAGAAGTTATGTAATTGGATTGGTAATGGTTCACACCGATATACCCTAGCCCAGATCAATCATCGCCACCCCGCGGCGTTGTCCGGCAATGGGGTGGGTAGGCACTGGATAAATTCTGGGTGGAAAGTCGAGGAGAAATATTGCGACATTACTGTATTGGGAATAGAATATTTTTTCCTAATGTACAGGTAATATTTATTTTATATCATGAGAAAAATATATTTTTTTTCTTAACATAAAATGAATATTTAATATTAGAAACCGAGTATTGTTTCCCTAATTTTCGAGAAATATTATATATTTATCATAAAAAGATATTTGTTCCACAATATGGAAGAAATACACATTTCATATTATGAATAAAATATTTGTTTCAATTCTATATAGAATAAATCTTTATTTAATATTAAACGTAAAATATTTACTTTGAATTGACTTTGAATAGACAGGCTGGGGCAATAACTATGTCCACATTGAATATATCCGTTATTTGTAATAATACAGAAAAATGTTACGAACAAAATTTGCACGGTACAGGGGGGGCCATACTGTGACACAAACATTTTCTGCGTGGGTGGAGACATAGAGGACATTTCAAGATCACCTTGATTTTTTTAAATAGAATGTCGTTTTTTTGTACCATAGATCGATAGAGTATCAAATTCTGAGTATGAAAGTGTTGACCTTCATATGTCCTAAACCTAATAGTTAACGAGATATTATCCACACAGAAGAAAGAAAATTGTTTTGATAATATTTCGTTCACTATTAGATTTAGATTATTATATTTATATGAAGGTCAATACATTTTTACTCAGAATTCGACAGTCTATCGATTCATGATACAGAAAGTAGGTGTTTCCATTTTAAAAAGTCAAGGTGACCTTAAAATCTCCTCTATGCCTCCACCCACGTAGAAAATGTTTATGTCACAATATGTCCCCCTCTATACCATGTAAGTTTTGTATACATGCAGGGTGTTTCGTTTATCTGATAACGGAAATATCTTGTGACGCACTGAAATTACAAAAATTTGTTTAGGAAAAATTGTTCGGTATGAAGGGTACAATCATATTGTTTAATTTGTTTGAGAACTAAAATGGTGAGGTGGGGGGACTTCAAAGTCAAATTAAGTTTTTTAATTGGAATGTATTATTTTTTATACCATACATCGATAGAGTATCAAATTCTGAGTATAATAGTGTTGAGCTTCATATGTCTTAAACCTAATAAAAAAACGACATTCTATTTAAAAAAAAACAAGGTGACCTTGAAATGTCCTCTATGTCTCCACCCACGCAGAAAATGTTTGTGTCACAGTATGGCCCCCTCTGTACCGTGCAAATTTTGTTCGTAACATTTTTCTGTATTATTACAAATAACGGATATATTCAAGGTGGACGTAGTTATTGCCCCACCCTGTATGTTGTGTGTGTCACTTATTCGATATAAATTTACACACACACATTATAAGAATATTATTTAATTATTTAGGTTTTCTTATATTCAGCAATTTACAGGGCAGTCGCAAATTATGCTGTCTTTTTCGGCATTCGGCGCGATCGACGCCACAAAAAAATAGTGTCTTGTTCCTATCTAGGTCACAACACAGAACCAAGATTTGACTTAGAATGGGACATTACTGTACATGGTGTAACAAAATTTAGTGTCACGGTTTTGGCAGATGGTTGTACACTTTCGGATCGGTGAAGATTTGTTAAAAGAAATTGCCGCAAAATTGTCTTTGACCTCGAAATTCAAGGTTAAGTTTTTATGCTTGTATCGCATTCTACTCACCACGGGGACCAAACTTGTCAAAGAAACCATAGGTCGCAACTCAACCGTTCTCTTATAAAAGAATGTTAAATGTCTTAACGTCGTCTTCCGTTTCTTGAGTTGAGAACCATCATGGTTTATGGCTGTTAACAATCGTTCTTGAACAGCGGCTTCGATTTGGCATCATTATTTTGTAAACAGAACGTCATCATTGTAAACATCACAACTTTCAGATGACTACTGCCAATAATCACAGTCTTTTCTGGTCTTTCGTGTAGTGAGTGTTAGACGTCAGTTATGCAAAGTAGAAGAAGAAATTATAACGTGCGTCAGATGCTTCATGCTATTGATGAAGCGTTTGGAAATTACACCTTAGCTCGCAATATATATCGTGAATATTTAATTAATACCGGACAAGGAAATCCTAGGAATGTGCCAGACAGAAGGGATTTTCAAAGATTGGACCAACGTTTTCAAGATTTTGAATTTGTTATTACTCCTGAACATCGGGGGGGCAGGCCGACCTCGGATTCATTAGAGGAAAGAGGAGTATATAATTGCACTTGCTCGTGCTCATCCTCTTTTGGGTTTACGTGGTATTAACGTTAAGACATTTAACAATGTTTTATAAGAGAACGGTTGAGTTGCGACCTATGGTTCCTTCTACAAGTTTGGTACCCATGGCGAGTAGAATGCGATACAAGCACAAAAAATTTGACCTTAAATTTCAAGGTCAAATACAATATTGCGGCAATTTCTTTTAACAAATCTCGGCGAAGTTTCCGTTTGTCCCTAATGCCAGAATTGGATGAAATTTTGGAAATAGGTTCTTTTTTACTAAGATGATGATTGCCAAAAGGATTTTTGGCGAGTCGAAAAAATTTTTTTACCATTTTCAATGTTACTCCCTACCTTACCGACTTACCGACTCTATCTTTTGTAAGTAAAAATACAAGTACATAATTAAAATAATAAATGAAATAATAAATAAAATCATAAATAAAATCACAAATAAAATAATAAATAAAAGGCTCTGTTTCCGTTTACGCTCATCGCCAGAATTGGATGAAATTAATTATTTTACGGACATAAGATAGAAAGTCGGTAAGTCGGTACGTTGGTACACGGACATTGAAATGATAAAAAATATTTTTTCGAGTCGCCAAAAATCCTTCCGGCAATCATTATTTTAGTCAAAAAAGAAACTATTTCCAAAATTTCATCCAATTCTGGCATTGGGTATAAACGG
Organism: Lasioglossum malachurum; assembly: GCA_028455605.1. Taxonomy (NCBI): domain Eukaryota; kingdom Metazoa; phylum Arthropoda; class Insecta; order Hymenoptera; family Halictidae; genus Lasioglossum; species Lasioglossum malachurum. The sequence continues at coordinate 19,362,796 of CM052314.1, read as the reverse complement.
AAACACAGCCCAAATCTCCACCGATCCGAAGGTCTGCCAAAAACATGACACTAAATTTTGTTACACCCTGTACATACGGTGGGGCAACGAAGACACGAGACACCAGCGAACGTGGCGAAGGTGCGCGCTGCATGAAGGAGAGGTTGCTGGGGGAAGCAAGAGTTTAAAGTTTAAGGGGCCCCAATCGTGCCCAACACTGTTGTACAGTTACTCGCGAACTTGATTAGTTCATGTTGCCAGCGAGTGCGTCCCACTAATTTCAGTGTGTAATTTCCAGCGATTCGAACCGGTTCCTGAAGCCGTGAAATTAAAATTCGCCGGTGTGTGCGTCGTCGTCTTGTGAATTTAATCCGTAAAGCAGCCCCACGGAGCAAAGTAATATCCAGAACGCCGGGAACTTTGCTTTGATATCCGGCTTTATCTTCCACCTATGTACACCTACACGCGGGACCGACTCGTGGAAAGATTGACATACAACTTGCCCGGAAGTTTGCCTCAGCTAGTTTCATGGCCGGAAATAAAATTTCGTGAGAAATAATGTTTCGCGACGTCGCGACGAAGTTTTCAAATTAGATTCGTATGGTGAATTACGGTGAGAAGAGCTTGCAAATGCGATTAGCGACTTCTCCATACACTTTCTGCGTGCGTCCCGATAACCGATAGGTGATCGATAGATTTTTTCTCAGCACGCACAACATTTACAAAGTATATGGGAAATTGTTGTTTATTAACCTCTTGAGACTACTTGATAGCTTAAATAAATTCGCCTGCCTCACTCATACTAGACAGTGTATTATGATGGTCTCCCAATGGATTAGGAGGGTCAAATCGAAAGACGAAGTTAAATGTTTAAATGCAATATATTTTTTTATAGAACGACTCCATATAATCTGCTAACTCAATTTCTGTCAGAGGGCGCTCGAAAATGACTGGTTTTAGGTCTTGTAACTATGTGCACCCACTTTTAAAAATTTTTTAAATTTGTATGTTAACAGCCATTACGAGATACAGTAAAGTCGCGATATTTTTCTGCGACCTTCTACCCAGAATTTATCCAGTACATACCCACTCCACTGTCGACCAACGCCGCAAGGCGGCGATGATTGATCTCGGCTTGGGTATATCGGTGTGAACCACTACTAATCGAATTACAAAACTTCTTTATTTTTCATTATTTTTTGATGGGACTTTCACCAACTTATTTTTGGCGTTTTTCTGATTAAAATGACACCAAACACGGCATAATCTTAACCGTATTTAGTGGTTTAAAGTTTCGGGCCCAAGGAAGGACAGCGTATGGGAAAGAAAGAGACGCGGAGAGTCTCCGTCGCCTGCACAGTTCAAAGAATGTCTCATACGCTGTACTTCATTGTGTTCGAAACTTACATCGTCGATTAAACTACTAAATACAGTTGAAATTATATCGTGTTTGGTGTCATTTTGATAAAAAAATGCCAAAAATAAGTTGGCGAACGTCTCATAAACAAATAATGAAAACTAAAAAAGTTTTCTAATTAACGTAAGACAGTGTTTTTCATTAATAGCTTTAACAAAGTCTCAGAAAACATTTTCGCAAAGGAAAATATTACGTCAAATGACGTTAAGAATCGCCCGATTCAAGGAAGTGCAACATTTTTAGTACATCTTGTACAGCGTTCAGTAACATCGCACTTGACAGGATCAACATATATTTTCATGCTTCGAATGTTAATCGAATTTATACTTGCTGCTATTTATAAATAAGAATAATTAAAAAGCTAAAAAAGTATATCCAAGTTCCTTGACATTTACTTAAAGGTTGAACAGTTCGCGTTGTTATGGCACGTTTCAACAACACCACTGATCATAAACTTTCGCCCAGTTATATTCCGGTTCTGATGGCTTTCATCGATTTTTCACTTCCGCACTTAACCCTGTGGCCAGCTCTTTGTTGACGTAAGGGCCGAAAATACACGGGCGGACATGTTCCTGTGTCATCGATATTTTCGTATATGGTAACTTCGCCCACGTGGAATTTCATTTAAACCAATAATAATTTCGATAAATACTGCTCATCAAGAGAGAATTTCGAAAGAGATGAAAAATATTTAAAAAATCCACCCTTATATTGTTAAAATTAATTTCGATTAATTTAGGCATGAATACAACACACACAACGAAAATATATTTAATATTTTCTAACACACGACGAGATTTATGTTTGTGCTATAATTTAATGAATTTTTCTTATATTAACATGAATTAATTCCATATTAATTCCATTATTTATATAGAGGTGGGCGGGTACTCGAACATGTCAGGTCGACTTTTTATGACTCGGGTTGGGTCATATTCGGAAATATGACATCCGAACATAATAAATTTTCGGATTCCCGACCGACTCGACTTCGACTTTGGATATCTGAGTATTACAAATTTTCGGATCGCTACCCGAACCCGGGGAGAATACCCAACCCGACCCGAAATTTTGGGTACCCGCGCATCTCTAATATTTATTGATACGAGTGTCCGGTCATGAATGTACCGGATCAGTGATTCTATTCGTTCACCAATAATCGTTTATCATAAATATGTAATAGATTCCCGAATTAATGGTACGTGGCTGGGATAACACGAAAGTATCAATGCAATTTCTACGAATTTCTCTGAGAATGTAGTTTCCGCATTAATGTCCGCAGTTCAACTTCGAGGGCTACTCTTTTCCTTGCGCAACCAGAAATTTTTGCCTTTGTCCTATAAATTTTTGCCTGTTTCCTATGTTATCCAGTAGATCTGGACGAGAAGATGTGAGCAATCCAAGTTTCGATGCTGGAGGTTCATTGCTTCAAAAGTTATAAATGTTTAAAGTTGAGTGATGTCCAGTGTTTTTGGCAGGCTAGCGTCGCCATGGTGTGTGTAGTGGCGGTCGCGGTAATGACGGTAGTTAATTAGTTGGTTGGTGATTAGGTCGGGGAGGGAAGGTGGCGGAGAGGGCCGGCTTGTGGTGCCACTACACAACATGGCGGCGCTAACCTGTCAAAAATAGTGGAAATCGCTCAACTTTAAACACTTACAACTTTTAAACCATTGATCCTCTTGAATCGAAACATGGATTTCTCACATCTTCTCGTCCAAATCTACTGGAAAACATAGGAAAGAGGCAAACATTTTTGGTTACGCAAGGAAAAGTTTACCCGCTTCAAGTTTCTTTGAAAAGTATAGTACTCCCGAATTGTCCGTTTCAACGTCGCGGCATGGTGACTACCTCGCTGTTCGAAAGACAAATGGGATTGCTCAAGTTGCCAACAGTGCGGCGGAAAAATTTCAGTCCTCATGAGTTCACCGATCGATTGTCGTGTCGGGTTACCACGGCAGGTATCGGTGAAATTGATTCGCACGCGTATCCTCTAATTTTGGCATTGAATGGTGAATCGAGCGTCGACATCGACCCAGTAACCTAAACCTGGACTCGCACCCTGATTACTCGATCGTGTTCAGCGAGGCAGTCAATCTTGATAATACGTAAACAATAAAGGATCGATCATTTCCATTTCCATAGAAACAAAGTGGATGTTGAAAGCCATATCAATTTCGCCATGAAAACGGCAATGACAATTTAACGACATTCGAAAACTGAGAAGCTTGTCACAGTCAGTGTCGCCAGGTCGAGAAAATCGAAGGGAATACAAGTACCCCCTCTCTGATGACCAGTCCAGTCTACGGCACGGGCACCGTAGTCTGGTCTTAGTGGGGGATGTTGGAGTCAGTGTCACCAGAAGATGCCCAAATGGACATCTCTTTCCTCTCCTCCTTTTCCCCTTCCACTATCCCATTCCAGCACAATGCACACACTCCAACGTCACCCACTAAGACCGTAGATCACGGTGCCCGTGCCGTAGACACTGATATATATATATATATATATATATATATATATATATATATATATACATATATACTGGATAGGAGAAGCCTGATGCTCATTAGAAGAAGATTTTGCCAGTTTGCAAGAGGCGCCATCAAATGTCAGACTATGAACTATGCTTCTCTCCACACCCCGCGATCACCCGTGGAGCTCTACGCTTTGCCTCACTTCGCCACGCGCAGACGCACACTGGCGCACACTAAAATAATATCCAATAATATCAGTGCGCCGGCATCGACATTTGGCGGCGCTGGCATCGAAAGTGCCTTCTTCTCCTGGCTTCAACGGCTGTACGGCTGGCTTATGGGAATCTCGTATCCATAGTAGACTGGTCTAGTCATCACAGAGGGGGTACTTGTATTCCCCTCGATTTTTCTCGATCTGGTGACACTGGTTGGAGTGTGCGCATGGTGCTAGAATGGGATAGTGGAAGGGGAAAAAGAGGGGAATGTGTGAGCTCTATTTGGATCTCAACTGGCGACACTGGTCACAGTGAAGATTCCTCCAACCCTGAATCGCCGAATGAGGGGAAGGAGCACGAAATGAGGGGAAAAAGTTACCCTCTCTCTGCCAGTACCGGATTAGTCTCGTGACATTTTGACGGCATGCACAACAGAGTCGGAACGTGACATGTGACTGAGTCACGGCAGACGAGTGGGGAATAGCGTCGTAAATGTGTTTGGCACACGATGAGGGAAGAGGGTTGGAGTGGCTGAGGAAGATGGATGAATGGAGAGAAAAAGAAAAAAGGATTGGGATGGATGACGAGTGACCGGAAGAGCGGGTCCACGGTTAGGGAAGTATGTCTATACATATATATAAGTGTGCATATATTAGGTATTTAGATTTACTATAGTAATCTTTAAGTTTAATTGTATATACAGGGTGTCCCAAAATTCCTTCAACAGCCGGAAATGGGAGGATCCTGAGATCATTTGAAGCAACATTTTCCTTTGCAATCTGAGCGCGACCTAAGTCAAAGTCGACCCGGCGCGCCAACTGTCTATTGGCAGGCCCCAGGAATTTTAGTGGGCATGCCTCGGCCCTTCAGGCCGGGGAGAGCCCCGCATAATCCCGTCTCTCCCCCAGGAGGGCGGGGTATGCGTAGTGCATTTTTCCCACGCAAAAGAAAAGGTTTAGAACGATGTCTGGCGGAAATGCAGAGAAAGGGGGAAGGGGAGTGGGAATTGTGGAAAGATTGTAACCCTGTGTGGGGGGAATATACATATATTGATAAAAACTGCATAGTTAACATCTGTCGCAGTGAGTAGTCTTTTAACTCTTCTTCATTTCACAGTTCTAAACTGAAGTAACGCTCGATTATATTAGATTGATGATTATTAGACAGCGCATCTTTATGCAAAATACAAATTGTCTACCTGAATTGCAACAAAATGCAGTGAAATATAGATTTATTTTCTTTCTTAATATGTTTAATAGGTGGAAAATAATATAACGACATTTTAAAATTCTTCTAATAATTTTACTGTTTTAAATTACGCCTCTACTCATTTTTGTCATAAATGCATAAAATCCGCTGTCTAATGATTATATCTGGATAAAAACTGAAACAATAAGAGTTGTTATAATGAATATTTCTTTAACCCTTTGCACTCGAAGCTATTTTAACTCGAAAATTAAGAATTTCTTCCCACCTAGAATAATTCGATTCTACATGATTTTTTGAATTTTATACCGATATATTTAATTATGTGAATTATATTTTAAATAATGATACAGCAATTTTTAATGGTGACTGTAACTCACCATTGGAATGCTAACGGATAAGCGAAATGAAAAGCGAAATGAAAAACGAAATGACTGAACTCTATTCAGATTCAATTATCTGCTGTTTGCTGTTGTGTCATTATGAATTAGGGTCTAATTAGTTTGGGTCCGCCACGGCCGGCGCACCAAACTAACTAGACCCTAATTCATAATGACACAACAGCAAACAGCAGATAATTGAATCTGAATAGAGTTCAGTCATTTCGTTTTTGAAGCGTGGTTCGGCAACGAATTTCATCGCAATTGCTTGAATATGGATCGACGCGATATTGTTCGCGATATGCTCGACTCTTTCACTAGCTCTGTCTACGCTCGACTTACGCGCGCTCATGTGCACTCATTCAACTTCATTATCACGGATCGAGGATTATACACGTTAAAGCACAATTCATCGTGACAGTGATTAACCGAGGTATCAATATAGACATTTCATATTTCTCAAATATTATCCAATGCCATTGTTTTAAAACTGCCAGTCAGTGAATTTGTCATTTAATCGGTTCCATGAACATTTTTGTGCATTGTTAGTGCCGCAATGGAAATTTTGAAAGCATTGTTTCGTAAAGAAACAATGTTCCCTGCGTTTTTATTCGATTGTAACTTCATTTTTAAATACACATTTCAAACAAGCTATACCCAAAGCTTCACCTACTTATTCAATTCCAATTATACTGAATAAATGTAGCTTATTCTTTCAAGTTGAAAAGGAGTTTTATTTCGATGTTTTAAATGTACAATAGATTTATAACGAACGTAGAACAATAAGTGTACAGGGTGTAAAGGAACTTTTTGTCATAGGCGTATTCCATATCTTCGGATCGATAAAGATCTGTTAAGAAGGTTCCTGCAAAATTGTCTTTGAGCTTGAGCTTCAAGGTCAAAATTTTTTATTGCATTGTATTCTACGCATCATATGTTCTTGAAATTCAAAGTCAAGCCTATATATAATAGCACACGACGTCGTTTTTACGTCGTTTTTACGTCTGTACTTTCGACTTTTAGACGTCTAAAAGATACCTTTTTGGAGATGTCGGTTTTACGGCTGAAGGAAGACTTTTTGACGTCTCATTTCTGCCATAAAAACAAATATAAAATAAATCTTTATTTAATATTGGAAGTAAAATGTTTACTTTTAATTTACTTTCAGTTCGTGTGTGTCACTTACGACTTAATCGACATAAATTTATATTATAAGAACATTAATTAATTAATTAATTAATCGATTAGTGTAACATGTATGTAGATACATACATATACAGGGTAAATTCGATAAAGCAGGACACCTAAATATCTCCATTACTTTTCGTTGTACAAAAAAACTTCGTAGGACAAAGTTGCACTGTTTGAAGGGCCACAGTTACTCGAAGGAAGATAAGATTGATATGATTTTCATTTATGGAGAAAGTCGACAGTGTTTAAGAGAAGCCGTGCAGTTGTACAAGGACCGATTTCCTAATCGTAATTGTCCATCAGTTTCCGTTTACTCCAATTTGATACACAAATTCCGTGAAACTGGTAGTGTCGAAAATAAAAAACGTTTGGCGTAACAGAAATACATCAAATGAATCTTACACGTTGAATTTTATTTATACCATTTTTCTAGGTTGAAGGTCATTTGAAGGTTATATTGTGTTACATGCATGAATTCCTTATTTTGTCAGCTACAACATTACGTTAACAAAAAAAACATTCAATTAAAAAAAACATCGATAACCTTGAAATCTCATAAAAATGACCTTGAAAATTTTTCCCTTACACCGTTATATGTGGCCCTTCAAACAGTGAAACTTTGTCCTACGAAGTTTTTTTAGTACTTGGGATCCCCTACATTTGACTACGGATTCTTAAAGAGCTCGAAATTTCACGTTCAGATATGTACTTATGCCCTAGATTAAAATGACTGCCAGAGGCCATAAAAAATACGTACTGAGCTCCAAATAACCTTCAAAATGGATCCGAAGGTCAAATACAAGGTCATGGACATATGTCCTCCATTAATCCCTGCAACTTTTGTTGCAAACATTTTTACCGAATATGCTTATCTGAGAAGTTAAAAACACCCCTGAACGGGTGGTTTTGGACACCCTGTATAGTTTCTAATTTTTGTTATAACTTTTTCTTAAATTTGAAGATTTTAGGTGTCTTTAGGCGTCTCTCTGGCGCCTTGTCGGCGCCTTTTAGACGTCTTAAACAGACTTAAAGACGTCTATTAGACGTACCGTAACGAAGACGTGAAAGCGACGTATCAGTGACTTTGGAGAGTCTTTCAGACGTACGTATATCTTGCGGCAGGCGTCTTAAATACGACTTCCAGACGTTTTAGTGCTATCTGGGAGGATAGAGTTACGGCAACTTTTTTACTATCGATCCCCATCGATCCGAAGATGTAGAATACGCCTATGGCAGCCGAGCTTTGTTAATATTAATGTTTTAATATTCACAATTTCGAACCCTCGACGAATGAAAAACCTGTATTGAACGAAACTGGGTATCGTCAAGCAGAAAAACGTGGTTAAAAAAGTATATAAATCTATACCGAAACGTTTATTCCAAGTTATACAAAGAAAAGGCGGAGTTACAAAATATTAAGACATTATTTTGTTATACATAAACTTTATTTTTTAGTTATTTTAAGAAATATGTGTCATTTTGGTGACGCACCGATTTTTCGACTAATGTTATGCCTCGTACAGACTTGCGCCGCGCGGCGAACTGCGCGGCGAACCGCGCCGCGAACGCGCGCATTTCGGCAAACATTTCGGCGCGCCGAACGGCGAACGGTAAACGGAACGGATTTGTGGTATTTCCAGAATTTCTTGCAAACAACTATGGGAGCTGCAACGGCGTATACTATACAAAGAAATACAGAAAATGTTGGCAGTTTATTGAGTGAATTAAAGTTTCAAAGTGAAATGTTCAGGTCTGTACGAAGCATTAAAGATTCAGATTCG
>CM052314.1:19338451-19351757 GCA_028455605.1 Lasioglossum malachurum | reverse complement strand
ATTTCCAGAATTTCTTGCAAACAACTATGGGAGCTGCAACGGCGTATACTATACAAAGAAATACAGAAAATGTTGGCAGTTTATTGAGTGAATTAAAGTTTCAAAGTGAAATGTTCAGGTCTGTACGAAGCATTAAAGATTCAGATTCGAGATTAAATGACTTGAGATGTTATGACATTTTGACGAACATTTCGACGAACGGCGCGCATTTCGGCGTGCATTTCGGCGCGCCGAACGGTGCCACGAACGCCGCCGCGCGCATTCCGGCGTGCATTTCGGCGCGCATTCGTGCGCGCCGTCGTTCCCAGAGCTGATGGATCCAACGCGCGCACGAATGCGCGCCGTTCGTCGAAATTTCATAACATCTCAAGTCATTTAATCTCGAATCTGAATCTTTAATGCTTCGTAGAGACCTGAACATTTCACTTTGAAACTTTAATTCACTCAATAAACTGCCAACATTTTCTGTATTTCTTTGTATAGTATACGCCGTTGCAGCTCCCATAGATGTTTGCAGGAAATTCTGGAAATACCATTCTCAAATACCGCGTTCGCGGCGCGGTTCGAGGGATTACATATTTTCCAATAAAATTATTTCTTCTCGTAATAAATGCATAGAAACATATTGAAATAATTTTTTATTCTTATTACCTAGTATCCAGGTCGCAAACAAAGTAATAGGGTATATTACTTGAAAACCTCAAAAAGTTTTTGACTTCCCCAGAGCTGAGGAAAATAGTATTTTAAATAGTAATTAGTAAATAATCCATTCTATTTTACAGTATCTGTATAACTTTGAAAATTAAATATTTTATTTCATGCAGTAATTTTTGAAAATAAAATATTTTATTTGGTGCAGTAATTTTTGAAAATAAAATATTTTATTTGATGCAGTAATTTTTTAAAATAGTATTTAAAAATAGTATTTTATTTTAAGAATATTGAAAATATTTAGAGTTTGTCTTTATTTTCAATTTTAAATATTATTGCTCAAAATAATGGTTTGCATTCAATAGATTTATGAGTATAAATAGTTTCCTGGTGATAAGATACACTGTATGTTTATCAACAAACCTCAGTAGGCACCAGGGGTAACTGAAATTCTAAATATATCATCATTTCACAGACTTAGAATTTTTAAAAGAATATGAACGTTGTATGCGACCCATTGCATACGCTTTGGACAACCTACAAGGTGGTAATGTCTTTTTCGATGATATATTTCCTTGGCTTTTGGGAATACAGAATAACTTAAAACATATTGAAGATTTCGAAGATGGTACACGTACCTTAATATATTGCGAACCTTTGAAACTTCATTTACTATCGAGTTTAAAATCTCGATTTCGTGATTTATTCGATTTTTCTGAACACACAAGCGACTATATAATTTCTACTGTTAATCATCCAAAATGGAAATTACGAAGGATTCCGAGAAGACTTAAATGAAGAATAAAATCAATTGCACAATTTGTACCGAACAGACAAACAAACAGACAGACAAGAAATTGAGCTAATAAAAATGTAGTAAAAAAACCGTACTTTTATCAAAGATACCGTATTAAATGCTTTGAAACAAATAGCATATCCAGGTTCAGAGTCACGACCTCAATTACTTCCACAAAACAAAGAAGTAGATGACTTTTTTCTTTTATGGAAAAAGACACAAATGATATATCAGTCATACAAACATTGCAGAATTAGAATTATTTAAATATTTCAGGGATAGTGATACACGAATTGAAAGTATTGCTAAGTACAAATATATTAAAACATTATTTTTAAAATACATCACAGCTATTACGTCCCCTGCCGCAGTTGAGAGACTTTTTAGCTTTGCTGGACTGATTCTGTGTCCTCGAAGGAGCACCCTAACAGATCCCAAAAAAAATAAAACGAAAATGTGGCAAATGATTTTGTTTCTTATGTTAAGTACTATTTCTTCTTTAAATTATTGCTAAAATAAGAAATATTAAATAAGTAATGCGATTTTTTTCTGAAAGTATTAGGTATAACGACGCAAAAAATAAAATATTCTATTTTGTGTTTCAGATTATTAAAATAGAAATATTTTACTTTGCGTTTCAGATTATTAAAATAGAAATATTTTACTTTGTGTTTCAGATTATTAAAATAAAAATATTTTATTTCGAGGTTCAGATTGTTCAAATAGAAATATTTTATTTGGAGGTTCAGATTGTTCAAATAGAAATATTTTATTTGGAGGTTCAGATTGTTCAAATAGAAATATTTTATTTCGAGGTTCAGATTGTTCAGATAGAAATATTTTATTTCGAGGTTCAGATTGTTCAAATAAAATACTATTTTCTTTAAGCAAAATTAAATCTAAAATATTAAATAGTATTTCAAATATTTTTTTCGCCAAATAATGCCCACCTCTGTCAAAAACCATTTATCTGTATAATGTGCTATCTTTTTGTTGCGGAGTGTAGTTGTCTGCTTCGTAATTCGATGAATGAAAAGACGGTTTCGTGATCGGTACAAAGTACAAAGATAGAAAGAACACGCAGTCATAGAGAGCACGTTCATTGACTTCATCAACGGTTATAGTTACTCGATGGGATCCGCGTTGACAGTGACAGACGTTTCCAGACGAAATCTCTCTGTCCCCGGCATGTCGCGTTGCGCGTCGGGGAGAAAATCAGGCACATGTCAGTGAAACGTGTCGTAAAATGTGTTTTATTTTCGACCGGTTTCACATTTCGAAGACGGAACGAATTTCTCATTCGCCCGGGGGCATGGCATGTCGATACTGATCGAATTAGACTTATCGACTGGAAGCTTTCATTGTTGTCGACAGCCGCTAGCTAATCATTTCGACTTGCTCGGATTCACCTGACCGTGGCCCGACTCTGTCGATTTTCTGCTATTTATTCCTCTTGCACGTTCGAACTCATTAATTTTACTGTCACTGCTATTATTGCATACTGTTCTATTATACCTTCCTCCTACGCTGTATTCTGCGATTATGCTTCACATTGATCACTGCTCTTCAGATTTTTATGCGTAGTAAAATTCTCTTCATCGTATACAGGCAACTGTAAAGGATCTAAATGAAACTTTATTTCTTTTTTTAAGGGGATACATTTTCTTTAGGTATAAGTGTTATACGATAAAAGGATTTGCTTGAATCTGACCTAGGCGTTTAACAAACTTTTAAATAACATTACTTTTAAATTACTCGATAAAGTTATTTCTGAAAATATCTATTTTTTTCAAATAACAAAATTTTATCATTAAGTATTTCATATGAAAATTAACTGCTGGCCATATTTTAACGAGTCACGCTCGTCATGAAGATTTTACACGAAGCCTAATAAATATGAATGTTACGCATTTCTTTTTACATGAAATAAAATTTGATTGTAATGAATATTTAAGCATTAAAATAAATGTAGTCATACAAACAATATAAATTCTCTTTTCCCTTCTACGACATTTTTGGGGATAAAGACGTTTTAATCGCTGTAACTGTAAAGAAAATGATATGGCAAGAGGTTGATTATGGGGAAATTATTCATTTATATTATTTCTCGAAGTAAATTATTTATATTATTTGCTAGCATCTTTTTATTTGTTGTTTGATTCTGATGGAAATAACTGGTTGTTTACGGTGCAGCGTCAAATTATTTACCGTTTCTTGATCCAGTACAACTACGAAGCGCGTCATATAGATACGACGCTTATTACTCTTCCAGAAAGACAAGAAAGGACTACGCTTCTTATTGTTAGTAGTGATTCTGATTCAGTGTTACTGTTTTTTTTCGTTTATGTAAAAGAATAAAGGATTTGGTTTACCACGGGTTCGTCGACAACTCATTTCATCGACACTGTTTTCATCGACACGATTTGACCGATAGTAACTTTCGTCGACACTATGTTTTCATCGACATTGTGAAATGGTCGACAAATGATTTAACCGACACTATGTTTTCATCGACACGGTTAAATTGTCGACATGTTTTCATCGACAGTCCGTGTTTGGCGACAGGTATGAGTTCATTCGTTTCCACGAACTGATAGCTACATAAAAAATTGTTGTTATATTATACATTATACACCCCGATTGAATGCGATAAAATTTATACTCCCTCATGCAAAATTAAAAGCATTCTTTTTTCATTTGTGTCAAAATGTTTACAGAAAAATTCAAAGAAGTGGATTGGTGAAAAAATACGGTTCGGATGAAACATTTAGTCTTCTTGTGAGGCAAATTCCATACTTAACTTATTACGTAACTTAAAACAATTATTCCCATCTGAACATGCATCACTTATAGAATGGTTTTGAAAATATTATGTTTATCGTAATACGTCAGTCTAATGGAAAAGTGTCTATTTGTCTTTCACTTTTCCAAGAAGACGTATGGTCTGTTTATGACAATTAAGTACACGATTTTCCACGTACACAAAATAATGTCGAAGCTTGGCATCGACGATGGCAGTCTATGTTCAATCACTATAAAGTTGGTTTATATCAGATAATTACGGAAATTCAAAAAGAACACGCAGTTCTAGAAAATTTAATACAGAAAATATTACGAGGTAAAACAATGCCGAAGCAAAAAAGAAAAGATCGTTTAAAAGAAGAACGTATTAGAAAAATACTAGAGAGCCGAGAAATGTACAGTGATATGGATCTTTTAAAGGCTTTAGCACAAAATATATCGCTTTCATTTCATTACTTGATATTTGTGTAATTAATTGTACCATTTTGTTATGTTTTGCAATCTATATATGTATATTCGTAGCATTCGTTCTGTTTTTGCAAATTTTGTATATATATTTGATGGTAACCCAAAGGATTTATACTAGAATTTATGTTTAGAGAAATTTTAGGAGAATATTTAATCATTTCTGTTGTAGATTTATCAATTGAGGTTGATACAACGAAGGAAAAAATAAGGGCGCACTTTGAAATGGATATTGATCGATTTTTTTATGACGATAAGAGAAATTTACATATGCTTAACAACCATCCAGTAATAGGAAAAGTATTTGTAAAATTGAATATTCCTCTCCCGTCTTCGTCATCAGTGGAGAGACTATTTTCATTTGGGACGTTAACTGATGCCCCCTGTTTTAATTTCGATCACTAACAGACCAAATGTTTGAGGAACGTGTCCTGTTTAAAGCAAAATAAACATTTTCTATCAGATTTTCAACAAACTGGAATGAAATAGATATTTATTTTCTTTGTTAATATGGTTAATAGGTTGAAAATTATATGTATAACATAATTGTTAAATTCTTGTAATGTTTTTACTGTTTTAAATTACACCTACTCGTTTTTGACATTTGATATTATTTATACAAACTATATATACATTTATACAGTTATTATTGATATTATTTGTAAATATATAGACAATATTTTGATTTCTTGACATTTATTTTGAATGTTATTTCCGAGACAATTTCTCGATAAACAATTAAACGTTATTTTTTCAAAGAATCAGTTATACAGTTTATCATTTTTCTAATTATTTGCACACATTCAAATTACTTTAATTAACCAAATGAAATACATATCATCAAATACGAAAGAGCATTATTTCTAGAATTTATATATATTTACAAATTATTATTCGAAATAAATTTCGCCCAGATCTCGTTTAAGTTCGTAAAATTAACGAAAAATGTTTTAAAGCCGTTAATATTTTCTAATTTATTATACAATTGGTAATTAGACTTCAAAATGCCGCTATTTTGTAAATAATGAAGATTGTTAATCTCCTTTTGCTCGGTTTTGTTGAATAATAAACAACCTGATTTTTTGTTTTCGACCAGTAGAAAGACCGAAGTCATGGCAACCATGTTTTTCGCAACATCTATATGCAATTTCGATTATTTATACTGTAAAAATATTACACATGTACTTGAAATACCAATAAATTTGTGTGGAAATCCCAATGCAAAATGTTCAGCTTTTTTGGAAAAAAATTTACCAAATCTGCGCAGTAACGTACATCAACCGATTTCGATGAAATTTCCAGAATACGTATAATTGACACAGATCTACAAAATGTATTTAAAAAATTTTTAATATAGGCCCACATATAAAAAAAGTTGTACCCAACAACTTTTAGTATTTTCTCTATAATTCCGAACAGTTGCAATTTTTTCAAAATTTCTTCGTTACATAATGAAGAAAATACTAATTGTTCTAACTTCTATAAATAAGCCAAGTCGTATGATCCAATATTAAAAAAGTTATCGTCCTTTTATTAAGTGTAGAAATTAATTAGGCGCCTTTTTAAAACAAATTTAGTATTTATTTATAATATAATCATATATCTGTTATTTTTCGAAATAGTCTTCATAACTTTCGATGACTTTGGTCCATCTTTCAGGCAACTGTCGAATTCCTTGCTGGAAGAAAGATGGCAGTTTTGATGTATTGAATTCGTCAATATTTTTTTGCATTTCTTCCAATATTTGGAAATTTGTATCTGCTAAATGATGCTGGAGTGATCGCAATAAATGAAAATTCAACCAGAATTCAATTCATTCATCAGAATCAAAGCAGAACAAATCTTTTCAGCGGCTTCGGAAGCGTTTTCCTTTGATTGAAAGGCAAACAGTATACAGTGCCGTATACTATTGTTAGACGCCGCCATTTTGGTTACTTAGTTTCTGTTTTGACTAGATCTCAAATAATGATATACTAATGCTTTCGCCGCGAAGGTTCGATCAATTGTTGTTTTATCAAAATGTTCTTAACAAAATAATTGTTCACTGGCGCAATTATAGTAACCCTGAAGATGATCCGAAAAAAGATCGAAACGTCGGAAAAACTGTAGTAATTTGCAAAATTGCTTTGTAAAAATAACAATTGAACGAATCTTTGCGCCGGAAGCATTATATATTCAATACCAGATCTCAAATCTTCATAACTGTAAGTGTTGGTACTATAAAACGGTACGAAATGGTGGGCCATTATCTGCATTCAGACCAGAGTTAAAAATAATTTAATATCAAGACACCGAATTACTTTCTACACCTAATAAAAGCATCCGAAAATTACTGTGATTCACTGTATACAGGGTGTCCCGTAACTGGTGGTACAACCGAGCAGGGGGTGATTCTACATGAAAAACTGAGTCGAAAATATAGAATAAAATTTTTTGATACAAGGCTTTGTTTTCGAGAAAAATGAGTTTGAAAATTTGTCTAGTGCGCGTGTACTTGGCTTACTTGCGGCTCAACGGATTCCACTGCCTCACGAATTAAACGAATTCCTCAAAGGTAATTTTGACACTGTAACCTCGACCTTCGATTTTTTCGATGTATACAAACCTCGAAAACCTTTGCGAAAAAGTTTGAGGTAACTCAGAATAAAGTCCGTTGAGCCGCAAGTAAGCCAAGTGCACGCGCACTAGAAACAAAGCCTTGTATCAAAAAATTTTATTCTATATTTTCGACTCAGTTTTTTATGTAGAAAAACACCCTGCTCGGTTGTACCACCAGTTACGGGACACCCTGTATATATAAATTAGTTCAAATTGAGAAGCTGTATCAGAAAACACAACATTTCAGATTAACTTATTTTTAATGTGTATTTTTTACATCTGTTCTCACTAGTACACACTACCGAGCGTATACGTAAGGTACAGTCTCATTTTATTTGTGTCCGCACGGGCGTACAGCCAGACGAACTTTATCATAAAAATAATTGGAGCATAAATTTATATTGCACCACGAATATCTCGTAAGAGAGCTGCTCCGGCTCTCGTTTTAGTCTATTCTTCTCCCTCATTACCGTTTCCTTATTCTCCTCAGTCTCCAAATTTACTATCACCAAACCTCGCCTCTTCCGCCCTCCTCTGATACCAATTTCTTTGACCTCTTTTATTCCTATTTTTAGATTTAGTACACCTTTCATTAAATCTTCCACCGCCGTCACTCGGCTTCTTCTTCTTCTTCTCCTCCAACTCCTCTACCGTTGTACCTCTCTCCAAGCCTCTTCATTCAAGGCACATCACTCGACCAGTGTCGGGAAAAATTTTATTCGGATAACAGATAATGAATAAGAGTAACGAATTAAATTTTATTCGTCGCTATCGAATAAATATTCAATCAAACAAGAATTGATTCGTTTAGGGGAGGGAGTTCGGATGATCGTGACATTGAGAATATATGTTTCTGAGTAACCCCAATCTGAGACCCCAAGAGGTTTAATCGTCGCTCGTTTTTCATTAAAAAGTTATGAACAAAAAGACTTGGCAATATATTGCAGTTATTTTAAGTATTGAAGACCAAAACGACTAATATGTGCGCGTGAAAATGAAGCAAGTACATATTAAGGAAAAAAAGTCATTTGGAGCAGTGAGACGATAATGGACAGAGAATTATTATATAAAAAACCACGCGCGGCAGAAGTGAAACCTCTTGCAGTCTAGTAATGTTTAGAAGTAACTTCAGATTGGAAATGGTAAATAATCCTAATGAAGCGACAAGATCTCAGGAACAACTCTCGATGCAGTATTTGCAAGACATTTAGACAAAATTGAATCAAGAATATTTATATCATATTTTAGCTATCACAAGCCAATTGTTTCAATGATAGAATCATAGAAAATCATAGAAAAAAGAATGAACGATCAAAATTTGTGACGCAAAGAAGGAGAGCATATGGGAAAGGAAGAGACAAAGTTCATAGCATTTCGCATACGCTCTCCTTCTTTGCGTCACAAATTTTGATCGTTCATTATTTTTTCTATGATTTTCTATGATTCTATCATTGAAACAATTGGTTTGTGATAGCTAAAATATGACATAAATATTCTTGATTCAATTTTGTCTAAATGTCTTGCAAATACTGCATCGAGAGTTGTTCCTGAGATCTTGTTGTCGCTTCATTAGGATTATTTACCATTTCCAATCTTAATTTACTTCTAAACATTAGAAGACTGCAAGAAGTTTCAGTTCTGCTGCGCGTGGTTTTCCACGCGTATGTTTTTTTTTAATTTAAGACTAGCTCGGTTAACCATCCCCACCACTTCCGTTACGCATTTTCGTGTCGCGAATTCCGTGACGCGAATTAGGCTTATACCCTGCCAAAAGAAGTTTTTATTATTAAATTATTAATAACTTCAAACACTATCCTACTCGTGGATAACCTTAAACTCAACTGCTGCTTACTCACTGGATTCGGGAAGAGTGAGGGGGCTATATACTAGCGACAGGAAAACGCGTAACGCGCTGGCCTCAAACTCGCAATGGAGAGAAGAGGGGGCTGCGACCGGATGTGTAAGAATGGGGAGAGTATTGTACGTATAAATAAAATATATTCCCCCACTTATATTATTGACCGTTACGTTTTTTCATGTCGCGAATTCCGTGACGCGAATTAAGCTTAGACCCTGCCAAAAGAAGTTTCACTTCAAAAATATGATAAATGTTGACAAAAGGGTAAATGTTGACCACCAATGACCTTGGCCTTAAAATATACTGTCACGATCAACATTCTACATTTTCGAGATAATTGCAAAAAACTTTCGTCAAATTTAGATTACAAGTACACTTTATTCTCTTACAAGCTGTCATTCAACGGTAATTAACCTTTTGTTTATAGAATAATCATAATTATAATAAACTAAGTAATAATAATTATAATAGAATAATTATAATAATTTTATTATAGAATAATTCCGCACCAACATATTTAATAATGTAAACAATATTTTGAATAATGGTACAGCAATTTTTAGTCGTGAATCTCTCTCTCTCTCTCTCTCTCTCTCTCTCTCTCTCTCTCTCTCTCTCTCTCTCTCTCTCTCTCTCTCTCTCTCTCTGAGTCACCTTTCGAGTGCTAAGGGTTAAAATACAGGGTGGCGATTATAAAGCTTTACAGACGAATATCTCCAAAAATATTGATTATACGCAAAAATGTTTAATTGTAAGATGAAAGTTGTTCAGTACCGAGGGGGACATCATGTGGTGGGACTTTTATTTTACCCGGTGGATACTCCCCGGTGAGGTGATGGTCAACTTTCTTGGTTTAAATGGAATGATGTTTTTTTATCCACCATCAAATAGTGCGTTTTAAGATGAGTTCAATGACCTATGACTCAAGGTCATTCAAGGACAAACTTGCAGGGAAATGCAGAAGCGATGTGATCGTTTTATTTGTACTTTAGTATGTGTTCAAAATGATTACCTCTTATTTCAATGCACTTAACAATTCTTTGATTAAATTATTCTCTAACTTTGCTCAACATTTCAACATTTATCTTAGCACAAGCTTCCCGTATTCTAACTTTCATGTTTTCACGCGTTGTAGAAAACGGGGTAGGGATCTGAGTAGCGTTATGCATACCAATTAGCAGCCATTTTTATCACTTATATTTAAGTACTATCGTTCAGCGAAGGATATCTTAGCGCGAATTGTAATGAAACTAAACAGACTATCTTGCATAAGAGCATAGTAATACATAAATACATTTGTTTCCATTTCGTTGATAATGACTTTGATGTTATTGTTTTGATGTTAAAGTTCGAAGGAACGAGCTAAAGTACAAATAAAACGATTACAACTTTTTTGCATTTCCCAGCAAGTTTGACTTTGAATGACCTTGAGTCATAGGTCATTGAACTCATCTTAAAACGCACTATTTGATGGTGGATAACAAAACATATCATTCCATTAAAAAAAAAGTTGTCCTTCACCTCACCTTGGAGTGTCCAACGGGAAAAATAAAAGTCCCACCACATCTTCATTAATCTGAAACATTTTTGCGTATAATCAATATTTTTGGAAATATTCGTTTGTAACGCTTTATAATTGCCACCTTGTATACAGAATCATATACAGGATCTCAAAAAGGGCTCAAAAAACAGTCCAAGTTGGTTGATAGTTAGGTTGGCCGTGGAGGGGGGGGGGGCAGACTACGCTTCAATTGTTCGACAATATTAATTTTTGGGTATATCCCCTAAATAACGCTTTGCGGTTCCGCGGTGCGGAACTAATAAAGCCGGGTGGCAATTAATAGCGTAGTTGATAAGAAAATAAACCCAATAGCGAGTCGCGCATGATAATTATGGAATATTGCGGATAACGAGAGAGTTCCATGGTTGATTCGGAACGGCCGTGTATGTACAGGGTGAATAAAAAGTAATGGACATCTGTCCTAAGGACAGTAAAAGAAACTTGCTGTAAAATTGTTTATACCAAACAAAATTGTTGTTAGTGTTGTATTTAACATCAACACCCTCTACTCACCGAAAAGAGAAAAGGTTTGCAAGGAACCATACATCGAAAACTTAATTATTTTGATATAAACTGTTAAAGTCTTGCAAAATTTTATTGTGTAAATTTGTACGTGTAGACAGAAGCTTACAACTACAGTCCACCTGATCGTGTCGATGAGACAGAGCACGATCGTGCGCGTGCCTCCAGCAAACGAAATTATAGGGACATTCTCCTTAAATTCATATCATATATATTAAAATCATATACAGGATTTCAAAGACAAGGTATAGTTGGTTGGTGGTTAGGTCGAGTGGGGGGGGGGGGAGAAAGGGCCGTCCGACAACGTTTGGTAATCCACGTACTCGACAGCAGCGTGTCCTTGTGGTACCACCTAGCGGCTACGCTCGGTAGTTGGCGCGCTATCGTCACTACACACATGGCGGCACTTTTACCTGTCTAAAGCACTGAAAATCGCTCAAATTTGGACACCCATAACTCTTGAACCATTGATCTTCTAGGATCGAAACTTCGAGTTTCCGCATTTCTTGCCCAAATCTGCTGAATTAAATAGGAAAAAGGTAAAAATTTCTGGTCCCCCAAGTTAAAGTTTTAGCCGATATAAGTAAGTTTTTCTTTTGCAAATTTAAAATGATCCGAATGAGCAGGGAGGCGACGACTTTAAAGAGAATTTAAGGAGAATGTTCCTTTTTGAATTTCGTTTGCTGAAGGCACGCACGCGACCGTGCTCAGTCTCACCGACACGATCGGGTGGACTGTAGTTGTAAGTCTTTGTCTATGCGTACAACTCCACACAATCAAATTTTGAAAAACTTTAACAGTTCATATCCAAATAATTATGTTTGCAATGTATGGTTCCTTTTAAATCTTTTCTCTTCTCGGTGAGTAGAGGGTGTTGAAGTAAAATACAACCTTAACAACAATTTTCTTGTTTATAAACAACTTTGCGGCAAGTTCCTTTTACAAATTTCCTCCGATTCAGATGTGTAGATTCACCTCTATGACGGATGAGCACTACTTTTTATACAGTCTGTACATTTTGTAGGCAAGGATTAAATAAATGAGGGCCGCTACCGTCGAAGTGGCGCTGTTCCGGTGCTTTGTACAAGCAAACAACAAATTAACGTGAAAGATTCAAAGGGCGAAGATAGCCCTTCAACATCGGTCGGGGACCAAAGACGATCGCGGGAGTATGCAATATCCACGGAGCCATTTTATTCGCCATTCCTCTCGAAGTTCTTGTTTCTTCTTATTCTTCTTCCTCCTCGTCGTCATCTTCTTCCCCCTCTCATCGGGGAACGTGCGAAGAACTCACCCCTTATATATTCCCGTAGCTCATTTACCCTCCACGTTTCCTTCAAAGAACTCTTCCGAGCATTTCCTCATCCCCTCAACTTGCGACCGACAAGTCTCAAATCGCTGTGACGTATTAATCCACTTTATTTTTATTCTGATCTTGTTAGTAAGGTTATTTCTTCGGCAGTGCGATGTTTACTCTTGGTTCTTAAGTTTTGCAAAGGGCCGTAATTACTTGGGGTTGCTTCCGTTTTCATTTTGGTATCTGTCGCAGTGAATTATAGCTTCGTATCAGCAAAGCAACTTCGTCGAACACAGCTCCTACAGTGCATAGCAGAAGTTTGTTGAAGGCTGCGTAGCACTCTATTATTTTAACAAAAACGTATCCTCTTCAAATCAATCATCGACTGATCTTTTTTAACGCATGTTTAGAACACATTGAGAAATTATGATTACACTAAATTCTCGATACTTTTCCAACGGCCTGTGTCCTGCACGGAGCCATATCGTGTAGTGACATTTTTTGATGACTTTGTCTACCGCGCCGACCGGCCGAGAGTACAATCGAAGCCGAAGGTACAAAAGGACAGCATGTAAATACGGATCGCGCGGCCGAAGCGTATCGATGTTAACCACTACTACTGCAATCACAAAACTTCTTTATTTTTAATTATTTTTGTGGGACTTTCACCAACTTATTTCTGGCATTTTTCTGTTTAAAATGACATCAGACACGATATAATTTCAACTGTATTTAGTGATTTAATCGACGATGAAA
>CM052314.1:19325775-19338351 GCA_028455605.1 Lasioglossum malachurum | reverse complement strand
GACCTGAAATGAAACAATAAAATTTTATAGGTTTCCCTAATCTTTACCAGAGGATAAAAAAAACGTATCAAAACTTATCGGTGATTTTGGTTGTGTCTATTCCTAAGATAGTATATTTTGATTTTATATGTCTCATCTGCAATTTCCGGCAATCATCAGAGTTATTTATCAAAATATGCAGCAAGAACCGGTCAGCAGCCGAGTACGCGGATATCCTCTTGTAGATAGTATATGAGATTTGACTACGGTTGTTGAATAAATAAAAGAATGTTTATATTACATAAATTACAGATATGATTAAATAAATAAAAATTAATGTTCTAATAATAATCATTGATAATTATTTACAAAAAGGTAACATCCTCCAATCACGCTGATTTTTTAATATGTTGTCCAGGTCAGCACCCCGAATAATGTTGTAATGGTGTTACTCGTTGGTCATTGTTTATAAAAAAAGTTAATAACAAACAAAAATTAATCTACTTTTTATATATTTTAAAAACACGTTTCACATTTTCTCCTAGGCAAGTAACGTGTGTAAATTTTCCCGCAGTAAAGTGAATGTATTATAGGGGAATAATAATATAATATAATATTATATAATATTTTTTAATTTACTGCACCTGTAACTGTAATTAATGTAACTGAATAATTTAAGGGAAACAGTTGTTTTTTTAATATCTATATTTTCTATTATACTTATATGTATTTATTTTTATCTATTATTTTTATGTATTTATCATTATCTATTATTATTATGTATTTATTATTATCTATTATACTTATATTTCTATTATACTTACATATTAATAATGCTACTTAAAAATTGTAAATACCACGTACTAATAACGCGCAAAAAAATTAAATTTTGTTTATAAAAATCGTTTTTCATTGTTTAAATGAATGACTATATTTATAATAACATCATATTGAGATTGCTTTCAATATAAAGAAGAAAACCCATTTTGTTTCATGTCTCTATCATGAACAGAACGAAAGTTATTGATTTTTGTCAAAAAAACAGGCATTTCGCGACACTATGTGGCGCGGCGCGGCGCGCCAGCTGTCTATTGACCGACTGTGCCAATTGGCGTCTAGGTCGCACTCTGATTGGTCCGTGTTTTTCGTTAACAACTCCTTAACAAAGCCGCGGATAACATTTTTGCAAAGCAAAATGTTGTTTCAAATGATCTTAGGAACCTCCCATTTCCGGCTGTTGAAGGAATTTTGGGACACTCTGTATATGTATAATATCTGTCGGAAATCATTTGACAATGAATCTGCCATTTCTAACCTTGTGTGATTGTGGAGGTCATTCTGTTCTATACAAATGAATTCGTTTTGGCACGCGCTTTCATATGATACAACAAAATACACAGTGTTCTATTTAAAATAATTGGAGGTCACCTACACTTCTAAAACATAATGCAGATAAAAAAATCTCTGTCGCCATTACACAAATTGCAAAACGCAGTATAACTTTTTCCTGTTTAATTTTTTTCGGATCACAATAGCTTTCGGGAGAAAACGTTGGCTAGTAGCGAACATACTGTATATGGTTTATACATACAGTGAACCACGAAAGTATTTGAACGCACTTTAAAACAGTATAACTTTTTTATAATTGTACCAAACGACCAGATGTTTTGTAAGCAATTAGGAGCATTGGTTTAATAAATGATCTGCAAAAAAGATTATCAAAAAATTACAATTTACAAGGTCACATGCAAAAATAAAAAATGTATTTTCTAAAACTGTTTTATTTGGGCCATTAATGAAAATTTTAAATATATGTTTTGTAGATCTCTATGTTGGTTATACACATGCTGAAAGTTTCATCAAAATCGATTAACATACACACGAGCTACAGCGGTTAAAAATGGTGAGAATCGTAGTTTTTCGCGACTTTTGGTCAGTTTCTGCTTAAAATCAACAGATTCTTACATTTTTGGATGCGTGTCGTTTTTCTCTTGCGTCAACCAGTTTCGATGAAATCTTCAGCATGTGTACAACTAACATACATCTTCGAAACGCATATTTTAAATTTTCATTACGGGCTCTAATAAAAAAGTTAGAAATGGTGCCTCTTTTACTTTCTCATGTAATTCTTAGCAATTGCAATTTTTTCAAAATCATTTTTGCATATCATTTGGTACATCAATTCTTCTAATTGCTAAAAAAAAGTCAGGTCGTTTGGTCTAATCATAAAAATGTTATACTGTTCAAATACTTTCGTGGTTTAACGAAATTTAACACTAAACCTATCACCACTGGTCACATTGACCGATTCCAGATTTTTTATTTTACACAATTATTGAAATAATAAAAATGATTGCATACGAAATGATTGTATAGATACTTTTAGTGGAGTACGTATTACAATAGGAACCGCACAAAGTCTGAATAAAATCAATGTTGTCATTTTTATAAGAGAACATGTAGGTACCAATTACTTTTAAGGCTCGGTAGGTTTAGTGTTAACAAATGTAGAGGGGTCATTCCATGCCAAATCGGCCACGTTTTGATCGTCGATTTTGTTCTAAATGAAATATGTTGTAGTCTATGTGAAATTAGGAGGGGTTTAAGTCGTCATTTTGCCGGTTTCGAATTTTTTTAGAAATGGCAGACCTTCAAAGTTTTCAATTTTTGCCCACATTTCGGCGAGAACGGGCCTCACTTACGAATTTTTATCTCAAGAACTGTTTGTCCGATTGAGCTACATATTTTTTTTGTTTTATTCGGAAAGGATTGGGCTATTACAAAATAATTTTTTCAATCCCTTTTCAAATTGTCGAATCAACTTTATAATGTCGAAAAATTTAAACAAATTCTTTTCTTACGTTTTCTTCGATGATCGGGGGCTCAGTGGTTTAAATTTTGAAAAAAATATGGTTATATTCCTCGAAGGTTCCCCTTTAAAATGAGCCCTTGAAAAATATGGTATCATTAAAATTGACGTGTCACAATGACCTGGTAAAGTACGCCGTGTACCTCCGTTTCAGGTAGAGTCGAGTCGAGCGCTCCGCTATTATGGTCCGTTGCTATAGAGGCAGTTTTATACTCTGACTAATTTCAAAAACACGGAATCTAGAATTTATAATATGGAGCCTATAAAATTTTTCTCTATGCACGCGTTTTTTGCATCCACGCAGTATTTTCATCAGAAGTTGATAAGCATTGAGTACCAAGGATAAGCCAGCTATATTCGCAGCTTTGTGCTCGAACAAAGCGAAATTTTACAAGCGTACCGGTTTTCTATTACATTCGGAACTGCGGGTGCTGACTCGTACCGACAAGGTTTTAATTCAATGGTATTATCGATTGTTCAATAAAAGCCGGCAGCATTCGTTGCAATACACCAGAATTACGTTCTCGCTCTTCTCGCAAGTGTCACGTACCAAAAACCGGGCAGCCGGGGGTGGGTGGGGATCGTAAAAATGGCAAAATCAATGTTCCATCGCGAATTTCCTTTTGCACGGCGTGAAATCGCGATCGTCCGCGCGATTTGAAATGTATAATGTTTCTGGTTGCCATTACTTGGACACAGCCGTACCAATTCCTATAAACCGATAAGAAGGTCGTTGTCGAGAAGCAACGTGTATACAGGACGGATCACGAATTTCTGTACCACTGGAAACGGTGTGTTTTCATTCATTGTTATGTACTAATCTTTATGCAAAATAAACATTTTCTATGGTCGTTGTGAGACA
This sequence comes from Lasioglossum malachurum, assembly GCA_028455605.1. Classification (NCBI taxonomy): domain Eukaryota; kingdom Metazoa; phylum Arthropoda; class Insecta; order Hymenoptera; family Halictidae; genus Lasioglossum; species Lasioglossum malachurum. The sequence goes on along the minus strand of CM052314.1, from coordinate 19,334,641 downwards.
CAAAAATTAGACGAAAGTGAATTTTGTCTTTCGATCATTTTAGTAGGAAACGGTGTGGTAGTATTCTTAGATAGTTCTAACGTCTTCACAGTTCTGTACACTCCGCGACAAAAAGATAGCACATTATACAGATAAATGGTTTTTAAGCTTTTAGCTTTAGAAAATTATTTGAATATGTTTCTATGCATTTATTACGAGAAGAAACAATTTCATTGGAAAATATGTAACATTGATCGAAAAATTGGTGCATCAAATAAGGTGGCACACATTTCTTAAAATAAAGTATATGTATAAAAGAATAATGTCTTAATATTTTGTAACTCCGCCTTTTCTTTGTATAGGGTGGCGCAAAATGACCTTTATGGTTTGAATTCCTTATAACTTTTTTATTTCAACATTCTTCCAATTTTTTGTTTCAGAATGTTGTAAACAAGACTTCTAGAATTTAATATGGAAAGACACACAACAGAACAATTTTTTAAACCAACGGTCAATTGTTTCGACGCAGCGTGCATATCGTCGATATTTCAATGTGCCGACGATTTCATTTGTGTGTGAAGACTGGCTGAGAAACAAATGGAGCCAGCGAACACTAACACATTTAATTAATCAATCAAACGGTGTCGTAATTCCAATCAATGCATGGATGATCTCGACGAAGCCAATTGTCGGCGATCAAATTGCTGAAGCTCGCTCGACTCATACACGCGATCCCATTCCTCCCTCGGCGCCAAGAAACCGTCGGCGGCAGACAGAGAAAGAGAATAAACAGTTCCGAAACGGGGATCACGTGGACGTGCACGGTAAATATCGCAGAAATTCCGCAGAGGCTCGTCAATCTTCGGAATTCCGGTGGGAACGATATACGGGGTGAACCGAAGAACTTGATATTAACTGAAAAGACGGTGATTCTTGCTCATGAAAGTTTCAGCATAAATCGTTGCTGCGGCTTCCCCTGTAAAATACGCGGCCGAGGATCTCGTTGTGATCGTTTGTACCGTTTCACTGCAATTATACGTGTCAAACATACTCGACTCCAGAGCTTGTTCAATTACCAATTGCTCGAAACAGTCTACAGTAGGGAATACCGGGGCTAACAGTTCCGATATTGAAAATATATTATTAAATTACATAGAAATATTGTAGTATAGATATATTCTTATCTTTAACGAGTAATTTATTGTTAAATTTATTATATTTTAAAACTTTAACCTTGAAATTAAAATATCTTAATAGGTTTTTTATATTTCTTAATTTATTTGTCGTCGGGCGAATTGGAACTTCCTGCTCTGTTGTGGGATAAGTTGTTACTAAAAAATAAAATTTGCTAATAATTAAAACTGTAATGTAATATTTTATTTGTTAATGAAATATAACACTATTATTGTAAATAATATTGATTTATTTAGGTTTAGGTTAACAGAGAGAGAGCTATGCTATGTTTAACAGAACATCAAAGACAATATAAACCACCTTTAGCCACCAAGAAGGTGCAATGTTGTGTAGGTTTAATTTTTTTGCACATTCGAACGTTAACTTCCTGGCTTCTTGTGGGAAGAGACCGAAACGAGTAGATGAACATTTGAAAAGGTATTTGGTTATAATCTTTTCTTCGTGCTCATTAAAGACGATTCTTTTTTTCTCTGTATCCTATTGTAGCCTGTTGTCTATCTCTTAGTTTCTTAATAGATCTGCAGAAAATCATGTGACTCATATTGAAGATTCTAACTATATATTTAAGTTTCTAACTTTTTAACTATTGTACATATATAATACTAGGAGGCTCCGCCCCTTGCTCACTCCGCTCGCCAACCCCCGCAGCGCCTCGCGGTTTCGTTGCTCATACACATGGGATGATGGAATTATGAATTCTGGAATAAAATTATGAAAAGGAAAATAAAAAGGAATAAGAGTAATGAAATAAAAACAACAGAACGAATGTAAACTTCCGATTCTACGTTTATCGACTCTCGGAGTACCAATCGCATTTAGCTTTCAAATATTTTCTTCCGTATACAAAGTATATTATTGTATATATTCAACGTATAAGTACATAGTTTAGTATACCCATATGTATCTTTATGTATATTTAAAAAATTCCTTTAATATTTCCAATAAATACTCTCACTCCAAGCCTACTTCAATATATTACCTTTTGCAATACAAGAGACTGTGAAAAAAAGTTAAAAGAAAAATAATCATTCATGTTTTATTCATAATATCATATTTTAGATAAGTACATCTTAGAACAAATTATGAAGAAATAATAAATTTTACAGTCTCTAGAAAAATAGGAAATCAGTGATTTTTCATCCCCTCAACACTTTTAAGTCGATCAATCACGGTGATTGGTAGATTCTTTATAACAAAAGTGAATGGATGTAATACAGAACCGTGAAGACATTAGAAGAATCGTATAAAGAAAGACAAAATTCACTTTCGTCTAATTTTTGCGTCTCACAACGAGCATAGAAAATGTTTATGCATAAAGCATAAAGTTTTTGTATAAAGATTAGTACATAATTAATGAGAACACGTTCATCCCAGGAACACTTTTAAGTCGATCGATCACAGTAATTAGTAGACTGCGGATTTTATGCATTTATGACAAAAATGAATGGATGTACACTCCGCGAGAAAAAAATAGCACACTACCCAATTTTGTTAATTCTTGCAAATGTATAGTTGATTAACGACAGTTTTTGTATTATAACTGATGGTACAAGAGAGTAGGGGGTGATTCTACGTGAAAAATTGAATCGAAAATGTAGAATAAAATTTTTTCATATGACGCTTTATTTTCGAAAAAAATAAGTTTGAAAATTTATCGAGTATGCTTGTATTTACTTGACTTAGCTTCAGCTCGACAGATTTCATTGTAGAAGCTTGGAAGTACTCTTCTACTTGGAACAGTAAGATAGTAAAATCCGTCGAACTGAAACTAAATCAAGTAAAAGCGTACTCGATAAATTTTCAAACTTATTTTATTCGAAAATAAAGCGTCATATGAAAAAATTTTATTTTACATTTTCAATTCAATTTTTCACGTAGAATCATCCCCTACTCGCTTGTACCACCAGTTACGGGACACCCTGTATATCATTGCTCAGTTAGTAATAGGTTGTATCTGTGCGAGGTAAATGCTTGTTTTCTGTCCATAGGTTTACGGTTAAGTCGAAACGTAAACAGTAGTGCGTCCAAATGATAGCACAAAGTCAAATTTGTGTGTTTCAAGTTAGCGTCAAGACGTCAAAGTGATCGGATCGGCAAGTATTTAATATTGTGAAATTATCAAAGAAAAAAAAGATTGACTGGTCCTGAAATATTAACAATTCAAAATTTGCGTAAAAAAAATTGTTCCATTGCTAAAATTGCGAATCTGTTGAATCGCGTAGTTGCAAAGTTATTTACAATTTTTTTAAAAATGTAGACGAATATGGAAAAAAAGAGCGCATGTCGTCCAAGAGTGACAACTGATCGTCAACACGACCGGATGACTACCGTTGCTATTTCCACGATTTGCGTAAAGAACAAAAAATTGAATGCAGTCGACAATTCGGTGGTGGTGGGCTAATGATGTGGACGTAAATTGGGTACCATGGAAACACGGAAATTAAGTTTATAAGAGTGGAAAAATGAATAGTGCAAAATGTACATTAGTTTAATCGACGAACGATTAAAAACACATGCTGTCAAAATTGCGGACACAAACTTTATTTATCAGCGAGATAATGCAAGTGTTCATACCGCAAAGATTGTAAAAGAATATTTGATACGGGAAAATATTGAAATTTTGGAGTGGCCAGCCAGGTCTCCAGATTTAAATATTATAGAAAATTGTTGGGCCCATTAAGCCAAATCGGTATATACCGCCGGAAGACAATATCGAACCCTCGACGAATAAAAAACCTGTATTGAACGAAACTGGGTATCGTTAAGCAGAAAAACGTGGTTAAAAAAAGTACCTATATAAATCTATACCGAAACGTTTATTCCAAGTTATACAGGGTGGCGCAAAATGATCTTTATGGTTTGAATTCCTTCTAACTTTTATATATATATTTCATCATTCTTTCAATTTTTTGTTTCGGAATGTTATAAACAAGACTTCTAGAATTTAATATGGAAAGATACACAACAAAGCAACGAACAAAAATCATCGAATTTTATTTTGAAAACCAACGTTGTCAAAATAAAACGGTCAATTGCTTTGACGCAGCGTGCATATCGTCGATATTTCAATGTGCCGACGGTACCCACAGCGCCAACAATACATCGTTTGGTTGCAAATTTTCGTCAAGGAGGGTCAGTAAGGAACCTCCCCAGTACAGAGTGGGCCAGATCGACGCGCTAGCTGTTCATGGGCCAAAAAATCAAAGTCCTCATATCGATTTTTAACGAATGTACAATGTTTCTTAAATGTCCATTACATTCGAAAACGATAATATTAATTAAAGTTATTAAAAATTCTCGTTACAATAAGCGTTAAAAGATCAAACTTTTTCAGATACGATTTATCACCGAAAAAATTCCTTTTCTTCATAAGAATGTCCTGGAAAACCTACTGAAGATTAAGTGCCCATTTTTTTTAATATGAAGGATATATATCTATGTTGAGAACGCACCAGGAACTAAGCATCACATACACACACACATTGTTCATAATTTATTATAAAAAAAAAATACTTAGTCAACTAAGGAAAATCGTCAAAGTTTTTCATCTTTGACAAGGGATAAGTTCAAAAGTTAAACGAATTGGATGCTCTAACCAAGTGGAACATTTTCAGCAAAGTCACCTCTAAAAGTTCCCCAAAGATCTCATCCCGACTCACCCCGACCTCGAAATTATGATAGTTTAAAGCGCACGTGACACGCAATTCCACGGCGAGTCGCGTTACACGAGTCGCATTGACGACCACTCAGCGGCTCTTAAGAGTGTAAAGACCTAACCTAGATCTATCTCTCTCTTATGAATTTTTTAGATTATACGATCATTGATAAACATTCGAATTTCTTGCTAGCTTATAGTTGAATCATTTGTATTTGAGAGATCATAGTAATAGCATCGTAGTATAGCATCACAGCGGTTTTTCCATATTTAAAACTTGTATTTTACCTTTGTTAAGAGGAATTATAGTATACATTTTTGTTTATTAATACATAAATACAGTCATAAGCAGAAAATCCGTATGATCAATTGATTATAGTCAGTCACACACACACTTTGTAAAATATAATACTTAATTTTGTTTGAATATATGTAATTCTTTAAATAAGACAGTAATAACACATTTTTGTTATTTCATTAAATGTAATAAAATCTTCATTCATTCAAAAATTCTAGATTACTCCTTGTTTGAATGTCTGAATAGCCAGTTCTCAATTATTATTCATCATTCACACGATTTTTCAGACATTTCCGGTGGTGTGACAAAAGAATGTTAATACAAAAGTAATCAGTACTCAGTCTTCTACACAAATCTCAATACAAAAAAATTTCTATAATTTTTTCTTTTAATAAAAAATTGTGTTCACTTTGATGATTTATTCATAACTATATATCTTTTATTCAATAATGTTATAGCTGACATCAAGACGAATCCAAAGATATATTTAATGTGGTCTTTATGTTTTGGAATAATAGTGAACAACCAGTTTTCAAATATTATTCATCATTCACACGAGTTTTCAGACATTTCCGGTGGTGTGACAAAAAAATGTATCCTACAAAAAGTAATCAGTACTCAGTCTTCTACAAATCTCAATACAAAAAATTGTCAATAATTTTTTTTTCAAATAAAAATTTGTGTTCACCTTGTATTATTTAATTATAACTTATTTTTTTTATTATTTATTTATAACAATATATTTTTTATTCGATAATGTTATAGCTGACGCCAAGACGAATCCAACGATATATTTAATGTGGTCTTTGTGTTTTGAAGTAATGGTGAAATAGGCGTGAACAGCTGACACTAGAGTGTCGATCTGACCCACCGTGCGCCATACCCTTTTTGCGAAGAAACCAGAGATTTCATCGATAATTCAATTTAAACGAAACTCATCGATCTTCTGAATATTAAGCCATGTCCACACTTCAGCAAGAACGAGCAATTTTTTGTTAATGTTGCGTATATCTTGAGAAAGTCGCCGCTCAGATGAAATGAAAGAAGAAGAAGAAGAAGAAGAAGATGACAACAAGAGGCGACAAAAAGTCACTCGATGTTGCTGAAATGTGGACAATGTGGTCATTGCTTTAGAATACACGTCACGATTCTTTAACTCAGGCCGGAGCAACATCTCCCCGCTGTCATTTCACGACTCCCACTATCAGTGTACCGCCCCCCCCCACTATCAACTATTAGATAATTGCATAAGTTCGTGTCCGATTTGAAACTAAAATTCAATGGTTAAATTTTACAGAATACAGCTTTATTAATCAATTATATAGTCACCATTCTTATCTACATAATTAGAATAATTTAAAGACATAATTCTTTTTTTTTACACTGTGCCATGGAGTACAGTTTGCGACATCTATGAAAATCGGGCACAAACTTATATAATCATCTGATACAGGGACTTCCAACTTCTTCCCCTCCGAGAACTGCAAGGTCCCCACCATCGAATCTCTTGCCACTACAGTAAAGTCGCGATAGTTATCAACGACGGGGTATGCGATAGTTTTCAGATTCCTACCCACTCCACTGCCGGCCAAGGAAGGATAGCGTATGGGAAAGACAGAGACGCGGACAGTCGCCGTCGCCGGCACAGTTCAAAGGCCCGCGGTTGTCTTTGATCCGTACTTACATGCTGTCCTTCTGTAGACGTAGACGCAGTCATAAAGAAATAATGTCGGTTATGCGATAGTTGTCCATGCAGAACACAGGCTGGTTGACAACTATCGCGACTTTACTGTACTACGTACAATCGCAGAGTTACTGAGTTGGGCGGTAGTGGTGTCAGTGATGGCGCGGGAGGGAACAGGGACGAAGTTCGATGGTTACAAGTCTACGGTCGTAGTTAGTGGGGGATGTTGGAGTATGCTCATGGTGCTGGAATGGGATTTCACGGGAGGGGAGACGGGTTTCGGGGGTGCGCGTAATGCATCCTTCCTAGGGACCTAGTCTCATCGCGTGCGGTGGCCTCTCTCCTCGTTTACGAGGACGGGGATCGCCGGGGGTCGCGGGGGGCTCGAACCGAAACTCGGAATCCCCAACGAGCGATCAACCGGGAAGGGGGACAGGCACGCCTGGTCGTCGGCTGCTTCTCCGAATCTAAGGGGGGCTTGCTTCATGGGAGGTCTACATATAAAGACAGCGGGGGCCTAGTTGTATACCGCGGTGATCCTGGGTGCCCGCAACTAATGTCTAGGGATATATGTCTAGGCTATTGGGGTTTTAGGCGGGGTGGCTCCGACATTGGCCATCCTTATCTTCCCCAATTCAAAAAAAAAAAAAAAATGGTGCTGGAATGGGATAGTAGAAGGGGAAAAGGAGAACAGGAAAAATCGACCAGTTTGTGTTGATTCTGGCGGTACTGGTTGGAACTGCCTGATCTGATATTTCATATTGCTTTCATAAGCCCTACCGTGCTTTACCTCGCGTGACCAGTTTCACTTGATCGGGACTTGCGTCCCCACTGTACCGTTCTCCTACTTCGATGCTATTCCCCACGCTTCCGCCACGGCCCTGTCACGTGACGCATTTCGTCCGTATCGTAAATGTCACGTGACTAATCCGGTACTGGCAGAGAGAGGGTAACTTTTCCCCCTCAATTCGTGATAATAGTGTTAGAATACATGTCACCATCGTGATCGCTATTAAAGTTTTTGTAAGTGGTAACGAAATGAGTCATTTTATTCGTCATAAATTTTATTATATCACCATTTGTTTAATAGTAATCGAGAAATGTTTTCTATTTGGTTGTGCTGTAGGATACATTTTGATGTAAACATTCTAAACTACATATACATATATTATTTTATGTTGATGGCAATTGAATTTTTCGTTGGGTCTTTGTATATGTTTCTTTAATTTTAATTGTTTCGGGAGTGTCTTTAATTTTAACTCTTTGTTGAGGGTTAAGCAACAATATGCTTGCGCACAACAATTGATGTAATAATTAAATGAAAAAAAGGTCCTGGCAAATAGTAATAAAGAGATAACGATTATACCGAATGTATCGCCATTAAAGTTTGCTGAATACCATATAGGATGAGTCATCAGTGGACAGATACTCGTTTAATATGCATGACAATTATAACTAATCATTTAATTATAGGTTTCTAGAACAACTATTAATTTGTCGTCATGAAAATTTCAATTGGTAATTTCTCGCAAAAACAGGACATCGATACTTTATTCTATATCGTTGCTCATTTACTTGATGCGAGAACGCTTTTTATTACAGTAAAAAATATTTGATGCAAAACAATTACATTCGGGTATGATCGATGAAAGGGTCACAGCTGCAACATATCGAAACGATCATAGCATTTAAATTGGCCACCGCAAATATTAATGATAAGCTATAATAAATAATAAATAAAGAGTTATAAAATAAAAACTTTGAAATCGGTCATTGGATCAACAATGCTAGGTTTAGTGTTAAAAATAAGGTAACGATGTCAGTAACTAGATTCTTGCAGCTATCCTAAATACTGAGCTTTCGTCAGTACGATTTTTCTCTTACACAGGGTATTTCACCTAACTTGACCTCCTCAAATATCTTTGTTGTTTTTAAAGATACGTCCAATGTCTGAAGGACAAAGTTGAATGGTAAAATGGGGCTCATACGATACCAAAAAAATTTTTGCTTTTATGTAATTTTTTTTAGAGATATGAAAGTCACCTTCATTTTTTTT
>CM052314.1:19313713-19325675 GCA_028455605.1 Lasioglossum malachurum | reverse complement strand
GCAAACTGACGCTTCAAGATTGCAATGAGGACTTCATTCAGATTCAGAAGCGGTCAATTATGATTCCTAAAAGTTCAATCCATGTCTATCCAGAGCCCCAAATGCATATTTTTACGTTATCGAGGAATAATTTATAATATTCAGCAGATACTGTGCCTGTCCAACACCACTGGTGTTGGCCTGTCACGAGGCATCCGTCAGAAGATAGCCACTTCGCGCACTAGTGTTTGCGATCAATAAATTTAGTGTTTGCATGAACGATGGACAATATAATATCGACCTGCATTATCAGCCATATTCTATTATAACATTTGTAACGTGCAGTTTAGGAAAGAAACAGTGGTGCCTACTAGTGCAAAATTTCGAAACCTCGAGGTGCTGTATTTCTTCCTGACTCATTTTTCGTGTTTAATAATTAATTAACCCACTAAAAATACATACCACTGCCTTTGTATATGTCCTGGCTATCTTGCTGCGGTGCGATTTTTTTTATTCGAACGATAAATCTCTCAATATTTACGAAAATCTGTCAGTGGCGGCCATCTTGTGATATCATGCTTGCTTCGAATGCCTCGTGACAGGCGGTGTCTGCCGAATGCTGCAAATTATTGCTCGATAACGTAAAAATATGCATATTGGGCACCGGACAAATATAGATTGGACTTTTAGGAATCAGAATTGACCGCTTCTGAACTCCTCATTGCGATAATAAAGCGCATTTTTGGTCCACAAAAACCTTGTAATTTCATATACGTATAGCGATGTATGTGTGTGCCACCACACTCTTGCACGGCTGCGCCGGCACCCTTGACGAAGCCGCGCAGAGAACAATTTCGTAAAGGAAAAAGTTACTTCCAATGACCGCCGGTAACACCCACTTCAAGGAAGTCCAACATTTTTGGGACACCCTGTAGAGTGTCGCACGGTTTATGGATAATCATCAGCAAACAATCCGCAGTTCCCTGATCACGCTTCATCATTGATCGACATTCAGCGAGCCTTCTCAATCTGACGGCGCGTACTCCAGCCCCAGGGGATCTAGAGTCATTGTAAATACTGTAAATGCTCTCCGGTATTACGTCATGGAAATAATTATTGACGTACCATAAGATTAACATGGAAAATGCCGAGAGGTAACACTGTCCAACACCAAATTTGTTCCACAATTACTGTTGGGTAGTTTTTATAGAATTTTTTGCGCTGATTTCGCGCGCGAATCTGGTCTTAATTTTTCTCCTAGACGCACAGTTTTTGAGAAACATGGCTTTGAAAAAAAACATATTTTTCAACTTTTAACAAATACATATTGTGATGTTATTATAAAAGACTGTTCGCTTCGCTCACCAACCCCCGCGGCATCTCGTTCTCTCGCTTTCTCTCGCTTTCTCTCTCTCTCTCTCTCCCTCTCTCTCTCTCACTCACTTACTCTCTCTCTCTCTCTCTCTCTCTCTCTGTGTCTCTCCCTCTCTCTCTCTCGCGTCTATTTTTCAGAGAGAGAACATGAGCATTCAACATTCAGACGCATTGAAGACTGCTTGTTGACCTTTCCGTGACCAGCGGGACGTATATGTCCCACTTTTGTTTTTAGACTATTGTTAATGTATGCAGGAGAGTTTTTTGGAATTACTTCGAAAGGGTTAACACAGTCGCGTCTAGGGCAGAATCTGCTTGGTCTTACCGATGTCCACAAGCAGATCCGGGTTGTATCAAGAATTGAGATAGGATTTGCTGGGCCGTACTGACGCGTATGCAAACAAATACAGGACGAAATACATTGATGTCACCTCTATTCGTAAATAATATTCATAATATATTCTTTTTCCAATACTAAAACTGTTTTTTTCTTTTGTAGATTGGAACGTATTAATGAATTTATTTAAGGGAGTAGACTTCCAGGATTACAAGGGTGCGGGATTCGCCTTCTCATTTCTCGATAATACAGACGCGGGGGTTTTCAGTAGTCAAGACCGCTAGATAAAAGATCGATCTAGGGCGCTATCTGCCTCAAAAGTCCTATTTTTACGTTTACAAGGCGTAATTTGCATTTCTCGGCAGAATGAAGCTATGAAAATAGCTACATGCGCAGTCGTATTCTTCCGAATAATGCAAATTACACGCTCCTTAATATCTTTGTCAGTTATGTATATATAAAAAACTCTTCCAACAAAAGTTGTAGTATATAAGGAGGTGAATATATCATCAATGAAAAAAAATTTGTTCAAGGTCATTTTTTCAAGTTTTCATGTTCACGGATGTTTTTTCTATTAACAACTGATTATGATTCTTACAGAGAAAAAAAAGACAAATTCGACGATATATTCCAACGTATATTTATGTCAAGATTTAAAAAATAAAAAATTTTCAAATTCGTTGCGCGCCGGTTTCCCATGATCCAATCGGCTCCAAATTTTTTCCAGATCATTTTCTCAACATTTGTCACAATTCTGGTGGTCGCCCGGGAAAAAATTTTGCAAAATAATTTTCATCAAGTGTAGCTAAGGTCCACCCTAGTCAAGAGCGCCTAGGGTTTCGCAGATCCCCTGCACCATACTGCCAAAATCTTTCGTTGGACGAGGAGTGCATGCGTAGTTCTATGCTTCCGAATAATGCAAGTTACGCCTCGTAAACGAAAAAATAGGACTCTTGAGGGCGATCGCGGCCTAGACCGATCTTTTATCCAGTGGTCTTGACTACTGAAAACCCCCATCGAGAAATGAGAACGCGCATTCCACACCCCTGCAATCCTGGAAAAACGAGTCTTCCTCTTAAGTATTTCGGATGTTTCGAATCTCAAAGGACGAGTACGCTACCTGATGTGTTGTTCCGGCTGCCGTAAATTAGCTCGGAAAGTTGACAGCGACAACGCAGTCCAACTACGAAGAAACTTTCCATATGGTCTGATTGTATTACGCTTTCCTCATTAAATATCTTAGCATCGGGTGACGTTCAAAGTAGTTCGAGAGCTAGTAAACTGCACTGAAAACGTTTCAGACCCGGCAGACAGGTGCATCATGGTACGGAACGAAGAATGATATTATTTTTTAGCGAGGACCGTGCAGAACTAGTTTCATGGGCAATTACAACTATGAAACTTCCGACCGAGTTAGACATCTCTGTTATGTGAATCGCTTACATTCCGCAAACTTTCAGGGGAATCTTGAAACTTTGGAACACGGATCGGGTCAAGAAGGAACACCTGTCCGCCCAGATGTATGCACGGCACCGTAAAAATAAGTTTAATGACAGCACCAACTTTTCTTCCACGGAGAACTTAAATTAAATGGAAGCATTTCATTTAACAATAGGACAAACTCTTTCACATTTTCTTCATGTCGAAAAAACCTACCTCGCTCCTTGGCATTCGTGTATCCTATTCATTTTAGTTCAGCTCATTATTTCTGTATACTTGATAAATGTTTCCATATGCGTTTGTTTAAACTTTTAGGTTTACTAACCGATTTTATATTAACCCTCGAGACGTTGGCTCCTGACCGGCTTTCGTCGAATTTTGGATAAGGCTACCTATGCATCATCTAGGAGTCACTCTAGGAAAATTACGGGTCTTTATGCGAAATAAAAATTATCTGCATCGATAGCAGAAGACAGAAGACAAAAACAGGCATTTATTTCTTTTTGCCTGGACCTTGTGTAATTCTTTTTAAATGTATCTATACAATACACAGTGTAATACAGTGCTGGGCATATTTGCTTCAATTGAGGCAAAACCGTTCTCACCTTAGCGCCCACTGTTCCCCTCCAGGAAGCGCCGTTACCATGGAGAAAAGACGCACTTCGCCTGTTGCGAGTAGATACGAAGATATATACGGTGGGACAAGGAAGACACGAGACACCAGCGAACGCAACGAAGGTGCATGCTCTATGAAAGAGAGATTGGTGGGGGAAGTAAGCATTTGAGGGGCCCCAACCGTGCCCATCACTGGTCTAGTAGTTATTTACCAAGAACAAGCTTCGGCACAAGAGTTGGAGAAGAAGGGACCAGAAGGCCCCTGGGCGGTGGAGTTTTAGTGAGTATTACCTCGGCCCTAGTTTTTCTCGGTCAGATCGAGCCCCACTCTACCCCCCCTCTCCATTCGACCAACATCAGCAGGGGGTGTGCGTAAAAGGCATTTCTCCACCGCCCTTAAACAAAAAAAAAAAGGCACTGGTCTAGTAATACTCTCCGTGCCTCACAAGATGTCTCCTGGAAGGAATTCGAAAGGAATGCGGCGGCAAGCCATCCGATTGGCGAAACGAGGTGGCGTATAGACTGACCCGTTAGGGCTTATGGTAGCTCAAAGGGGCCATCTACCATCCTCTAAATCTGGCACCGGGAGTGTCCAAACGTTGGGTCAAGGATTGGACAAGATCACAACTCGACCAGCTCTGGAACTCTGCATCAGGTCTACGACACACGAAGGCTTTGGTCAAGGGCCCCTCAAGGGTCCTCGCCAACAAGCTGTGCCGATTGGACCGCTCAAAGGTTCGACGGCTCGTGGGTATTACCACGGGCCATTGGTCCACGGGGAAGCACCAGGATGCCAGTTGTCCAAGATGCGGAGAGGAGGACGAAACCCCTCTCCACGTTCTTTTGTGCTGTAGAGGGACCGAGGCCCTAAGAAGAAAATTCGGCGGGCCCCCCACTAACGGCGCTTTTTACATAGAGGCTCTGTAGACTGGTTCCTGGAATTTGCCAAGAAGGCTGACCTGCACGAGCGGTCCCTATAAACACTAGAGTGGACCTTAGCTATACTTGATGAAAATTATTTTGCAAAATTTTTTTGCACTGTTGAGAACTGTTGAGAACATGATCTGGAAAAAATTTGGGGCCGATTGGTTCATAAGAAACGGACGCGCAACGAATTTGAAAATTTTTTGTTTTTTAAATCTTGACATAAATATACGTTGGAATATATCGTTGAATTTGCCTTTTTTTCTCTGTAAGCATCCATATATAGCATAATCAGTTGTTAATAGAAAAAACATCCGTGACCATGAAAACTTGAAAAAATGACCTTGAAAAATTTTTTTTTCATTGATGCTATATTCACCTCCCCCTTTATATACTATAACTTTTGTTTGAAGAATTTTTTCATGTATACATAACTGACAGAGATACATATTAAGAGGCGTAATTGGCATTATTCGGAAGCTAGTTTCATAGCTACATGCTGCCGAGTAGTGCACATTACGCTTCGTAAACGTAAAAATAGGACTTTCAAGGCAGATAGCGACCTAGATCGATCATTTATCTAGCGTTTTTGACTAGTGAAAAACCCCGCGTTTGTATTATCGAGAAATGAAAAGGCGAATCCCGCATCCTTGCAATCCTGGAAGTTGTCACGCGGCACAATCGGGAAAAGGAGAAAACTAACGTATAGTCGAACTCACACTCGTACTTCGCCGTGAATGAAATAAAGAAAGAATAACTCGCGAAGAGATTTATCTTATGACTCTTATACTAAGAGGCGAGGTGAAGCGAAATGAGATGTGCTCATGGCTAAAGAAAATCTTTTTTTATTAGCATTGTTACAGTGGCTCATCGGTCATATATGTATACTGGTTCTTATCGGCGCATCGTGGGGGTATATCGATTGGGTCTCAGGTGAATTATCTATCGAATGGTTTTCTTATCGACTATCGTGGGGATATCGAACGAGATATTGATTGAGGTGTCGGTTGAGGTATCAGTTGAGGTATCAGTTGAGTTATTGATTATGTTTATACTTGTCGTATTGTCACAAAATCTACTCCCTCAAATAAATTCATTAATATGTTCCAATCTACAAAAGAAAAACAGTTCTAGTATTGGAAAAAGAATATATTGATAATTAACAAGAGAATATTTATGTCAAGAGTTAAAAAACAACAAATTTTCAAATTCGTTGCGCGCCGGTTTCCCATGATCCAATCGGCCGCAAATTTTTTCCAGATCATTTTCTCAACAATTGTCACAATTCTTGGGGGTGCCCGGGAAAAAAATCTGTGGTCAAAAAATAAGATCCACCCTAATGAACACGGCTGCCCTGCTCTCTTTGGGCCCGGGTACAATGGCCCCGTGGGACCGAGTGCCCGGTTGAAGCCGTAATACACAATAACTGTAAATAAATGTAGCAGCTAAACAACCGATGAGGAAAAAACCAGCGTCCTTTCCTCATCATCGAGTCAGCTGTGGCTCAAACATCACCTCCGGGCAACGAACCGACTCCCGCGAAAACCATCGATACAAACAAGAAGAAACAGACCGCGTCCTTCTCCTTGTCACCGAGTCAGCTGCTTCCCAAAACATAAACGCAGCGCGGGCAAAAAGTCGACAGGTTATCGAACCTAAACTGCGAAGACTAAGGTCCCCCGTCTCTCCCCACTACACCGCGAGCGGGTATATAATATCACGCAACTGTCATCGCGGGACAGATTATAGAGTACCGATTACCGAGTACCGAAAGACCGTGGAACATTAGTGCGATCTCTTGTGAAGCTTGAACGTGTTAAGTGCACGAACAAGTAAATATTAACTGATAGTAAACATATTGATTCGAGTATCACCGATCATTAATTCATATATAGATAAGATCCATTAAATGTGCAAAGTTAGTTAATTGAATTTGCTTTATCTCTCTCGTTCCCAGAATTCAAATATTCAATTTATATACTGTATCGATAACACCATCGATTAAACCATGAATAATTTAAGAGAACCACAACAAAATACGCGATCGAATGGAAATGAGACTCCTGTGAGACTGTGCTTTTTATTAATATTTTTATGCTCGCATGCCCCCAGTATTTACCGTCCTTGTTATCCTGTTATCTTTTGTTCGATATAAATATGCAAAATAAAGGAAGACTGTATCACAATACGATGCAACCGGGGTAACGCAAACAAAAGACAACCGCGATGATCTATTCCGTTCGTGCCCGAGCATTGACAGTTAAAAATGGCCGTTGTGTTCGCGTTTTTCAATAGAGGATTAAAAGCCGGGGCTAAACTTCCGAAGACGTCCATGCTCAGAATTGAATAAAATTTTGAGAGTAGGTTCCTCTTTGACTAAAATGATTGTCTGAAGGATTTTTGGCGAATCGAGAAAAAATTGGTAATTATTGAGAAAGGGTCTGCGTACTTCGATTTTGATGAAATTTTAATATGTTATAGATTTCGAAATTTTGAACAACTTTTTCCTTTTCCAATATACGGGGGTCGCTTTTAGTTTTCGAGATATTTGCAAAAAACTATCGCTAATACTGTATTGTATTTTTCGTATTTCTGCACATACATAATTCCTCATAATATATAATATCTATATATAATACACACAATATATAACATATAATATTATAAATAAAAAAATTTATATATACGTATGTATATGTATGACCAGAGTGAGACCCCCTGTTTTCTCTCTCGTAAACAAACGCCGCGCCGGGACAGGCTACGTTGCCGCGGAGCGTGCAACAATACGAAAAATTCAATACAGTATTAGCGATAGTTTTTTGCAAATATGTCGAAAACTAAAAGCGACCCCCCTATATTGGAAAAGGAAAAAGTTGTTCAAAATGTGTTGCTGCATAACATATTAAAATTTCATCAAAATCGGAGTACGTAGACCCTTTCTCAATAATTACCAAAAAATTTTTTACCATTTTGTCACTATCTACCTATCAACAAAGTTATAGACGGCCCACATGGTTTCATACCTCTATAAATAATTCAATTAATTCGTTTAGCGCACGAATTCCTAGCCAGACCTAACCCAGACAGTTTTTTTTCCAAAAAATTTCCCACGGTTTATTATTAAACTAACTCCACTTCCAGATTAAGAACAACTTCAGTTATCTAGCCTAACCTAACTCAGACTAATATCATTTCCGCTCCCTCTTAAAATAAACTTTTCGGGTAATCCACAGTCGTTAGCCGTTTCTTCTTAGAAACACTGGGTTGCTGTGTGGTGTCATCCAGACCTAACCCAGCCTAACCCTACCAAAAATTTTTGTCGGTAAGGTAGAGAGTGTCATTAAAATGGTAATCATTTTTTTCGAGTCGCCAAAAATCCTTCTGACAATCATCATTTTAGTCAAGAAGCAATCTATTCCCAAAATTTCATCCAATTCTGAGCATGTACGTCTTCGGAAGTAAAGCTAAAGCCGGGGATGTTACTGTCGAGAACTGATTTTTTCAGTTTTCGATATTACAGCGGGCCAATATTGAATCTGTGAGAGGCGTTCGCCTTTACCGACATCATTTCTCAAGTTTCCCGCAAAACTTTCTCCGGCTGAGAACCGCGGAATTGCAGTTTTTGTTCGCCACCGTTTACATGTCGGTGGTTTGTCGACGCGACGACATTTTAATGCGATTTTCTCGCCCCGGGGACATAATCTCGACCGGACGCCATCGGCGAAAACCGTCGAGCGTATTTGAAATTTTCATGAGCCCGTGCACCGTTGGAAAAAAATTTCAAACGCAACTTCGAAATTGCTCTTGCCCCCTCTGTTCTGCGTTCTCTTTTGAAAGTGATCGAATTTATAATGAACGACTCCATAACGCGGTCGCTGAACTGATCTACGGAGATCGGTTCCACTGGCGTACGTTAAAAAAATTGAAATTCGCACGGCCATTCGATGCGTGTTGGATAATGGATCACGTAACGTTTGAAAGATTTAATGACATCCCGTCCGAACGAACGGTGGTAAAATTCTCTATAAAAATGTACAATCAATATTAATGATCAACTATTTCAACAATTCGTATATCGATTCCTGTTTAATTTCGATGGACAAGGAAAAAAAATACGTTCGACCAAGTCATATAGTAAATTTCAACTGAAAATTCTGCACGTTACAGTGAACCATTTTTTATTCCCTCAACTGTTGACGTACTACAAATTTACATCTTCCAGTCTACTGGCTGACATGGGAACGAGACTAATGCCGAGACTGCGTAGGTGTTTTATTTACTCTAAAATAAATATAAAATTCGATATAAAAATATCGTTCTGTTTTTAAAAGTAATTTCTCGGAAAATAAATTTTTTTTAGAACTCGCTCAACACGGACCTTGCTGTTGTTTCGCCGACAGAGGCGCAGGTATTTTCGAAATGACTTCTCAGAGTTTATTTTTAATTTTCCCTGAAAAGAGCTCGTTTGAAGTTTGAAAGAAGGCACCTGGCAGTATTGTTTGTGCAGATTGAAAGATTAACTTTTGAAATTCTCTATGAGAAATCAGAATGGTCATTGGAAAAATTCTCTGCCCAATAATAAAAAAATGGGTAGTGCCGATGTTCAAAATAGTGGAACGATAGTTTCTGATTGTTTTGATGTTTTCACTCTTCTCGTTTTATTTGACTTTTATTTTATTTTATTAAACAGATTAGTCTTTCGGTTAAGTTTAACTCGGTTGTTGATGTTCGAAATGAGAAGAAGCTTAATAAATCCACAGATTGGTAGAAAATTGATAGGAAATTATCGGGCTTCCATATGGAATTAATTGCCGACTAATCGACGTCGGATAAGAACGGAGTATTAACGAAAAATTGTTTTCATTGTACATTTATTGCGACTCATCGTCATAGGAAATTGATCTCTCTTACAGTAACGAGGATAGCCGAGCTGAAAGTTGTTTGACACTGATTAGTGACCGCACAGCGATCACCTGTACAGTACGCGGCCGATAAATAGGTAATTAAGCACTTGATTGCCAATTTTATCGCGTCCTGAGCAAACGCTAACTCTCGGCTAAACCTTTCATTATACTGTGTACGTCGACCATGAGATTCAGAAGTACAAGCTATTAAAAAGTTAGTTCTAGCAGAACGTATTTCGTTAGCGTAACACAATTTCCACATAAGGAGCAGTTAAAGCGACTCATCGTTAATTTCAACATTGCATGAAACTTAACCCTTTGCACTCGGAGATATTCTAATTCGTCAATTAAACATTTCTTCCCACCTAGAATAATTGTCATTCTATATAAAAATACAGTCAGAGATTTATAGAAACATGACCTTGAAATGACCTCGATCTTCGAAAATTGATGAAATTCCGAAGGTCATTTTTTTCGGAGTTTTTCTATACATCTGACACGTATACGTCTGACATTTTGCTGGCCGGGTCTGCCCGGCAGAAGCTGACGGCAGAATGCTGGCAGCTCGGTCCTGAATGCTGCCATCGTTTAAGAGGGCAGCACCGGATTCAGGGCCGAGCTGCCTGCATTCTGCCGCAGCTTGTGCCGGCACACCCTGCCAGCAGATGCCGGCTATTTCTGCCAGCAGAAAGCATTTTCCTTACTGGGCATATATGTCAGAGTTGTCCAGAATTACAATTGAATTACTCCAGGAATTATAATTACAAAGTAATTGAATTAGAATGTAATTCAATTATATTGTAATTTATAATTCAGATCATCATTTAATTAAATTACAATGTAATTCGTAATTGCAACTGCGTACAATTATAAATATTCACTTACGACGTAATCGAATTACTATTAATTGAAATACAATGTAATTGAATTACGTAATTGAGTTTCTTCCGTGCAAAGCGCACCTTCGTCGCGTTCTCTAGTGTTTCGTGGGGTTACCCTTGATTCGTCGACAACCCATTTCACCGACACTGTTTTCATCGACACGATTTGATCGACAGTAACTTTCGTCGCCACTATGTCTTCTTGGACACGGTCAAGTCGTCGACAAATGTCTTCATCGACACGGTTTGACCAACACTATCTATTCTTCGACACGGTCAAATCGTAGACATATGTTTTCATCGACAGTCCGTGTTTAACGACAGGTTCGAGTTCATTATTCATATCGCTTTAATTTCATTACTTGATATTTGTGTAATTATTGTACAATTTTGTTACGTTTTGTAGTCTATATATGTATGTACATTCGTAGCATTCGTTCTGTTTATTCACATTTTTTATATGTATTTACACAATTATGTTTGAAATTAAATGAAATATTATGATTTTTTATTCATTTGTGTGTACCTATTAATAGAGTTTATTTATTTGAAGAAATTCTGATTAACAAAGTAGCAGTAAAAGCTTTGATGTAAATAACAATTCTTTTTATTATTTATTATAAAAGCAACTAAATGCATCGAGAACATAACAATGATAATAACGATTAATCTACATTAGCAAATACTCGAATTTTGTGTCAGTGGAAATGAATGAACTCAAACTTGTCGCTAAAGACGGACTGTCTATGAAAACATATGTCTACGATTTGACCGTGTCAACGAAAACATACTGTCGGTCAAATCGTGTCGATGAAGACATTTGTCGACGATTTGACTGCGTCGATGAAAACATAGTGTCGACGAAAGTTACTGTCGGTCAAATCGTGTCGATGAAAACAGTGTCGGTGAAATGGGTTGTCGAAGAACCAAGGGTAGGGATGCCGATTATTTTCAAAAAGATCGATTTTTCTGAATCGATTATAATCAAAGCTTCGAGAATCGTTCCACTAAAAAATCGTTTCCAAAATAATCGATGTTTTGAATAAAACTGTCCAACAAATTTCAACTTTTTTTTTTGTATTTTGATTCCCATTATGCGATTCTTATAGAGTTTTTCACCCTGATTCCGAATATGTCCTTAATTTTTCTCCTATACGTACAGTTTTTGAGAAAATGGAGTTTAAAAAAAAGATATATATTTTTCAACTTTGAACAAATATTGTGATGTTATTATAAAAGATATGGAATTGTTCTTTACAGCAAAAGATTCCTTAGACTTTCCCAAATACAGTGATATATAATATTAATACATTATGATTGTTTAAACATGTTTAAACGATCATTAAAGGCAGAAAGACACCACTTTCGCACCAATTTTTGACGATATTTTTGAATTTATCTCAAAAAATAAGGCTCCAGCGGAAAATCGAACTATACCACACGATAGAGCAGACATTTATTTTGAAAAACCCCCCTTGGAAGTTTTTGCAGCATCGACGTTTTTACCG
>CM052314.1:19280785-19299987 GCA_028455605.1 Lasioglossum malachurum | reverse complement strand
CCAGCCGCGCCACGGAGCCCGCCTTTGCTTCCCCCACTCTTCCCACTAACGCTGACGCATACCACGTGGAGCAAGCTAACGAGTCGTGCGCGTCAGCGTTAGTGGGAAGAGTGGAGGAAGCAAAGGCGGGCTCCGTGGCCAGGCTGGGCGAGGGCGCAGGCAATGCTTCGATTCGGGGCACTATTTTTCGCGCATGGGAGGCGATCAAGCTTTCATGTGAAAGCTTGAGCCTGCCCGATATGCCATCTAGCGACGAACTAACCTATATCTATCACAAAACGTCAACCTTACAGAGGTGCTTAGTCGTAACACCTCTATAATACACCGTGGGACCGACCACCACAGGGAGCGAGATGCGTGGCCGGGTCGAGGGGGGCGTAGCCTTTGAAACTCGGCCGTCGCGAGTAAGTAAATCCGAGCGCTGCTATGGGTTAAATTGACCCTTGTCTCCAAAGACCATTCGTCGTACGAGGGTGAAGACATTTTTGAAAATTTTAAGGAATCCTATCTAGAAAACTTAGAAAAGAGTCTCTAAATGTTTTCTTGAAATCAGCTTGGAATTTCGGTGTTGAATTATTTTTGTGGCTCCGATAAGTTCCAAGATATTCAACCAAACTTAGTTTTATTCTTTAATGTTCGAGGGTTCCTTTTATCTGTTCGATATGAGCGATAAAGGAAATGCATATTCAAGACATTTTCATAAAGGTTACTTTCCAGCAAAGGTTCGTGAAAACCGGCTGACGTCGTTTCGGTGTGTTCCTCGTAGTATTATACATTCCGAGCTCGACGACTTTCTCTCTGCTCCGAGTCCCAGAAATTCCACGGCATCCGAGTATCAAAGTCTCCTATTGATCTTTGAACGCGCGGCAAAATGAGCAGAATCGAGCTCGGCTTTTAACGTCGGCCGAAGGCAAAGGTTCGGTTAGAGGTGAAACTCGATTAAGTCCAGTCGCACGACATCGTTCCGCGAAAAGGAGTACTTAGAGAAAGAACAATAAGGGAAAATCGAGGAAAATCAACACGAATAAAGGAACCAATCCTTTGCCGATCGAACGTGTTTTCGTCAGAGCCAGAGGATTCCCCGCTGCTTGCCGACTGAGTACGTATTATAGAAAATTATTTCACTTGGTTCCTGTGAACGAAACGACGCGAACCCGATTACGTTTTCCAATGTGAAAACCCTTTTCCGCCTGGGAAAACAAAATGGAAGGGTTCTAGACCCATTGACCAGAAGAGATTCAAGAAAATTCTGTAGAGTTTTGTCTAACGTTATTTATGCATTTATACAAAAATCTTGAAGATTTCATAATGATTCACACAAGTCTATTACTTTATAATACGTCCGAATACATCGTAGCGACAGTCTACACGAGGGCTGGGCATTTTTGTCTCAATTCAGACAAGACCATCCTCACCGTAGCGCCCAGTGTCCCCCACCAGCTTCCGCCGTTACTATAAAGCAGACCTGGGCGACGATGGGCCGAAAATCACATGGTTCTGCCTTTCCCCTTAACCAGCTCGGCAAGGCAGTCCCACTGCGTCCACTCCGACTCTCCCTTCAGCACGAGCCCGACGATGCTGCACCGGCAGGTTGCGCACCACTACTACGTAAACATGTACACGCACATACAGTGATGCCATATGGGCTACGAAACGGTACCCAAATTCTCGGAAATACTCTCCTCCTTTTCCCCTTCCACTATCCAATTCCATCGCCCTACCATTCTCTACACTGGCCACACTAAGACCGTAGACACGTCGTGCACGCGCAACGGTCACTCCCATTCGCCCCACTCAATCCCCGTCGCGCTCTGATCATCAGAGAGGGGGTACATCATATATCGTTGATTTTCCCTCATCTGGTAACACTGCGCACATAAGACCCTGCCGGTGCAGCATCGTGGGGCTCGTGCTGAAGGGAGAGTCGGAGTGGACGTGGTGGGGACTGCCTTGTCGAGCTGGTGAAGATGAAAAGCAGCACCATGTGTTTTTCGGCCCATCGTCGCCCAGGTCTGCAATAAAAGAAGGACGTGTTCGTCGCGAGCAGTGTCGCCAGAAACGACCAAAACTGGACGATTTTTCCTCTCCTCCTTTACCCCTTCCACTGTTTCAGCACCATGAACATACTCCAACACCCCCCACTAAGAGCGTAGACTGGTCACGTATTACAGTAATCTCGCGAATGCTGTCGTTCGAATGCTGTCGAGCACCTACCCACTCCACTCCCAGCCAACGTCGCGCCGAGACGTACGGCGGCGATGATTGATCTCGACTCGGGTATATCGGTGTGAACACCACCCATTGACTCGAGTGAATCGAATTTTCAAACTTCTTAATCTTCATTATTTTTTCATGGGACTTCCACTAACTTATTTCTGGCATTCCTATGATTAAAATGACACCAAACACGATATAATTCCAACTGTGTTTAGTGGTTTAATCGACGATCAAAGTTTCGAAGGCAACGAATAACAGCAACAATGTGGGCCTTTAAACTGTGCCGGCGACGGCGACACGCTTCGGTCACCCGATCCGTATCTCATTCTGTCCTTCTCTATGTTCGGCTCTCTATTGAAGTCTCGCTCTGCGCGATCGGCGCAGAAACGCAGTCAACCCTGTCGCTCCAGTCCCTGGCTGCTCGACAGCATTCGCGAGATTACTGTAATCTGGTTATCAGAGAGGGGGTAATTTGTATACCCCTCGATTTCCTCGATCTGGTGCAGTATGCAGGCCTCGTGCATCGGTCTGTCAGGCGCACGGACCTAAGGACCTGCGTTACCATATTTTTATCCCTCCAGGCCCCTTACCCTTCCGCCTCTCGACCAGTTTCGCAGCGTAGCTCGCCTCACGCTACCGCACGCCAGCATGTCACCACTGTCGCCAGCGTGTCGCCACTGTCGCCAGCGTTAGTGGGAAGAGTGCAAAGACGAGCTACGCTGCGAAACTGGGCGAGAGGTGGAAGGGTAAGGGTCCGGGAGGGATAGAGGGATAAAAATATGGTAACGCTGCTAAGGACTGAGCGAAAAGTAGATTTATGGGTAAGAAGGGGTGCCATCTTGGATGGCAGCACTGTGGTGCACTCTATAGGCAACTTTAAATACTAGTGTAGCGTCTGTCAGCGTCTGTACAACATCTTTAGCATGGAACAGAACCTACATCATCTTTAGCAGGAAACAGAACCCCCTCTACTGTTATTAAATCTGTGGTATGGATCAGAGTACGAGCTTCAACCACCGACCAGATACTATTATTTAATAGTTAATATCGTTTAATAGACGCGCGGGCGGGAGGAGTGGGGTTATTCCGCGTGTATTCTACAGACCACGTACTACAGACGCTACACTAGTATTTAAAGTCGCCTATAGAGCGCACCACAGTGCTGCCATCCAAGATGGCCGACAAGTTTATATCCCTTCCGTCTTTCGCTACCCCCCCGCCAAATTTGAATTACACACCGATATACCCGACTGTGGGCGTCGGGTTGCCCGGTCGTGTTTATTTCACCCCTTTGCCACGGCTACCGATGCGACGCCTTCGTCTGCCTGGCAGAAAATTATTCAAAGGATTTATTCGACGACTGCACGAATTATTTCACGAATAAACTCACTTTATTCGAAATTTTTATTTAAATAAAAATTTTTTTAAATACTTTTTTTGTTCTCTGTTTACATTAAATTATTGTAGCAACATTGTACTAAATATATTTTCAAAGTGTTTTATGCAATAGTATCTCTGTCTACGAAAATCCTTCATAATGGCTCACAATCAGTTGCAATGTTATTCGCATTACTACTTTCATTTATTGATTCTGCTGAATATGAAATGATATGCAACTTCTTATTTTGCTATTGCCGTATGTTAGTTAGTTTCCTTTTATTTATTATTAGAAGAACTCTTACAATATTCAATCATTAAGATATTTTCTGACGTTTTGTTATCTTCGCAATTTCAAGTGATGTATCGTAAACCTACAGAGTTTAATGTCCTACGATTTCAAACCATTTATAACAGTTTTAACACTCAAAAACCGGCAAAGTACCAACGGAGAAATATATGGCCAGCCATTATTTTTACTATATTCCATCCGCAATTAAAATATAATAATAACACTTTAAAAATATATGTAAAATGTCGTTACAATAATTATGTGATAACCTGTTATTAAGTCTGTACATTTTTTTTCAGAATATAAAATTATTCAATATTACATAATACATCTACAAAAAAGTAAAATATCGAAAAAATTGATTTGGATTTTTTTAACACCGATACAATTTATAAAAAATTAAGGAAAACTGTTTCAATAATATCCGATTATTGAATTTTTATAAAACTGGTATCTCTACAACTTCAATACAAAATGTGCATTTTAATCGAATGTTTGGCGATTATCAATTTTTTTAAACTTGTGTGCATAATCCGAAAAATCTGAATAAAATCTCAGTCATATGTGCTATTAGGTAGAATATTCATGAATTTTTTCGTAATTGTTTATTGAGCACGGTTTGACTAAAAATCAATTTGTGTTGGAGGCTCTCTGGACCATCTTGACGAGTAGAAAATATATTTTAGGATGGACCATTAAACCCTGTTTTTAAAAAAAATTTTAATCCTTTCCCTTCGATATCTTCTTTAGATTAAAAGTTGTAGCAAAATGTGGGAACTTGTTTCCGTACTTCCATTATCAAGAAGGGATCACACTTTCAAATAATCCTTCGTTGATAGAATAATTTTCGTTTCCGTGTTCCAATTGAAAATGAAAAATTTCTATGACTTTCTATCAACTTT
The DNA here is from genome assembly GCA_028455605.1 of Lasioglossum malachurum. Lineage (NCBI taxonomy): Eukaryota > Metazoa > Arthropoda > Insecta > Hymenoptera > Halictidae > Lasioglossum > Lasioglossum malachurum. The sequence goes on along the minus strand of CM052314.1, from coordinate 19,295,199 downwards.
ATATTTCAAACAACAAAAGGATTCGATCATTTTATTATAGCTCTGGAAGGAGTGATGATATTTTTGCATTTTTTCACCAGGAAGTATAAATAGACCACGAACATAATAGAGGAAAATTCATGAACAGTTGTCATGCTTGTATTAGAATTAATAGAATTGTATTCGAGAAAATATAAATAAACTGGAAACAGAAACGTGCACAAACACGTAAACAATTATAATCATGGTTATAATACGATGAATAAAATTAGTTATTGAATTAGGGCATATTCGTGTGTTTTCACGAATTCGCATTGCTACCTTATTTACATCTTCAGTTGGACAGTTGTCGACTAATTGCGAAATGAAAGACTAATTGTTCTCGTCAGAGCTGTTCTGCCAATTCTTGTATCAATTCGCGCGAACAAAGTCTAAGGGGTGTACAAAGTGATCTTAGAAAAATCTATACAAAGAACTGAAAATGTTTAACCCTCGCAAGGTAAGGTCTAATAACACATAAATAATAAGGTAGGGTCTCTTATTAGACCCCGACAAATGAATTTCACAAATAGCCTCGTTTTTAATAAACTTGGGATAAAGAATAACACAGGATAAAAAGTAAACAAACAGATTTAATTTTATTCATATAAAAAGTCTTTTTAGTAATCTTAAGCTGGGATCTCTGAGACCCAACATTATCTTCCGAAGGTTAATTTTAGTAGAGGGCGAAGTAGCGTTTCATTTTGATCGAACCAACGCAACAGTTCGAACTCGGAAACGGAAGTTGCTCGCAAACAAGGGTACGCCCACGCGCTGTTGGGGAACTTGCAGAGCGAGCTAGATTCGTATCAGTTTGTATGGATCCGGAACTTCTAAATTAAACAGATCTTATTAGATGAGATCCTGTTGATGTTAACTCCCTACCAGTCACACAATACGAGACTGAGTCGATTACAATTCGACTGGGTGAAAGTGGAAGTGTCCCTGGTGCAGGGAACCTATTCGAACTTCATTTACAAAACATTTTCGATGTCCCTCGGCTTTGCTCTCTCTTCCTCCACCGTTCCCTTACGATCGAAGTAATTTGAATGACTGCGTGTCTTTTCAGCTGAAATTCTAAGAGAATTGAATTTCAGCTGTTCCGCGCAGAGTCGCCAGATGAGGGGAGGGAGCACGAATTAAGGTCGATTCATAAACGCGTACGACGAATCGTGCGCTGTTTTAGGGGTCTCATACACGTACGATCCGAAGTTTTTGGCAACTTGAGAAGGGTCGAGTTGCTCGAACAAAGGCCTAGTGCCGAAGATCGTGTCATTTGCTACCCTAACCCCAGGGGTTCTGAGAACCTTTTACTCCCCTCTACACCTCAGAAGATGCCTATGCCGAAGCCTCCGAGAAGTCGTAAGGCATTCTCCTCGAGGAATACTGTGTACGACTCGGACGACTCGAAGGCAGAATATAACATTTGTTTAAAAAGCTATCACCTAGAACTTTTCAGAGTTTGTCGTGCTAATAGGTGGGGAATACGGTATTAAGGAATTTAAACGTTATAACAAAAAGGAATAACAATTTATTACTATGGTAACGAAAAAGAAAGAATATCATCTGACAATCTGTACGGTGAAATAATTCGTCAAACAACTCCGGTGGAGGTTCTGAACTTTCTGGTTCGTTCAGTACGTTGTCGTCCTGAAAAACATTGACGGTGGACGTGCAGAAAAATATAAAAAAATAATATTATTTACTAGTAAAATAAGTAATAATATATACTTATTGAACAGTTACGTGATCTACATATTTAGTATTACAATAATAAATTACATCATTTCACCGTAATTAATATGTAATAATCATTTTTTTGAGCTTTTCCAACCATTTTGATTTTTGAAATATGGAAATGCGTTTGCCATTTCATGATGTTACAGCTGAAGATATACGAATTGAACGGCCTACTATATTATGACCTTGAGCCCATGAATAACGCTAAAATAGTTTTTTTCTGACTTTTCGGGCCAAACACCCAACTGTGCGATTGGGTTGTTTAATGTCGGACCCTAACTTGGATTTTTTTTTTAAAGTTGGAACAATCAAAGTAAAATATTGTAGAAAATTGCAATCGGTCGGAATTGCAGAGAAAATACTAAAAGTTGTATTTCGCAACTTTTTTAAGTGAACTGACATTGAAAATTTTTAAAGTACGTTGTGTGGATCTACAGGGGGTTCATTTGAAAAAGAGGGCGGCAGTACCAGTTTTTTATTTGGGTGGCGTTTTCAGTCATTTAAAGGTAAACTTTGTTTTTTCAAATGGAAACCTATATTTTTTTATGGGATCTTATAGCACGTAAAAAGACCAGCAATTTTCGTAGCATACTTTTTTTTATCCGCAGGTTTCCATTTGAAAAAACAAAGTTGACCTTCAAATGACCTTGAAAACGCCACCCAAATAAAAAACTGATACTGCCCCCGCTTTACCCCTCGAAATCCTTAGTTTTACACATCTTTAACATCTTTCATACTTCTCGAGATATTCGGCTGGAAAGTTTTCAAATGAACACCCTGTACATGAATGATATGTATCCTACCTTTGACCTGCCAAATAATTTATGAACATAGGACATTTGTGAACATTTCCTTGGAAAATCTGACGGCAAAAAATGTGTTTTCAACTGAAACAACTTGAAGCTCCGCAAATTCCATCTGTTTAGTTTGTTAGTGCAGCCGTTGCAATTTAATGAAAAAAAGTTGATACTTCACTTTGCAGGTATCTAGAAACAGCGGACATTTATGACAGAGATGACTGAGCGTGCTATTTAATAGATTTGTCGGATATAGCACTCGGGATGTCTACAAATTACTTTACACTAAACACGTGTTGTCCGAAAGTGCCGATTTCCCGCTCAATAGTATAATGACCTGTCATAAACCCTCCATACAGAGCAGCCCTCGGGAACGGCACCTAAACAAATCGCGCCTATCATAAGGTTTGCCTATCCCCACTACAGCCGCGGCCGTAGTCCCAATGTTTTGACTTCGAGGTTGCAGTTTATATGGTATGTTTGGTATGTGTGGCCGCTGTAACCAATATTTTGAAACAGCCGAAAATGCGTGTGAAACGAGGCCTGCCTCCTCCGCTCTGGTCCAATCGGTCGCGCATTCGTACATAAAGACACGTCACCGTAGTCCTGCCTGCGCACCTTCTTCTCAAATTCGCATCAATACACAATGTCACCAGTTCGAACCCATACGAGATGGCGTCTTGCCGCGCCCTACAATCTACAATCGCGTAGTAGTGGGCGGTAACGGTTTATAATACCTTAACTGCTCTGTTCCCCTATCGCTCGTACTTACGGGGCAGTGTAAAGGACTACTTGTTGGACATAAACAAATTGAAAATGTTTCTTACTACGTGAAAGGTGAAATTTTAGGACAAACGCTGTCGACCCTTATTTCAGAATGTGTAAAGAATATTTAGCAATTTTATGGACCCGAAATAATAAACAATTCAAACCTAACAGCTATTTGTAGTTATTGGAGTATTTCACATGCTGCATGTTACCCGTCGCATGTTACCCGTCAGAGGACGCTGCAGTCGCGCCAGAGCTAGCCTCTCCGACGGGCATCATGCAGCTGAATATTGCAAAACCATTGCTCGAAAACGTAAAAGAAAGACTTTTGAGGCAAACAGCGGTCTAGATTGATCTTTCATCTAGCGGTTTTGACTACTAAAAAACCCGGTCTTTGCATTATCGAGAAATAAGAAATGGAATCCCGGACCCTTGCAATCCTCGCGTACGTATACGTCGTCTAGCGGTGTGTAAGTGTACCCTAACGGTGTGTGAGTATTGAACTGCGAGCGTCGTCTGTTGGAACAGACCCCCTTAACAATCAGAAGATCGATGAGTTTTGGATCAATTGCATTATCGATGTAACCTCTTATCCTAAGACTTAATCGGGCTACTCTGGTCCCATGGTGTCGGGAAAGAACTTCGGAGGCTGGTTCACTGAAACGCGTGGACTGAAATGGGAAACACGGATTTTCTTTGATCTTTCAACAGCGACATCCAGAACCCAGCTAATGGGTCCTTCCGTCCCGAATGTTTTGAGTGAAGAATGGCGCGGAGTGCTCAGCGACTTTCATAGCGTGCGGGAGGCGGAGGGGGGGGAAAGTTTCCGCGACATCGAGAAACGATAAAAATATCAGAAAATTCCATTTGAAATGTCGCGGGCAGAGTAGACAGACGGGAACAAAAAGCCGAGCCGAATGGAACCGGTGCCAACCGAGGGCAGTGGGATCGGTTCCCCTGCAGTTCCATGAATTTAAATCGTCCTTCCAGTTTCCCGGGCGTACGTCTCGATCGGAGAAAAAACGGTCCATTCGTCTCGCGATGTACCCCGTATCGCCCCGCGAGATGGGAATTAGGTTAAAGGGAATGATGCCAGCCAAGATTTAATCTGCCTTCTCGCAACTTTAACGCCGGACCTGCCGAAGAGGAAAGAATCCCGGGGATGAGGAAGGCCTCCTCGAGTTGAAGCGATCGAACCCACCCAAAAGAAAATCGAAAGATGCGATACGCTGATTTGAATAAAAAACATTAGGAAGCAAGTCAGTGTTGGACACATTTGCCTTGACACTAGAACCAGCCATAATGACTGGATTTACAATTTCATTTTAACTCTTTGCAGTCCTTTGCAGGGTTGCCATATTCAGCGGCCGCCAGGCCCCTTACATTTCCGTCCCTCGCCTAGATGCTCCGTAAAGCCTGTCTTCGCTTCCCCCACTCTTACCACTACCGCTGCCGCGTACCGCGTGGAGTATGCTACCGCGTGGAGCATGCTACCGACAAATGGAAGTTCCACAAATATAAATTACAACAAAGTTTGAGAGCTATATTTAATATAATTAGTGAACAAAATTGTTTGGCTGTGTTTCCGTTTATGCCCAATGTCAGAATTGGATGAAATTTTGAAAATTTTGGAATAGTAGGGAGTTGTTGGCAACAAAATTAAAAAAATAATTCGGAGTGCAAAGAATTAAAATTCTTACTTCATGTTACATTATTTTTCCACAATGATGAGATGACTTTTGCAGCGATAACTAAAGGTTATAATATAATGAGTTTTATTATTTTGACTGGGGGGGGGGGGGGAGGTACTTCTCAAAGTGGAAAAGTATTCTATAATCTGTTTACCGAACCCGAAATTGTGTATTAGATATTTAGATAGATTTATCGATGTTTCGTTATAAAATTTTATCGCCCGCAACGTCATATTCTGGCGGCACAACATAAACAAAAACATAGCCGCAATGTAATGTAACATAGTCATCAATGTTGCTTCACGCATAGTCGTTAGAATAGGATCTAATTATTTTTTCAAAATTATTGAAAATCTGTGAATTGTTGCAAAAAGTGAACAATATACCAATGGAATGCTCTGGTATCGAGGATTGCGAATTGTATGAGCATGAAGAAAGTGAATCAGAAGAAAATGAAATTGAACTTTATAGTGATAATCGTGGTAATGAGGTTACAGACAAAGAAAATGTTCAGAAGTCCTCTCGGAATGTGAATTAGAAAATATTTTCAATTTACGTAAAAGAAGACATGCTCGTGTGATTTCACGTTCTGAAGAGATGAAAATCAAAGTGTAGAAAATCATTGAAATGAAATTACCGCAGACGGAACCAGGTGGAAAATAATACATTTTCTAAAAATACCACATTTTTAAAACGGCCTAAAAAGTATAAAATAATTTTTCCTAGCCCCATACAGATTCCTAACCCCGTACAGATAGTCCTGAAAATTTGTGATTGTGAATTTTTAACAGCTATGAAAATACTTGTAAGATTTAAAACGAAAAACGTGGGGCGCAAGATAATACATAGTAAGGAGTGTAGAGAGTAGCTGCCGTTGAGAAAACTCACACAACAGTTCATATCATTTGCAGTGCAATAAAATTGTTAGTGATTTAGCCGAACTATTCATGTTCCAATTATCTATTGCATACGCCCCACTTTTCTCGTTTCAAATCTAACAAGTATTTTCATAGCTATTAAAAATTCACAATCACAAATTTTCAGGACTATCTGTGCGGGGTTAGGAATCTGTATGGGGCTAGGAAAAATTATTTTATACTTTTTAGTCCGTTTTAAAAACGTAGTATTTTTAAAAAATTTATTTTTATTTAAATAATAATTATTTTCTGCTTTTTAGTCTTGTGTGTGTGAAATTTTTCAATCGATTTTAAATATTTTGATGAGATCTGTCGAGTCCTGTCGAAAACAAACGGTTCGATGGAGAATCTCAGTGTAACGATTGTTTCGCTTGGTAAACAAACATTAGAGTACATATAATAATACGTAGTAACTTTGTAAACACCGCACGGAGCTCAAACGCACACTGAGCTCCTTCGGTCGGAGCGGATCATTAGAGTGAGAACGCGTAGTGGAGTAGGGAGCGCTGTCGCGCGGAGTGGAGATCACTAACGGTTAAATTTTTAATAGTTTATATCTCCTAAACTCATAGGCTTTTAAAAATTTTTTTTTTAAATACTGCATTGTCATCCAGTTCTGAACTATGTTTCAAATTTCAAGTCTCTAGCCTATCAGGAAGTTAGTTTAAAATAAATTGCAAAATTTATACCGAACAGATAAACAGACATACAGACAGACAGACAAGAAAGCGAACTGATAAAAATGTGGTAAAATAAAAGAATGGCCTACTGCTGCAAAGGATTACGCAAAAGTTAGCTGCCCCCAGCTACCCGAAAATTTTAAAACAATTGTTTTCAGATTTTTTCTGTTTTAATTTGTTGTCGTTTTATTATGATTATTATATTTATATTATTTATTATGCATAACGTACGAAAATAACCACGTTACTAAACAGTCGATTTTAACTTTTCACTCGTAGTAATTATAATCAATACCACTATGTGTAGACGGCACGCCAGCTTTAGATGCTTATATCTGTACTACGGTTTATGCAAAAACAATGTTCTTCTGCTAGAATATGCAATCAAAAATATAATTTTGCGTATGAAAGATTAAAAGTGACCTTCACAGAGTATCTCAAGGTCACTCCAATATGAAACTAATATAATCATCATATAGTCTTCTCTATACCCTACAACTTTTACTTGGAACATTTTTTTATACCACTTATGGTTTCTATGGAATTTTGTCCACAGAATGGACATTCCGACGCCCTGTGCAAACGTATCGTAAGCGTTCAAAGAAGTCGCTTATTAAACGAAAGTAAATTGTATAGTACCAGAATATTTTGTTACTCACTTGTTCTTGGTTGCAGATTTGAAATACGAAATATCCCTAGAATGCACAGCGATGTACACATGCACAGTGAGCCACGAAAGTATTAGAACGCAATTTAAAACCGTATAACTTTTTTATAATTGTACCAAACGAACTGATGTTTCTTAAGCAATTAGAAGCATTGGTTTACTAAATGATCTGCAAAAAAGATTATCAAAAAATTACAATTTACAAGGTTGCATGCAAAAAGCAAAAAAGCATTTTTTAAAACTTCTTTATTTGGGCCCTTAATGAAAGTTTAAAATATATGTTTGTACATCTATGTTAGTTATACAAATGCTGAAAATTTCATCAAAATCGATTAACACACCCAAGAGCTATAAGTGGTTAAATGTGGTGAAATTCATAGTTTTCGCGACTTTTGGTCAGTTTCTGCTTAAAATCCTCAGATTCTTACATCTTTCGATGCGCGTCGTTTTTTCTGCGTCAACCGATTTCAGTGAAATCTTCAGCATATGTATGACTAACATACATCTACAAAACGCATATTTTATATTTTCATTACGGGCTCTAATAAAAAAAGTTATAAATGGTGCCTCTTTTAGTTTCCCATGTAATTCTTAGCAAGTGCAATTTTTTCAAAATCTTTTCTGCATGTCATTTGGTAAATCAATTCTTTTAATTACTCAAAAGAAGTCAGGTCGTTTGGTCCGATCATAATAAAGTTACATATACTGTTTTAAAGTGCGTTCAAATACTTTCGTGCTTCACTGTATGTATTCATCTCTGCACATTTTCTATTAACATTTTCACGTTATAAGTTTTAATGATGGAACCGTATACCGCGACGAATCATCAAAACTATATCAAATATTAACGATGAAGGTGCAGCGTTATCTCCTAACCAACTTTTATAGTTTATTACGATACAGCACGTTGATTAATTACTTTACGGAAATTGAAACCGAATAATTTAATACTCGTGTACAAGATAGGTATCTTGATTTCGTTCCATGCAATTGCAATATGTCTCGTGAAAATAAAAAAAAATCATATTGCACGAACAACGGAAGATATACAGTGTGTGTAAAAATTATTCGTACGCCCTTTAAAATAGAATGACCTTTTTATTATTGTACCAAACGACCTGATGTTTTGTCAGGAATTAGAAGCATTGGTTTACTAAATGATTTGCAAAAAAGATTTTCCAAAAATTACAATTTACAAGGTTACATGCAAAAATAAATAGGCATTTTCTAAAACTTTTTTATTTGGGCCCTCAAAATGAAAATTTAAAATACATGTTTTGTAGATCTATAGTAGTTACACACATGCTGAAGATTTCATCGAAATCGATTAACATACACACGAGTTACAAGCGGTTAAAAATGGTGAGAATCGTAGTTTTACACGACTTTTGGTCAGTTTCTGCTAAAAATCCACAAATTCTTACATCTTTCGGTGCGTGTCGTTTTTTACTGCGTCCAGCGATTTCGATGAAATTTTCAGTACGTGTACAACTAACATAGATCTATAAAACACATATTTTATATGTTCATTAAAGGCCCAAATAAAAAAGTATTTAAAAATGCCTTTTTTATTTCTTTCTGGGGGATGTAACCTCGTAAATTATAATTTTTGGGAAATCTTTTTTGCATATCATTCCGTAAACCAATGCTTCTAATTGATTACAAAACATCAGGTCGTTTGGTACAATTATAAAAAAGTTATTCTGTTTCAAATGGCGTACGAATACTTATGGGACTGGCTGTATACGAAAATAAACAAAAAATTTGTATGCACCTTTTTCGTATTTCGCAAAAGAAAAGATTGATTGTTGCAGAGATAAATGAATCAAATGTAACAGTGATGCGACGCCAATATTTTTGCAAGTCTTTGGAATTCTTAGATAAACGTGGAGACGCGTGAATGTCGCTCTGAAATTCATGAAACCGGCGATTCCCATTCTCATCCGCGACATTCACGGATCGCTTGTATTACTTGCATACTGATAGCATTCGACTCCCAGCACAGAGAGAGAGAGAGAGAGAGAGAGAGAGAGAGAGAGAGAGAGAGAGAGAGAGAGAGAGAGACCTTCTGTGACAGAGGATTCCATTGGAAGCCAACACCGCCTCCCCTTTCCGTCGACCTCTTCGTTATGACTTGCCTCTGTTCTTCGTTCACTTTTTTGCCCATCTGAGGGTGGGTCCCACGGAAATAATCGACACAGATTTCCCCGACATGGTTTTCACCGACCACATTTCACCAACTCCAGATTTGATCGACAACGATTTTGACCGACAACGACTTGAGACGACCACAATATGTATTGTAATAACCAACAGTAACACGATTTCCAACGATATGCATATGATGTTCACTGATAAGGATGTGCTATCTCATCGATTATGTACTTTTTCTTGATATAGTGAATGAGAGGACAGATTTACCAAGAAACACAGTGAAACCAAACTGAACAGAATGTATTTGTATATTATTGATATGTACTTAAAGTATTAGATACAATATATTATTCTCAGAATAGTGAAAAGGAATTCCATTTAACTAATAATGAATACAATAAAAATTTCAAATACATTTGATAGACTGTATAACAAAAACATTTATGGCAACAAAGTATTAACATCATAAATAACAAAAATTTAAGCTTCCTTCAATTAATTGTATTATTATACAATTAAATTACGATAAAAATAATAGTTGCAAGGAGAATAATATTCCCGTTGTTAATAACTTGCCTAGATCAATAAAACAAAGATTTTAAGTACATTCGATAAATTGTGTAACAAAAACATTAATTACATTAAATTTATTATAATCTAATATTGTGTGCTAATGCCTGCAAGAAACTTGTGGTGGTGTATTGTGTACGATTTCTGAGTATTTGTTGAATATACGCAGTCGGCTAAGGTTGTTGTCAAACAATGTTACTGTTGGTTATTATTGTGGTCACCTCCAGTCGTTGTCGGTCAAATTCGTTGTCGGTCAAATCTGGAGTCGGTGAAATGTTGTCGGTGAAAACCGTGTCAGGGAACTCTGTGTCGGTGATTTCCATGGGATCCCTGAAGGTACAGAGATGTGCACGATGTTTGTGAGAAAGTTATCCCCACTATACACAGGGTGAGTCGGAAATCGAAATTCAACCGGGCAGGGGATGATTCTACATGAAAAAATAAGTCGAAAGAAAGGAATAACATTTTCTCGTTTGGCAGCTCATTTTCGAGAAAATCGAGCTTGAAAATGCAGCGAATACACGTGCTATTGCATAGGAGTCGTCAGACGCGTCTGACCATGATCAAACAATTCTACTTTCTGCATATACTAAAGCAAGCGAGAGAGAGAGAGAGAGAGAGAGAGAGAGAGAGAGAGAGAGAGAGAACCTGACGGAACTTTATGGTAAATTCGATTTTCTCGAAAACAAGCTGCCAAACGAAAAAATGTTATTCCTTTTTTTCCACTTATTTCTGCATGTAGAATCACCCCCTGCCCGATTGTATTACGATTTCCGGTCAACCCTGTATACAGGGTGAGTCACACAACGTTATCACCTGAAATATCTTTGTTGTTTTCAAAGATACATTAAATGTCTCTATGTTATAAGAGGTCCCCAAACTTTTTTGGCTCGTAGACCACGTGCCAATTTTTTCTGTTTTGGGTAGACCCCTGGCTTTCTAATAATGAATTGTTACTTCAAATGTGTTTTTGACAGCTGACACAATGCTACTCACTTTGATAGGTTTAATTGTAGAGAGAAAAAATTAAAAAAAAACACATGTTAAGTTCTATATATTTATTAATTAAAACGACACAAAATGCAAATCTAGTAAAATTATAACATAAAATAGCTACACAGAAAATTATATGCTTTTAATGGGAGGGATGAGCCTGATACTTTAATAGCAAATTTTCAATATTTGGCTTCAACTTAGTTAGGTGTCTTGTAATTAGTTCTTCTTGTAATATGACATCCATTTTTTCAATATCACTGTATGGATCGATAAATCACTGTCGTATTTCCATAGTCAAAACATCCTCAAACCTAGTTCCAAAGTCTGTGTGAAGCATATTTAAATGTTGAACGTAGGTTGAAACATCATCATCGTGGCAGTTTGTCTGTGACAAATTGGGAAACTGGGAAAATTCGCGCCGTCCAATATTTTGCTTCATTATTTTAATTCTGACAAGAAAAGTTGAATTGAGGGACTTTGTTTTTATCAAATTTAGACTGTCACCTTGTAACTACAAGCTAACTTCATTAAATTAAGTGAATAAATCTGTTAAATAAGCAATGTCTGGTTTCCACTTAATTAAATTTTATTTTAAAATTGGATCTTTATCATCCCCCAAAAAACTCTAAAACTGTCTCAAAAAGTGAAAGAAATTTTGTCAAACGTAAGCTATTTGACAGCCTGCGTACTTCGGTGTGAAGGAGCAATCGACGAAAGTTCTCGTCATTTTCCTCACACAGTTGCGCAAATAACCTAGTATTCAACGCGTTACTTCGAATTTTGTTTACTGCTTTAACTTTTTACTGCCAAATGGTCGCCAAATGTAGAATATGCCTTAATCTTGTCGACGAAGATCCCACGTGTTTCGTTCTTTCGTTACGAACCATTCGTGGACCCCCACTTACATTTCATGCACCCCTAATTTCTGTTTTCGCTGACATGGACCCCTTGCAGTTCGGAGTCGACCCCTAGGGGTCGATATAGACCACTTTGGGAATCATTGGCCTAACCCAATAGTCTGGAGGGGACTCTGGTTTCCTTTCGGGGTTCAACGGTTTTCCTCTCAGTGTCAGTCGAAGCTGAGATTTCATTTAGTAAAGAGCTTCCTCCCGCCCCGTGAAATAAAGAAAAGTTTAATTTCAAAAGTACCAGTGTGCATTCATTAAGACCCATATCCAATAGCTCCCACCCGCCTATCGAGTGCAACTAACAATGTTCAAGTTAAGAGAAACACCCGCACCGATTTGAGAAGTTCAAACTTTATGTTGGCAAAGTTCGATGTTTCATCGTTTACACGTACCGTGATTGGTCGGTTGATTAATGTGCGTAGATTTGTAAAAACGTGGTGTGGGAACGGGGAACGACGACAAGGGTTGCTCAAGTGTTTGCAGATTTTTCGCGTTTTGATTGACGGGAGGAAAATTGGAAAAACCAGCTAGAGTGGGGTGTGTGGAAGGGGTTCCGAGTGCAGGCGCAGACTCCGATGCAGAAATGCACGCGTGCACACATAGGCGTTATCATAGTATCACGGGAACCAGACGGCGCGCGATGAAAACGCGGGTTTCAGCGACAGTGGAAACACAATTATCGGCCAATCAACTCGGCCAGCCATCGTGGCGCACCATGAATCGACCTCTCTCGGGTATCCAGGTTGCTCGAACGGAAACGGGAGATAATCTGCCCGTTTATCCGGTCCAACTTTTCCAATTCTTCCCAACTTCCGGCGACGGACTCCCGGAACGGAATATGTACGGTAGGAAGCGTCCCGGTTGTGTCCTTGGGCGAAATCGTTTCCAAACATCTGCGAGGAAAGTTCCTGTCCTGAGAAATCTATTTATTATACTGGATATTTTCTGCTGGAAACTCCGCTCTGTCGGAACTTGTTTGCCTGAGACATCCGTTACGCGTCCACGCGAGACTTACAATGGACGGCACAGAGCCTCTCCCCGTTCGCCTACTCGGGTCCTAAGAACTTCCTGCGCTTCTTTTCGATGGTCTCAAGGACCCTATCTACAGTTCGGCAAGGCCCTGTTCACTGAAATTTCCTTCAGATTGGTCTCGGCGCTGGTTCAGGAGCGTAACAAGCACCCTAAGTTTCGAGCGAGTGGCCAAGTTTCGAGAAGCTGCTCAACCGAAAGAAGTCATAAAACTCTTTCCTCTGAATTAGTCAACCGTTTTTCGTTCGTAATTTAGCTTTACCTCGACACACTTGACGTATTTTTTGCGAGAATCTTTTCATCCCGCCATTCCCAGCGTGACAAATGGCCATTTTAGCTGGACAAAATACACTTTCAAATAGACGAAAACTAACTGTGCCAATATAATCTAAAATAACCTAGTGTGTGTGTGTGTATTAAAACCCCTGCATATTAAAACTTAAAATTCTTTTGTTGAATGTTTGCAGAGCGTGTGAACTTCAACTTAATGACGGACGGTTAACCTGTAAATAAATGGCCACATTTCCATACGAGTATTTCAATTTCCTATATACAGTGACTCCCACAAATATTCACACACTCTTAAAAAGGCGACAACTTTTTTAATATTGTACTATACGATTTAAATTTTTTGGGAAGCTAGAGCAATTAGTTTACTGCAGGACGTGAAAAAAAAATTTTCCAAAAATTGCAATTGATCGGAATTCTAAAAAAAATACTAAAAGTTGCAATTTACAATTTTTTTATGCGGACATATATTGAAAATTTAAAACATACGTTATGTAGATCTTTGTGAATTAAATATATTCTGAAAATTTCATCAAAATCGGTCTACGTGTTGCAATGAGCTACAAATGTTTAAAGATGGTAAATATGGCAGATTTTCACGATTTTCAGCCTATAACTGCAGATCTTTACATCTTTTAATGTCTGTCGCTTTTTTCCGCATCAACCGACCAATTGCAATTTTCAAAAAAGTTTCTTTTCACATCCTGTAGTAAACTAATTGCTCTGGCTTCCCAATAAAGTTCAAATTGTATAGTCCAATTGTAAAAAAGTTATCGGTTTTTTAAGTGTCCGAATATTTGTGGGAGTCACTGCACATGTGATGGATATAGCATCTCAAACTATGTATTTTAACATTAGTAATTCCAAATTTTTATTTTATTATTTTTGTAAATAAAATGTCAAAGATGGTACTTGGTTTTCCACAGAAGTTCCATGTTGCTACTATTCGTTAATGAATTAGTATATGCCCCACGTCGCTCCACGCGATAATTTTTACATATTATAAAGTAGAGACTCTCTAGTTTATATTGTAATACCAAAATTGACTTGCAAAACGTTGCAAAACTATACTAATTTTTACAATGAAGCTCCGTCGTTTAACGTTCACGCTCGTGACAATCACAGCCTGGGCGTGATTGTGTATTAATAAAAAAATAAATAATAAAACTTTTTTCTCTTTGAATGAAGTTC
>CM052314.1:19260854-19280685 GCA_028455605.1 Lasioglossum malachurum | reverse complement strand
GTCCCATAAAAAAATAATAAGTAAAATGTTTTTCTACTTCATTTTTATATTGCATAAGTTAGACTCCTCGTTCTGCCGAATCATTAACTACACCTGAACTATACAGGGTGTCCCAAAATTCCTTCAACAGCCGGAAATGGGAGGTTCCTGAGATCATTTGAAGCAACATTTTCCTTTGAAAAAATGTTATCCGAGGCTTTGTTTAGAAGTTATTAACGAAAAACACTAACCAATCTGAGCACGACATAGACGCGAGTTGTCACAGTCGGCCAATAGACAGTTGGCGCGCCGGGCCGGCTGTGCCAATTCGCGTTTAGGTCGCGCTCTGATTGATCCGTGTTTTTCGTTAATAACTCTTAAACCAAGCCGCAGATAACATTTTTGCAAAAGAAAATGTTGCTTCAAATGATACCAGGAATCTCCCATTTCCGGCTGTTGAAGGAATTTTCGGACACCTATATAATACTATATGTATTTCAGCCTACGTTACAAATGGGATCACTTTGCCATTCTGAGTGTTCCTTATATGTATTTCTAAAATTTAGGAAAATTGAAAATCTCTTAAAAAAGTTTAAAGTTTTTTTATAAATACAGGCTGCAATGCTCGTTTACATACTCGTACGCATACTCATTTACATTATTTGAATGAACTACTAATCTTTTTGCATTATTATCATTATCGGTATCTAAAGCTACTAACATTAGCTTTATAGGAATAGAATATTGGAATCAAAAGAGGCTAGCGCTACAATTTCGGTTAGATACCACAAATGATTACAAAATTTCCGTAGTGCTACGCGACTTACACGGTCATTGATGCCATTATACGCGTATAGATTTTTCAAAAACTCATTTTCTTGTCTTGGAGCTTCTGCAGCAATTGGAGCTTGGGTCCATGCTTTTAAATATAATTTACTAACAAAAAGAAAAAACATACGTATTCCATTTTCTTTACGCTTCGATAATGTAATTTCTAAATAAGAATATCTTTTTAAAGAATATGTAGCCTTCGCCATTCATCTGATTTGGGGTGGGCAAATTAGAGTTATTATGTACCCCAATTGGAACGCGTCACGCCGTGCCCACCGGTATTACGCTTCGCGAAAACGGACTTGTTAGCGAAAAGGTGACGGACAGAAATTAGACAGGCCAGTTAATGTGAAATAATCTTAATTCGTACAAAGTAAACTTTTGCTTGAATGCTCATGTAAGGAATTATATTTTTGAAAATATAAAATATGTATTTAAATTGAATTTTCAGTGCACTCCCCAACCCCCCGCCCACCCACATTTAGCGTGTAGTTATTTCTATTGCAAAACTTCGCATTCGATGTGCCACATCTTCTCGACACGACGTCCGATTGATTTAAAATATTAGATATATCATTTTTTTTTGACAATTTTAGAGAGACGGCGCACAGTGGTCGATTTACTCCAAAACGTGGCCAGAAATTTAAAAAATGAACTTTCAAATCAAGAGTTTCGTATACGTGGGTTGGCTACCCTGATAGTTGGGCTATTGGATGGTTAATGGGAAAAGGGTCTGACCTTTCCACCTGAGCGAGAAATTCAATCTGAAAGTGATTATCGTTGAAGTAGCAGCTACGCACAGTAAATTGTAAAGCGAGAAAAGTGCCCAGAAGTGAATATGTGTATATTTGTGTTATATTCTACTAATTTTTATTCTACAATATGGAGGGTGTCCCTGGAGGTAAGTAAATCATGTTTATACATTATATTAAATGCAAGTAACACAATCGATAATGTAATATATAAAATATAGAAAATTTCATACGAAAATTATGGAAAACTTTTCGAGTCACGCGTGGCTCCCCGCCGTTCATAAGAGTAGGAACAAACAACATAGAAGTTGCTACAAACATACTATGTATGTGCCTCGCTCGCTCTGTCTCGCCCGTTTTGTATACACCGCAATCGCTCTGTCGCTCTCAAAATAGTCAAATAGTTGGAGCCACGAATGCGTGTGAGAGTGGAGGGCGTCTACGTTATTGCATTCTGACCACTCAGGCGCTCCCTTCGTCCCTTTCCCCCCTTCCGCTGGTCGTGCTCTCTCGTGCACTGTTTACAAGTCACGCTTACAGTGGGTTCCCCTTCCATACGTCCTAGCTATGGCACGGCTCTGAGAGGGCACGAGAGCCGCTTGGGAGCTGATGAGCCGCTCTGAGAGCAACTTGCTGTGCATGCCTGATCTAAACTATTGTAGCCTTATTTTAAGGTTTAAAGCAATATTATTATAGGTCGTTGAATTCGTCTCGATACCAGCTACAATATTAGGAAGTAAAAAATATATGTTAATATTCAAAAAATAGAAGTGACCTTCATTTTTTATTAGCAACATTATTCATTTCATATTAACTATTACTATGAATTTGGTAGTGATTCTAATGTTGAATTAACAATTTGATACATTCATAATTACAATGCTTTCTAATTTATAACCTTTCATTCTTCAAAACACATATTCAAAAAAAAAAATTTCTTCTATAATTTAATAATTAGTCGGTTACTTGTGTTTTTTATATAATTTGATATTAGATTCACATTTAACGAGATAAAAAATCTTGAGATATCAAGTTTTAGCCGTATTTAACACTTTCTTACTACGTACATCCGCCATACTGGTTTCGCCATTTTGTTTTCTGTTCTTTCAATTTCAAATTCATAATTAACGACCTCAGGAACCCCAAAATACCAAGTTCTGTCCCATTCTGACAGTTTTCATATGTTCAATCTCCACTTTACAGCCGCCATTTTACCTTTTCGCGATTTTGATTTTAGATTCGTATTCAGCGACCTCGAAAACCATGAGATACCTAGTTTCGGATAAATCAAAGAAAGATTTGATTATTGGCCACGTTTTGGAGTAAATCGACCACTGTGCGGCGTGCTTAAAATTTTATAATCGAAAAATAAGGTCTACCCTATATTGACCACAAAATCAATAGCAACATCTGATTGCTGATTTATTATAATTGCAATCTTCAATTTTCGTGTTTAGAGTTTGCAATCGAAAAATCGGAAAAAATCGGAAATTTCTTTCGAATTTTTAATTGCAACTCAATGAGCTGAATCTGGTTTTTCAATGTTTTGAATGTTTCTCGGTAACGACCCTGACAGATGAGATATAGGGCTGAAACTTTGCAGAAAGTGTTTCTTGGTAGACTATGGAAAGAAAAAAGAAATGTACCAATTATTTTATAATAAATACTGGCGCTAAGTAAATACAGGCCCCTGTGCAGAGACCTAATATTAATATTATTTTAATTCTACGGATTTTTTTTTCATTGTGCACTGGTTCTTTCCAGTGCTTATTAAAATCACGTAGGGACGTGTAACGAGAACAAGGTGCAGCTAGAAGCAACTAATTAATATTACTCTTATGACTAAAATTACTTGAACAATGAATAGACTATGAATTACGCGAGTGCGAATGTTCAAAAAGACACGAGTGCCTGAATTAGGTTCTTGAGGGAGTTTGGGTTTTTGTGAGTTGAAGGTCGTGTCAACATCATATTATAATAGGCCGTTGAACTCGTCTTGACGTAAGCAATAACATTATGTACTAAATAATGTGTAGTGCCATTTAAAAAAATAAAGGTGACTTTCATTTTTCATGAACAAATTTCTGTTTTGTATTCAATTGCATTTTGCAGCCAACTAAAAACTAATTAATTGTGTTGCAAACATTGTTTTATCTGGATATCGGAAGTGATTGAAAAATCGTGGCGACAATTACGTGCGACATCTTGTATACCGGATGTCCCATAATTCATGGTACAAAGTAGGTCAGGTCGATTCTATGGCTAGAAATGAGACGAAAATCAAGAATAACGAAATGACGTGGGAGGCTTCGTTTCCAAGAAAATTAAATTTAACCCTTTCGGTCACGAATTATTTATTCCTGGAGAAATAATCATGGCTTTGCTAAGCAGTTCTTTGAATTAAAATATGAATTTTTTATATCCTTATATGAAGACGCCATGAACGAAAGGGTTAAATATCAGTCCAGTATATATACATGCCTGCTTAATAAATAACCAATGTCACGGATTTGACTACCAGATGCTGTTGCGACCGTCTTTGTACCAGAGTTGGGGAAAATATTATTTTAAATAGTAAATAGTAAAAATGATCCCATTTATTTTACAGTATCTGTACTTTTGAAAATAAAATATTTTATTTGATGCAGTAATTTTTGCAAATAAAATATTTGATTTGATGCAGTAATTTTTGAAATTAGTATTTGAAAATAGTATTTTTTATTTTAAGAATATTGAAAATATTTGGACTTTGTCTTTATTTTCAATTTCAATTTTAAATATTATTGCTCAAAATAATGGTTCGCACATTCAATAGATTTATGAGTATAAATAGTTTCCTGGTGATAAGATACACTGTATGTTTATCAACAAACTCCAGTAAGCACCAGAGGTAACTGAAATTCTAAATATATCATCATTTACATTCACAGACTTAGAATTTTTAAAAGAATATGAACGTTTTGTGTATGCAACCCGTTGCATACGCTTTGGACAAACTACAAGGTGATAATGTCTTTTTCGGGGATATATTTCCTTGGCTTTTGGGAATAGAGAATAACTTAAAATATATTGAAGATGTCGAATATAGTACACGTACCTTAAAATATTGCGAACCTTTGAAACTTCATTTACTATCGAGTTTAACATCTCGATTTCGTGATTTATTCGATTTTTCTGAACACTTTGTACATGGAACAATGTCAGGGCTTGTTTACAATCAGAATACGATTATTCCCGACTCGGATCGAATTGGAATGTTATGCTGAAGTTGATAGTGACATCGGTTATTTATTAAAGACGCCTGTACTCTCGACTGATATTTAAATTTAATTTTCCTAAAAACGAAGCCTTCCACGCAATTTCGTTATTCTTGATTTTCGACTTTTTTCCAGCCATAGAATCGACCTGACCTGGTTTGTACCATGAATTATGGGACACTCTGTATGTATATGACACTGCAGGGAAGAATTTTTAGCAAAAATATGAAAAAAGACCGTATCAGAAGTTTAGACGCACTTGCTTTTCTTGTTGTTCGTAACTTCATATCTCGTACACCAGTGGTTATATTCATTATAAGAGTAAACTTAATATGAAGATAGCCAAAGAATTGGTCGTTCGAAAACTAAAACGGAAGAGAAGTATGTATATATATGTAAATATATAGAATATGATCAATGAGGAGAAACTTAGATTAACATGTGTAATTATTTGTTCCTTATTATTTGCTGTTATTGTTATAATAATTAGTACTGTTATTGTTATTACTATTATTTACGGGTGTTATTATTGTTACTGTCGGCCACGAAAATATTGGGACACTTTTAACAATAACAAGACGATAACTTTTTTAATATAGGACCATGCGATTTGAACATTTTTTCGCAAGCAAGAGCAATTAGTTTACTACAGAATGTGAAAAGAAATTTTTTCAAAAATTGCAATAGATCGCAATTGTAGAAAAAATACTAAAAGTTGCATTTTCAATTTTTTCATGTGTGCCTATATTGAAAATTTGAAAAGTACATTTTGTAGATCTTATTCAATTATATGCACTGCTTCAATGTTTCTAATTATTATTTCACAGTGTTCAGAATTTGAGCGCAGAAATACAAAGCAGCATATAGCATTATAGTAAAGTACATAATAGGGAGTAAAAAGAAAAAGAATAAATCCATTATATGGGCGTAAATAATAGAAACTAGATTTATATTTCCGCAAAATTAGAAATATGTAAAACAATTTGAATCTATATGATAATTACAAATTAATAATTATTTTTGTTTTATAGAATATTGAAGTGCACACAATAAAAATCGTTTAGTTTATAAATACATATAAAAAAAAAACAAGAAAAGAAAGTTGAGTTGAGGAGGATTCGAACTCGAACCCTCCGGAGCGGAGCATCGAGCAGAACCTCTAAGGGTACGCGCACAGTGCATCCCACAACCGACGGACCTGGTGACGTCAGAGTCAGAGGCTTGGGTCAGACATTTCAAATGTGTGGGTAGGCCCGTCTGCGAGACTCTTCTAGCTTCGTCCGACGTCGACCTACAGGAGTGCCGCGTCGCGCGATATATTTCGGTGCAGCGTTCACTTAAAATAATTTTCATGTCGCCAATTTTGAAGTATCCGTATTTCTAAAAACTGTTTAAAAAACAATTACAAAATAAACTATGAAAACAAATATTTTCTCAACTGAAATAATTTTTACTAAATACTCTTATGGTTTCACTATGTGTGTGTGAGCATCTAAAACTAATTTTCATCGTTTTGTTAGTTTGGCCGTTATAATTTAATGAAAAACTTGCGACACCTCATATTGCATGTCCGTAAAACCAACAATTTTCAAGATTTCAAGGAATTCTTTGAGATACATTCATATTTTACTAAAGACTGCAACATATCCAAATTTGAAAAAAATTCATGTGCATTAATTGTATATAGTTTAACGCTCATGGAAATATGGATACTCGAAAACAATTAAAAATTAAAACAATTATAAGAAACTGGGATTTAGATCAATCGTAAGCAGAAAAATTCAAAGTTTCGCATTTTTATATCTTTCAATGTCTACTACTATATCTGTTTTACATTTCAACCGATTTCGATGAAATTTTGGGTATTCGGATAGTGTTTTCATTTTCTTAGTTTCAAAAAAAAAACGAAAAAATCGTTTGTCTCGCTCTTTCCAAAACCATTGTTTAAACGTGTTTAAACAATCATAATGTATTAATATTAATATTGGATATCAATGTATTCGGGAAAGTCTACAGAGAATATTTTGCTGCAAAGAACAATTCAATATCTTTTATAATAACATCACAATATTTGTTTAAAGTTGAAAAATGTGTCTTGTTTTACGGACGTGACTTCCTTGCTATTTTTGAGAGAAAGCCTCTCTGCAATGCATTTAGTTCTTTATTACTTTATTGTCGGAGCCACGAAGAAAGGACATCTTCCTATGCCTCAATAGCAATTATGTGTTATAAACCTTGCAGACCTCCACGATCAGTTGTCGGCTGCGGCTTTTCATCTTGGGGTTTCCTGTGAAACCGCACACCCTGTGCAGTGACTCTTTTGCCTGTCTTCCACATACATGATGGCCAAGTTGAGATGGGATACCTTTTACGTAGTGAAAAAACATTTTCAATTTGTTTATGTCCTACATGTAGTCCAATACACTGCCCCGTAGGAGCGATAGCGGAACAGGATTGGGTTAAGATATTAAACTGTTACCGCCCACTATTACGCGATTGTAGGGGGTTGCAAGGCGCGTCTCGTATGGGTCCGAACTGGTGACATTGTATTGATGCGAGCCTGAGAAGAAGGTTCCCAGGCAGGACTACGGAGACGTGTCTCTAGGTACGAATACGCGGCCGATTGGATCAGAGCGGAGGAGGCAGGCCTCGTTTCACACGCATTTTCGGCTGTCGACGAAATATTGGCTACAGCGGCCACACATACTACATTATACATATAGCGTGCAACGTCGGAGTCAAAGCATTGGGACTATGGGCGCGGCTGAGTTTTTTATTGTAAGTGCCGATCGCCGCTATGCTATCGTACGTTGCACAGTGGTGCAAAATCCTCAAGTCATTTATTTTATGATAATATCATTTTAAAAAATCTATGTGTATTGAAATACATTACAGTATTAATGCATCGAACGTAGATTATAATAGAAACACTGATATTGGAGACAACTGCGACATACATTCGAAAGAAAAAAATTTTTCTCATTTCTTTGTTGTTTTTGTATATATGCACTCCTTGATTTTCGAAAGTTTCATAGTGCAGATATTATTCAGTGTGGTGAGTACATCACTTTAAATTATAAAAAATACAAAGCTAATTATTAATTTTTTTTGTATACATATTATTGAGACACTTTATAATCCAAAAGTTTGCGACTTTTTGTGACTTTCCGACAAATAATGTCACAATGGTTTTGGAAAGAGCGAGATAAACGATTTTTTCGAATCCATATTTATTAAGATTTTTAAAACTAAGAAAATGTGGAAACACTATCCGAGAGTGGTCTTTCAGTTTTTTCCAAGAATCAGATGATCAATGAAATAATAATTAAAATAAACGACAATTAAAAATAATGTTGTCTTGTTTATCCCTTCGCCATTAATTAATATTTCCATGTATATATTCTATTTTACGTAACAAATCACAAAATATCATAATTTCTACTATAGCAATTTCGTCCTACGCGTAGGACGAAAAACAAAATGATTTGATTTTCCTCAGACGTCAGGACCCCATGGAGATTGTCCATTGTTACCCTTCTCGAAGTGCTCGAAAAGGTTCGGCTACCTGCGGACCGTGACCGATTCGTCTGACGTCGGGCCCACTGTGAGCACATTTTCGGACGAAAGCGGACGAAAAGACACCAACACATGCCTTCCGAGGCGCTCCAACCGCTCGTCCGTGTGTCTCGATGTCTGATGTAGGACGAAAACGGATCCACTGTGCGCGTACCCTAACACTGTGGCCATACAACATACTTGTGAGAAGCTTCTTCTTCCTGTTACTTGACAGCAACAAACTAGCTTTACACGTATTTTTCTTCTTCAATGTAAGCTATATTTCCTAAAATATAATTGTTTAGACTTCCAACTGTAATCATATATTAGAAGATTTAGTCGCATTTTTACATGTACGTATCAGCTTTTCCGTACACGCGCCGACTTCCCATTCGCTCCCATCACTAGCCACCGCAAGGGGACTCGGTCGCTGCGCCGCGCCGTTACTGATCAAACTGTGCGTTCGCCGGCATACTTTATTTTTTTTAACACTGTTCCACCAAACGGACACTTCTGAGATTTTTACACAAAATAGGTTAGCATCATAGCAATATTTTAGAATATTTTTGGTAGGTGTCAACACAGAGGAAGATAGTTAAAAAAATTAATTAATTATTTTCAACTATAAATAATTAGCAAAAAATTCGGAAAAAATCTGAAATATAGAGTGTATCTATATCTTTTGCATTCATGATCTTTTGTTTGCCGTTTATCCCATGTCGATATATTTTCTTGTTTTAGAGCAAATTGCATTTGAGTGTGGGGGAATTTACCCCAATATCACCCCTGTCGGTGGGGGTAGACATTTGAAATTTTACACAATGTTTTTTTTAGACATAAAACGATGTTTTAAGACAGGAATCAGGAAAATCGGAGCGGGGGCCGCTGGCCCATGCTTATCCGGCTATAATCTTTACCAAAGTGTTCTAAAGATACGTTAAAAAAAGACAATCGAAGATTCATCAGAAGGTACGTTTTTATTAAAATAATGGTACGCACTGTATTCACAAGGAAATACATTTGTTCAATAATTTCTCGTGGACACATTTTTGCAATCCATTGTAAATAATCGTAAATTGAATATAGTAATAATAAAATAATTATAATGCAACTTATTTATCGTGGCTTCCATAAGACAAACGTGACATCCCTCGATATCGTTGTGTTTTATACATACATACAGTAATGTCGCGTTATTTTGCAAACAGCTGTGTTCTGCACGGAGAAATATCGTGTAGGGACACTATTTTTTTATGACTGAGTACCGCACCGAAAGTACAAACGAAGCCGAACGTAGGAAAGGACAGCATCTAAACACTGATCGCGCTGTCCTTTTTTGCGCCCGGAACTTTCATCGTCAATTAAACCACTAAATACAGTTGAAATGATATCGTGTTTAGTGTCATTTTAATCAGAAAAAATGACACAAATAAGTTGGTGAAAGTCCCATAAAAAAATAATGAAAAATAAAGAAGTTTTGTAATTAGATTAGGTAATTAGATTAAATTCTGGGTAGGCGGTCGCTAAGAATTAACGCGACTTTACAGTAGGCAGAACTTTTGCTGAATCCCTCATTGCTCAATGATTAACTGTTTTGAACTGCATAATTTTTGCGTGGAATCCTCAATTAGGTTCAATTAGAGAAGGTAATCGATTTTTAGTATAAAAATTGCACGTGTTATCCAGGAGTCGACCGATATCGATGCTCGTGAATTTGCAGTCTCGAGTTTTCACTCGGTTTTCTCTCACGGCATAGTAGCCCTTCAGAGTTGAAAGTTCTCTTCGCCAACCCCAATTGTCGTTCATTTCTCGGGCGTAAGATACTTGTTAAGCCGTCGAGAGATGTCCTACTGTTTAAGACGACGCTTTGCGCGCGGAGGAAAGTTTGCACGGCAATTAGCGGTGTTGTAATGCACAGTTAAAATTTAATCTTAAGTCTGAGAGACGGGTTCGCCGGTGGCAGAAAAAAATTTCAGGATACCGAACTACATCGCGATAGTTTTGTTGCGGGAAATTGATCACTAGATGCGGATTTTACGCATTTATGACAAAAATGGCCAAAAACAAAACTGCATGAACACATTAGAAGAATTCAATAATGCATACCTGGGGCGTTTAACAACATTTTTAAATAACATTACTTTGAAATTACTTTTCAAAGTTTTTTCAGAAATAACCTACTTTTCAAATAACAAAATCTCATCATTAAGTAGAAATACTTCGTATGAAAATACGAAAATTAAATTAAATTATTTATTTATTATTTCTCGAAATAAATTGTTTATTATTTGCTACAATCTTTACTTGTTATTTGATTCCGATAGAAATAACTGGTTGTCTAAAGTGCAGCGTGAAATGTTTATATTCACTGTTTCTTACTCTATGATTCTATGACTACGACGCGTGACATAAACACTACGCTCACTACTCTTGTAAAAAGAGGAAAACGAACTACGCTTCTTAGTACCGATTCGGTGTTATGGTTTTTTTCATTTATGTAAAATAATAAAAACATAAACTAGAACTTGTGGTTTGATGTTTTAGGAGAACATTTAGTAATTCCTGCAATAGATTTGTGAATTGAGATTGATAAAACATAGGAAAAAATACGGGCACAAGCTGAAATGGATACTGCTCCATTATTTTATGACGATGAGAAATTTAAATGTGCTTAACATACCATCCAATAATGGAAAAAGTATTTGTAAAATTTAATATTACTCTCTCGTCTTCGTGAGACGATCAGTGAAGAGTCCATTTTCATTACTGATGCCCCCAAGTTTCGATCACTAACAGACCAAATGTTCGATTAACGAGTTCTATTAAAAAAAAGCCAAAACAGATTTTTCTGCTACAATAACTTAAACTAATAACTTATTTTGATTTTGATTTTTATTTTCATTGTGAGATTATTCTTTTCTTTTAATGATATAATTTATAAATATATAAACAATATTTTAATTTCATTAACATTTATTTTGAGTGTCATTTCAGAGACAACTTTTCGATAACCAATTAAATATTATTCTTCCAAATAATCAGTTCTGCCATTTATTATTTTCCAGTTATTTGCATACTTTCAAATTCCTTCATTAACCAAAAATGAGATACATGTCATCAATTTAAAAACATTATTTGTCAAATACTCAAGAGCATTACTTCTTGAATTTATTAAAAAATTATTATTCGAAATATAATCCAGGTCTGCAATAATGTTATACTACGTTAACGTTGTCCGAGTACGGGAACTAGTCAGTTCGACTCGTCCGGTAGTTCTAGTGTGAAATAATGAATATGCGGATATTTCTCTAAACCATAAACTATAAATGGTCTGCATTCACTGTAAGACACAGCGAGTCACTTAGGAATGATTTCACTATGCATCAAATTTCAACTTTTTTTATGTTTCCAATATACTGTTCGGTCCCTCCTATAGAGTTTTTTGTGCTGATTCCGAATCTGTCCTTAATTTTTCTCCTATACGTACAGTTTTTGAGGAACATGGCTTTGAAAAAAAACATATTTTTCAGCTTTAAAGAAATATTGTGATGTTGTTACAAAAGATATTGAATTGTTCTTTGCAGCAAAAGATTCTGTAGACTTTCCCGAATCCAGTGATATATAATATCAATACATTATGATTTTTTATACATGTTTAAACAATCATTAAAGACGGAGAGACACCACTTTTGCACCAATTTTTGAGGATATTTTTCAATTTATCTCAAAAAATAAGAGTCCAGCGGAAAATCGAATTATAGCACGCGATAGAGCAGACTTTTATCTTGAAAAACCCCCCTTGGAAGTTTGCAGCACCGACGTTTTTGCCGAACCAGAAAGCAATATATCTTCGCCCGACATGAGTTGTCGCCAGTGGCGCTCACCATTGGCACGGTCGTTCGCCGCTCCGTATCCCGTCGCTGCGCCGTATCCCGTCCTGAGCGCCACTGGCGGCAACTATAGTCGGGCGAAGATATTTTGCTTTCTGGTTCGAAAAAAACGTGGACGTTCCAAACTTAATACGGTGATTACTATCGCGTGGTATAGCTCGATTTTCCGCTGGACCCTTATTTTTTGAGATAAATTGAAAAATATCCTCAAAAATTGGTGCAAAAGTGGTGTCTCTCCGTCTTTAATGGTTGTTTAAACATGTTTAAATAATCATAATGTATTGATATTATACATATATCACTGTATTCGAGAAAGTCTACAGAATCTTTTGCTGCAAAGAACAATTCAATATATTTTATAATAACATCACAATATTTGTTTAAAGTTGAAAAATATGTTTTTTTTTCAAAGCCATGTTCTTCAAAAACTGTGAGTATAGGAGAAAAATTAAGGACAGTATAAGAAGGACCCAACAGTATATTGGGAACAAATTTGGTGTTGGACAGTGTCTTCTTCCCTTAATATGGTGGCGCCCTTACTTGCCAAAAACGCTTAAAATCGTTCGTCTTCAACCCCTTGCACTCTAAGATATTTTAACTCGAAAATTAAACATTTCTTCCGACCTAAAATATTTTCATTCCCAATGATTTTAAACATTTTTTGGATATGAATTTGGATTATAATGTTATACTATATGTTTAGTAATTGATTCGATACCGATATATTTGAAAATGTAAACAGTATTTTGAATAATGGTGCAGCTATTTTCGCAATTTGAGTGCTAAGGATTAAACACTCGTAACTTTTCAACCAGTGAATTCCCAACGTTAAAACTTTCATTTTTGGCATTTTCTCGTCACAATTTAAACAGGGTAACATTTCAAATACAACACTTGTGGTCCCGGAAGGTGAAGTCTAACCAACTAACAATGACTATTAGGGAATATAAGAACACACCCGGACAAAAAGATAGCACATCGTCTATTTTTTCTCATTTGGTAGAATAAACTGAAGAAAATGAGTATTTTAATATGTCAACATATTCTGACATGCCTCTATGTATAATGTACAAAATATCATCGACAACATTTACTTCAACAGAATTCTAGAAATGAAAACGTAAATATTGTGGTTCGCAAGTGGGGCAAAATGATAGCACGTGTAGCAAATCTACGCTTCCCAGTTACACTGAAGCTCGCGAATTGCGAACATCAACCTCAGACTATAGTTAATAAAGTCCGTGATATTATCTTGTGTTCTATATTTGTTTAAAAAAGGCAAAATATTATGAAAAATGGGTCGCGGAAAGAGATTGAACGCGTGTGAAATTAACACTATAATAAAATTGGAAGAAGAACAATATATTCAGTGACAAAAATAATAATGAATTTCTTGAAAAATCCGAAAAACTACAGTAAAAGGAAGAGTTCTGGACGTCCGCAAAGTCTAAGTGCCCGGGAACGTCATGCAATCCTAAGAGCAG
This sequence comes from Lasioglossum malachurum, assembly GCA_028455605.1. NCBI lineage: Eukaryota > Metazoa > Arthropoda > Insecta > Hymenoptera > Halictidae > Lasioglossum > Lasioglossum malachurum. The sequence goes on along the minus strand of CM052314.1, from coordinate 19,266,937 downwards.
CATCCAATTCTAAGATGATTGCAAGGCAAATTGCTCAAAGTGTTGGTGTAGACACTAATATAAGTAATGTGAGAAGTGTTTTACAAAAATGCAAATACATACAACGAAGAAAATTAAAGAAAAAGCCTTGGTTAACTGAGCAACATAAGAACAATCGGTTACACTTTGCGGAAGAGAATATTCATATGCGAAAGAAATGGCGAAGAATAATATTTACGGATGAAAAGAGGTTTAACTTAGATGGACCTGATGGTCTGAGTTACTATTTTCACGATATGCGAAAAGAGGAACAGTTTTTGAGTCGTCGGCAAATGGGAGGTGGTAGTGTGATGATTTGGTGCGGTATCGGGTACTATGGTCAAATGGAAATCAAATTTATAACAGGAAAAATGAATAGCAAAATGTATTTGGAAATGATTAAGGAACAAATAAACACGTACGCGACCAGAATTGCTGGAGAGAAGTATACTTTTCGGCAGGATAATGCCGCAGTACACACTGAAAAAGTAGTAAAAGAGTACTTTCCTCGAGAAAAAATTCGCGTTTTAGATTGGCCAGCAAGACTGGTCTGCTAACCTAAGCCCGTACAATGGCCCTTCCTCGTGTTCAAAATGGTCCTGTCTACTTTCAGAAAATGCAAAAAATAAAAAGTCAATTTTTTGAATGGTCTATATAGACTAGAATACCCCTTTTAGCAATCGAAAGGATTATTGCCAAAATTGGGAGTATCTCAACAACATTCACTTCGAACTCCACAGATTATAAAATAATTGTCGTTGTTCTTCGTTAACCTTAAAATAATAATCGAACCGCGAATAATATCCTTGTTATAGGAAACACTTTATTTGATCAACGACCTTCCATAATTGGTCTTCGAACTTGTGAAACTTGTTCCTGCAATTTTCTCATTTTGAAAAGCTATGATTTGCTTCGATAACATTAGTGGTAGCACATCTTTAATTTCTGTAATAAGTAATTATAATAAAATATTATTGTACAATTTCTACTTCGTTGGAAACAATTTTTTGTTTCCAATGTACTAACAATAAGAAGTGTTCTCATTCGCATTGAAATACAAAAATGCGCATGGATTAAAGCAAAGTAAGAAATACGGGTATGGAATCCGACAGGTTACGTTCTACATAGATCAGTAGAAGAGGAGTAAATCTCGAGGATCCTGGAGTTTACGCGAGTTTAATAGTTCGACCATTCTCGAGTACGATTATCTACCTCTTGGTCTAGGTCCTAGACCAGTGTTTCCCAACCTTTTTTGTGCCACACCCCACCTAAGCCTTTCTAAAATTCTTATGCCACCTATGTAACATATGTATACATACTTTTTAATATTAAAAAATTGAATTGTTCACTGAAGAAACTTGTATGATAGGTTGTAGGAAGAAATCGCTAGGAAATTGTTGAGGAAACGCAGTAGTTATTAGATTTTCAAAATATATATCGGAGAACTCTGAGATTCAAGTACGAAATAATTTTAATGGAAGATTTTAATTGTTTTATTAAAGATCCTTGCGCTTGATGCTTGCTGCTAAGAGATCTTATGTTGAGTTCCAATTTAGTGTCAAGTCTCCCCGTTGTATTATATCCAGCCGATTTCTTTTCATTAGCAGCAAATCATTTGTGGCAGTAACTCCACATTCAGCTAAATATGGTAACAATAGTTTGGACAGAAGTTACTTATACTGTACGTTTACCATGCTCGAGTAGCGACTGAGAGTCGCCATACGGTTAACTTAAACTCTGGACGAGTCCATTCTCGAATTGACCCTCATAATAAAACAATCAAATTGCACCCCTGTGGGGCGCACAGTGGGAACATTGGACCAAACTCGATTAAAAATCAAAGAACTTCCGATAGAAATGAGGTAGAGCGATCAAATTTTTTAAAAATTAAAGCTGAAACTTTGCAGAATTTGGAAAAAATAGGGAGATTATGATACAAACGTTTTTTAGCGTTGAGAAAATTCATTAAACTTGTGGAATTTCAAGAAATTGTGGTTTCTCCGTTATTACGCGCGGAAAATTTTTTTTTTAATATTCGATAACATTATTTCCCGTAGATTTTTTTCACACTGATTTCAAATCTGATCTCAAAATTTGTCTACGACCTCAGGATTTTGTAAGAAATCGTTTTTTGTGAACAAAACTAATGTAATCATTTTTTCGTTGAAATGATTTGATAACCCACTTGCTTGAAGGAAAATTGTATTCTCATATATAAAACACAATAAAATTTTAAACCTAATGAAGTATTTGAACGTTTACTTGACGTTATATCACTTGACGAACGATCACTCGAAGTATCGCTGCGATTGTCGCTGGCAGTCCTTGTAGGCTGTGTGTGACTGTAATGTAATTTAACCCTTAAACTCACGATATTTTGTTTACAGTTTCTATTTATCAAACATTACTATAAAAAGAGTGTATATTAACGGAAAAATAAGGAACAAAATCACATCTTTGTGAAAATAATTTTTATTACAAAATTATCATATTTTGCCAAATGGCATCATATGTCGTATGTTGCCTTTGACTACAATGCGTAAAAAGCAGCCAAACGTTCCTGCAGTGAATGTAGAGCGAGAAAATCTGTCGTTTTTGTTCAAAACAGAATGTTGCCAAACGGCAACACAATGCATTTAAGGGTTAAATTAGATATCTATTTTCTATAATTATATTTTCATTTACACAGAAGAAGTTAGGTAAGTATTTAATCTTTTTAACTTACTTCTCGTCATCCTATTCTTTAATACCTTATTCTTATTTTTATCACCAGAAGTTAAAGAATTCGTTGATGAGAAGAAAGTTAAAAAGATTAAATACTTACCTTACTTCCTGTGTAAATAAAAATATAATTATGGAAAATAGATATCTAATTTAAATTATATTACACTCACACATAGCCTACAAGGAGTACCAGCGACAATCGCAGCGATACGTCGAGTGATCGTTCGCCAAGTGATATACGTCAAGTAAACGTTCAAAAACTTCATTATGTTTAATTTTATTGCGTTTTATATATGAGAATACAATATACCTTCAAGCAAGTGGGTCATCAAATCATGTCAACGAAAAAATGATTACATTAGTTTTGTTCAAAAATAGCGATTTCTTACAAAATCCTGAGGTCGTAGACGAATTTTGAGACCAGATTTGAAATCAGTGTGAAAAAAATCTACGGGAAATGATGTTATCGCATATTAAAAAAAAAAATTTTCCGCGCGTAATAACGGAGAAACCACAATTTCTTGAAATTCCACAAGTTTAACGAATTTTCTCAACGTTAAAAAACGTTCGTACCATAATCTCCCTATTTTTCCAATATTCTGCAAAGTTTCAGCTTTAATTTTTAAAAAATTTCATCGCACTACCTCATTTCTATCGAAAGTTCTTTGATTTTGAATCGAGTTTGGTCCAATGTTCGCACTGTGGGGCGTAGGCCCCGCGTTGGGAAACACTGTCCTAGATTCTATGATAATCCTCTAGCATTTTCCTTACTGTCACCCTGTATATCGTTTCGTTCCTCTTGACATTAACGGTGCGAAGAGGGTGCCCTACATGGCAATCTTTGTCTGTGCCATTTTTAGAGGACCTTTGGCAACCTGCGTAGTTACGGATACTTCGCACCCTTCGAGTGCATTTAGATTTTCTAAACACCTTTGATGAAGTTTCGAGTCTTTCGGCTTCTTCTAGAGATTTCTTGAAAACTTTTGGGCGTCGCTCAACTCTCTTGGGACACTTTCGAGAAACTTTTATTTCCCTCAGGTTTTTCTGGATAATGCGCTCTGAAGTATCTTCTCTTGACTTTCTTGAGGAGTTTTGGCAACCTCTGCCTCTCCTAGATTATCCTCGAGAACCCCAGACTTTGCCAAAAATGATGTATCTATCAGTTCTTTACATTTCAAATGTCAGATCCACCTCGGAAGTATAATTACTTGGCACGAGTACGATTTCCGGGGCCCCTCGTTTTGAGGTTATATTTGTGTTCTTGGGTTTATTTCAAGAAAAAAATGTATATATAACATGGTGTCAAATCGGCCCGGTTTAGCTAGTAAAGTAGATTTCCTGTTTTTTATAAACCTGCAAATATCTCGGAAACTATGCGAAATATGGCAAAATATCAAGAGACCTTTTTTTGTAGGAAATTGAATTTCCTATAAAAAACATTAAAATAAACCAAACCAAACTAAACCAAACTGAACCAAAGTAAACCAAACTAAGCCAAACTAAACCAAACTAAACCAAACTAAACCGAACTAAACCAAACTAAACCAAACTAAACCAAACTAAACCGAACTAAACTAAACTAAACTAAACTAAACTAAACTAAACTAAACTAAGCTAAACTAAGCTAAACTAAACTAAAAATAAAATAATCTTTTTAAATTACTACGGACTGGGCCGGCCCTCACCACTCCTTCTCACGACCTAACCATAACTCACTCTGTTCACATAATCTTCCCATTGTAGATGTCATCCAGAATTTGATCTTCTCAGAACGGAGCCTTTACATTCCCACGACCATTATTGAAATATAAATATACTCGAAAACTGCGCAGCTAATAGAAAAATGTCATAGGACATAAATTGTTGGAAATTTAAGTTTCTACAAAAAAGCTCTCTTGATATTTTCCCTAAATCAGGCTGATTCGACACCATGGTATAATATACATTTTTTTCTTAAAATAACCCAAAGAACACAAATATAACCTCAAAACGAGGGGCCACGGAAATCGTACTCTCCCCAATTACTTTATTAATCTAGTTCCAGAAAAAGTTTTGCCATGGTTTCCACTCATCTCCGTCTTTCTATTTACCTTGTCCAATTCTGCTTTATTCGTCATTTCAAACAAGTATTGATCGTCTTTCGGGAGATGGCAGTGAGAACCACGTGATATCCCTACTCCATGCACTTCACTGTACTTTTATTTTATTTTTGTTACTGTTGTTTCTATTAGTTTTCGATTTAATTTTTGCCATATCTTATTATTTTATTTACAGATACTCTTTAGCTAGAATCGTATCCTTCCTACTTCCGTGTATCGAATAGGTACCTAAACTAAAACGTTAGGTTGAAGTGAAGCTCGTTTCTCATCGTAGCCGCAATTCATAGCGCAGTGGTATTGGGGACATTCCTAATGATTTTGTGCCGCAATAATGAGCTCCTCCTTCACTTTAATGTACGTAATGATGAGGCCTTAATTTTTCTTATTGAAAAGGGAAGAGAAGTTTCTTTTTCTATCTTTATTATATCGGAGTAAAAAATCTTTCCGCTATACAATTTGAAGCAATATAAAGGATGTACATCATGTGAACAACAGTCCTTCGGTGATCGAGATAGAAGAAAAATGGTCCTATTTTTACCGTTTATGAAGAATGTCTTTTCAAATCCTGAGATGACAAAATATAAGAAGGATAGGTTCTTATTATATTGTACAAATTTATTTTTACGTATTTTAATCTCATTGGGAAACAATATCGCAGTAGATCCTACACCCCCAGTAATAGGTAGGGGAGGTCGTTGGGTTGTGAGACGGGTTGAGTTGTGAGACAGTCGTTTTTATCCATCGCGCAATCGCGATAATTTCAATTTGCCTGCTGTCAAATTTTTGTTTTGACGTCTGCTAGTTTTTGTGCTAGCACCGAGGTGTAAAGACGTGTTGCTTATATTAGATACAGACATCGCGTGTGTAAAAATCAATTTCCAAAACTTTTACTCATTTTTTTAAAAACATTATTTTGTTGGGTGAATCAATTGAAAAAGGTGAGTGTGATGCATTTTCATTTAGTGTTTTTCTTAGATTATACGATGAAATATTGAGTTTTGCGCATATACGACAAACACAGTTTTTTTTCTGTCACATTCGGAATGGCATCATGGTTAGGTCATGAGACACCATAGTGGTTGGATTGTGAGACACTAGTCTTTTGTACTAGAAACGAACTAGAACTGTCAAATATCGTTGTTTGTGCTGGAATTAAATGTTTATTTGTCAGCTTTTACGTTTTTTTTTTGTTTATTTTTTGAATTTATAGTCATGTCAACTCCAAGAAAATCGCCCGCAAAC
>CM052314.1:19241386-19256982 GCA_028455605.1 Lasioglossum malachurum | reverse complement strand
TATAATTAGGGGATATCTTAATAACAAGTTTAGAAATCGTTGGATAGGGGAAGGTATGGTCCAATTCGTTGGCCAGCACGTTCTCCGAATCTGTCTCCGTTGGATTTTTATCTGTGGAGATATCTGCAATCTGTTGTATACGACACAACAGTCAATAATGTTCAAGAACTTCGGAATCGCATAACAACTGCATGTAATAACAAACCGAGACGCCCAAATTATGGTGACAACGAAAAGTCTAATACAAAGAGCGGAGCTCTGTATCGTCGAAGATGCGGATCGCAGTTCGAACATCTAATGTAACTTGCTTTGTTTTGTAAGAAATAATTTTTCATTAAAGTTACGTTTGCACAAAATTTTTGAGTTTGAGGTCATTTCAAGGTCATAGTGTAATACACTGTTGAATTCGTCTCGACGTTAGCAATAACCCTATGACGTCCAAAACATATGGTGCCATTTAAAAAAATCAAGGTGACCTTTACTTCTTTACGTAAAATGCATTTTTTCAGATTTAAGAATATGCGAACATGTAGCTCACCAAGTACTGAGAAACTTTTGTCTAAAACATTTTTTAATTACACCACCGGAAATGCCTAAAAAATGGTGACATAACTTAACGGATACACCCTGTATATATATATTTTTTTATTTAAATTATTTTGTACTTTTTAGTCCGCGTTTTTTAAAAACGTGGTATTTTTAAAAAATTTTTTTTATTTACATAATTATTTTTTTAAAACATATACTTTAGTCTGGGGTCTCAAAAACCCAAAGATCTTTAATGTTTCTTTCACTTTCTTTCACTTCGATGTTTCACTAAAATACAAACAAGCCACTTATGCGCATGTCACATTATAATTAATGACGCTCGGGTCTCTGAGACCCACAGTCCAGTTCCAGGGTTAAAATCGTTGTGCTGGAGAAACTGGCAGTTGTGCTGACAAGTGTTAGGCCAGCACAACTGATTGTAAGATATATAATTATATGCTGTTTAAAGAAGTGTTACTAACTTAAACGTTAATTGCATATCCAAAAAACTATTATATATATATGTACCATAACTTCTTTATTTATTATTTTTCCAAGTAATACATTAGCACAATTTTAGCACAACTGGGCACAATAGAGAAAATTTAAAAAAATGATAAGTGGGGGGCTTCTATAAAAACCCTTTTTTTCAAATTTTTGTCTTATTTTTTATATTATATTATATACATTATAGTTAGATTAGAATAGTTGGATATTTTTTATGTTATACGACTCGATTAATATTCGAGCAGAATATAACACACAAAGCACAATTCAACACAACTGTTGACATTATTTAGTTCAACAAGTGGGGGTCTAATTTCTAAAAGACTCACTTTTGACTTTGACCCATGGTTCCTTTCAGAAATTTGTTCCTTTCGATGAGTAGAACACGACACAATCATAAAACATATCTTGAAAAAGTCTGTCAAGGTCAATTTTGCACAAAATATTTTTTAACAGATTTTTGCCGATCCTAAGGTATAGAATCACGCTGTACCGGTTTTTACACATAATTTCTTGACACTCTGTACAGAGGATTCCGTTGAAAATACGAAAAAAAAAAAATGGGAATGCAATTGATTGAAACGCAGTTAAATTGTAAGGTTTAAGGGAGTAGACTCCTTTCTAGGATTGCAAGCGTGCCGGATGCGCCTTCTCATTTCTCGATAATGCATGCGATGGGGTTTTTCAGTAGTCAAAAGCGCTAGATAAAAAATCAATCTAGGCCGCAATTGCTCTTAAAAGTCCTATTTTTACTTATGAGCTTTATGAAAATAGCTACATGCGCGGCTATATGCTTTCGAATAAAGCAAATTACGCCTCGTTAACGTAAAAGTAAAACTTTTGAGAGCCATTGCGGTCCAATTTGATCTTTTATCTAGCGCTTTTGACTGCTGGCGCATCCTGCATCCTTGCAATCCTGGAAACGAGATTACCCCCTTTTAAGCGTTTATAGTATAGTAAAGTCGCGTTATTTCTCAGCGACTACCAACCCAGAATTTGTCAAGTGCCTACTAATCCAATTACAAAATTTCTTTACTTTTCATTATTTTTCTATGGGACTTTCATCAACTAATTTGTGGCATTTTTCTTATTAAAATGACACTAAACACGATATTATTTCAACTGTATTTGGTGGTTTAATTGACGATGAAAGTTTCGGGCGCAAGGAAGGACAGCGCGATCCGTGTTTACATGCTGTCCTTTTCTACGTTCGGCTTCCTTTGTACTTTCGGCGCGGTCGGCGCGGTAGACTCATTGTCCGTGCGGAACACAGCCGTTTGCAAAATAACGCGACTTTAAAGCTAATGCGATAGCTTAAACAGCTGAGGAGGCAAGCCTCGCGGTTAGTTCACAAAATGAAACTTAATATTTAAACGACGGTGGCGGCCACGAACGGTAAACTCGGATTTATCCGCGGAGTTAACCGAAGGATCGACTTCGGTGATGGAGAAGTTCTGGAAAGCGGATGCTTTTATTGTCTTCCTTGTTATTCTACTGAACTATTAGACTGGAAGGAACTTCGTGTTTACAGGGTGTTCTTCGACGAGGGAAGATCGGTGCAAGGTCTGTTCGAAAATGTATAACCAATCTGCGGGAGCTTATGCATATTTACATATTTATGTATGTTTCGACAAATCTAGAGAAACTGAAGTTTCATGGAAATTTCATTTTCGTGGATGCTCCTGTCGCATGTCGATTCGCGTAGACGGTTGTCGGTGTATTCTAACACAGTGACATTACATCCGAAAATCTAATATGTAACTTTTCGCTAATAGGCCGAAACTACAAAATTAAACCTTATCGTAGGAATTGAGTCCTTCTAATCTTACTAGAGAAAAGATAAAGCGTCATCATCTATCATACCGAGATTCTACACTCTCGATTTGTTGAAAATCGATGTAAGAAAGTTAACTTTGACCTTGAATTTCAAGGTCATAAGGTCAACAATTTGTTTATTATTACATCGAATTTTATTCACCACAAGGGTAGAAATTGAAAAAGAAACCTTGGTTGTCAAACCGCAATCTTCCTCCTAAAAAATTATGGTAAAGTTTTTTCATTATATTATCAAACTGATTTTATTGGGTTGGCAAGAAAGTAATTTCGGTATTTTAAGGTGAAATAGAGCCCAATTTTTTTATTCAAGCAATGAACTTTAATAACATATTTTCCCTCTTGTTCGATGATCTTTTGCCAAAAAGAATAAATAAGAAACTATTTTATTCGTTAAAGTTTTCATCGCTTGAATAAAGAAATTCGGTTTTATTTCACCTTAAAATACCTAAATTACATTCTTGCCAACCCAATAGTTACAATATCCAGTAAAGTCCCAATCTAAGCGCGACGGGGATGACCGTTCTAAGTCAGTTCCCCTATCTCTTCCCCTGGGGGGCATATTCCACGAAGGACCAAGAAGCTCGAGACAGAACGTAGAAAAGGACAGCGCGATATTTAAACTACTAAATACAATTGAAATTATATCGTGTTTAGTGTGATTTTAATTAGAAAAATACCACAAATAAGTTGATGAAAGTCCCATAAAAAAATAATCAAAAATAAAGAAGTTTTGTACTTTGATTAGTTGTGTGGTTCACACCGATATACCCGAGCCGAGTTCAGATTACTGCAGTGGAAAGGACATTTTCCTGCAGGGTGCAGCATCCTAGCAGCTCCCTGGCAATCGTATCAGGTTCGTCTACGTTTACCTGCATTCCTAGATGCTCCCTGACAATCGTATCAGGTTCGTCCTCGCAATCTTCAATTCCTAGCGGCTCCCCAATAATCGCATTGGGTTCGTCCGCGCTTACTAACAAATTAAAATCTAATTCCTTGCTTATAAATATGTCGCCGACCACTCGAAGCTGCTCGCGGCCCTGGCTCGTAACAAAAGCATCAATAACGTTGGACAAAACTGTACAGATTCTGATGTTCGGAATGTCTAATTGGGGTACTAGTTCAGGATATTATGTCACGGACGATGTTAAACGTGAAGACAGAAAATTTGGCCTTTAGAAGATGATCGAGCTTCATGCGACAAATTGAATGCGAGGCAGAAGCTTAGAAAAGCAGAGACGCAGGGAATATATTCATGGAATATTTTTCCAACAACTTCATGTTCCGTGTAAGCTATGAATCTGAATGGCTGAGCTAGTCTCATGTAAATCTAAGATCAATAGCTTTTTCTCACGATTTGATAGATTAAACACGCGAAGTATTTCAGTCAGTCAAAATGTACGCTATCCACTATGATGAACGTGGCAATACAAGGGAGGGAATTTTGGGGAATTTTTACTGTTGCAAGATATCAATGTGAACTTTATTTCTCACATTTGACTTCTGCTGAAAAAGGTAGCGCACTTTAAAATTTTAACGTAATATTTATTTATTTAACATTACAACCAAGGTTTTATTTTTACACATTCTTGCAAAATATCTCTATAAACAGACACAAATGAAATTGAAATGAATTTCGCGCCAGTCTATACAATTTTATTTAAAAAAAAAGAATTTTTAAGGAAATATAGTGTGACAAAATGATAGCACATTTAACTTAAAATTATGTATAACAGTAAATCAACGAATGATAATTAATGCTTAATATTTTGTGGCTCCTCCTTTACATTTAATAACAGCCATTATGCTCTTTGGCAAAGATCTATAGACTTTTTAAATGGTTTTTTGCTCTATTTGCTCCCATTCATCTTCAATACATTTTTTTAATTCAGCAATATTTCCAAATTGTCTGCCATTTCTATATAAACAGCTCGGGCAAGATTTTCCCAACAATTTTCAATAATGTTGAGGTCGGGTGGTCTTGCTGGCCAATCTAAAACGCGAATTTTTTCTCGAGGAAAGTACTCTTTTACTACTTTTTCAGTGTGTACTGCAGCATTATCCTGCTGAAAAGTATACTTCTCTCCAGCAATTCTGGTCGCGTACGTGTTTATTTGTTTCTTAATCATTTCCAAATACATTTTGCTATTCATTTTTCCTGTTATAAATTTGATTTCCATTTGACCATAGTCAAATGATACCGCTAATAATATAATCTATATAAATAAAAAAATATAATAATAATAATCACCCGATACCGCACCAAATCATCACACTACCACCTCCCATTTGCCGACGACTCAAAAACTGTTCCTCTTTTCGCATATCGTGAAAATAGTAACTCAGACCATCAGTTAAACCTCTTTGCAAAGTGTAACCGATTGTTCTTATGTTGCACAAAGTTAACCAAAGCTTTTTCTTTAATTTTCTTCGTTGTATGTATTTGCATTTTTGTAAAACACGTCTCACATTGCTTATATTAGTGTCTACACCAACACTTTGAGCAATTTGCCTTGCAGTCATCTTAGAATTGGATGCTGCTCTTAGTATTGCACGACGTTCCCGGGCAATTACACTTTGCGGACGTCCAGAACTCTTCTTTTTACTATAGTTTTTTTCGGATTTTTCAAGAAATTCATTATTACTTTTCGACTTCTATCCATAATTTTTGCTATTTCTGTCACTAAATATTGTTCTCCTTCCAACTTTATTATAGTGTTAATTTCACACGCGTTCAATCTCTTTCTGCGACCCATTTTTGATGACATTTTGCCTTTTTTAAACAAATATACAACACCAGATAATATCACGGACTTTATTAACTATGTTCTGAGGTTGATGTTCGCAATTCTTCCGTTTTCGTTTCTAGAATTCTGTTGAAGTAAATATTGTCGATGATATTCTGTACATTATGCGATATGTTGACATATTAAAATACTCATTTTCTTCAGTTTATTCTACCAAATGAGAAAAAATAGACGATGTGCTATATTTTTGTCCGGGAGTGTACATGACTGACATGTTTGACGTACACCTTCAGTGGATGAGCCGTTGTCGTCCGAACCAGAATTATAGAAAAAAAATTTTCTTATTTTTTTTAGCTCGTTAAACATGAAAAAGCCAAGAAAATCGACATTCAAAATTCAAGGTGCCGTCATTTTGTAAATTGTCACTTTTCTCCACTCTGGTACACACCATAATCACAATCATCATACTAATCAAGAACCCTTTCGATTTTTTCATTTCAGATAAGCAGAATGATCGGAAACGTGTCAGCCAGTAGGACACTTTTTTTTAAACGGACTTTGTTCGACGACATGTAACTCCGTCAGTTTTGATCATTTTCATATAAAAAAATTGTGAACATTCGTAGAATATAAAAAAATATATAAAAAATTCATTTTAAAAAAAACCATGCTCAAATTACAGAACACTAAAAAGGAGATAATAATTTTTGTAGACATTAGTGACTATAAATAAATAAAATAATCTTCGTGGGCGATCCACGCTTTTGTTTATAGTCACTAATGTCTAAAAAAATCATTTTCTTCTTTTGAGAGCATTTTAATATAAGCGTGGTCTTTAAAAAGTTTTTTTTATATATTTTTTATTTTCTACTTTTTAGTCTTTTTTTTTACATATCTTGTAATTGATTTTAACTAACGAGCGTCGCGCGGCGAGGTGTGACGGTTAATATAAAATTTTTTTTTCCTAGACACACGGTTTTTTTAAAAATTTGTTTTTTAATATTGCACTGTCATCCAGTACCTGAGCTATGCTTAAAGTTTCAAGTCTCTAGCTCATCAGGAAGTGGTTTCAAATTCGATTTCCAGATTTGACGCATACAACGACAACGACAACTCGGCAAGCTAGTATAAGCGTGGTAATAATAATAATGATAAATACGTATGCGCAAAATGCCGATAATAAGAAACTTATATTTTTTTTGTAAAAAATTCCCTAAAAAGACCAGAAAAATTAAAGTCTAAACTAAAATACCCCCTTAATCGACAGACACGGAACATGTCAAGGGATGGTGTTCAGTGCCCCGAAATGGAAATAGTGGTTCCATATCGCGATTTCAAGCCCGACCATCAAAACGTTTCGAGTACGTGCCCGATACACCTTGAAATTAAAAACGATTGATCGGTATTTTTTATTCTGGAAAATCGAGCGGATGCACACCCGGCGAGACTGTACTGTATATAAAATAAAGACGCGCGGAATGATCACGCGATATACACAAATTGCCGGACCACCATTAATAAATATTGAATTCGATAAATCTCCCTCGTGCCCAGCGATTCTATCGTTTGCCTCTGATTGATTTCGAAAAACTACAGAACGCGGATCCCTTTGAGCGCGGCCAGGTAATTTACTTCTTCGAAACTGGTAATTAGAAACTCCCTCCTTCGGCGCTACGCATTTCAAAGCGAAAATAGAATCCAATACTTTAACTTTCGATTTGATCTGGCAGCCTCACTCGCCCGCTCAGCATTGCTTTGTTATTCCCTTTCCCGCTCGACAATTATGCCGGGCAATAATTCAAATTAGGGATAAGGTGAAGTGCCCTAAGGGAATGTGGACAATCCAAAAGTGATACCTAAATCTGGACAATTGAATTTTCATAGTAAAATCAATAATTAAGAGATTAAATAATTATATTGTATATTCTGAAGCCTTAGCGACAAGTAGGTGTGAATATTATTTCATTAAGACATCAATTGAAATTTAAAAATAAATTCAAAGTTCATCTGGAAACAGTATACACAAAATAGTCTATTTACATGCGAATCATGTGCATTTATAGTTTGTACTTTTACGAGAAAAAAAGATATATTTTAAGCATTCAGACAAATAATAATTATCACGCATAATAATAGTGATATTTTAAAATAAATTGGCAATAAAACTTAACTTAAATAATAATTATTAATTCAAATATTAGATGTCCAAGTTTAGGACTACTGTGAAATATAAGTACTCCATACTGGGACGCGATTGCAGTAACTCTCTGTCCAAGTATAAGCTTATATTCTATGTGCATACGCCTTAAGTCGGACAAGTGTTTGCGACTAAAATCAATCCGTAGTTTGCAAATTATTATTAGCTTAAACAAATTACTATTAGCTTGTATAACGTATATAGAAAATGTGTTCCGGCTGTGACGTTAATAATACTTAATTTTTATGCCATAAATCTATCAGTATTAATACCTAACCTCAAAAATTAATTATTCATGTCAATATAATTCTTAAAAAATGTTTTCCATCACTAGAAATAAAACTTTTGATTCGAGCCGAAAAATTAATTAATAAGTATCATAAAAAACAAATTAAATGTAAGAGCAAGCCAAAAGTGTACATAAAATCTAAGGATATTATTAAAATAGAAGATTGAATAAAAAAATAAAAAATTGAACATAAATCAAGAATCTCATTCTGTTGAATCCATCGTACAAAGTACAAGCTTCAATACAGTGCGACAATTTAAGATTCCAAAAAGCACGTATTCTAGAATGAAAAATTTAAGTTCGGTGGATGCTAACAAAGGACCACCAACTGTACTGTCGAAGACAGAAGAAAGATCTTGAAAAAAGGAGCAAGAAAAAAAATTATAGAAGAAGAACATTTGTCAAAAAAGCAGAAGAAAGGGAGAAACAAAATTAAAAAAGAACAAGCTCAAAAAATCAATAATAATTTACACGAAAGAAAAAATATAATTACACAACAAATTAAAGATATAAATTTAAAAAACCAATGATAAATCTAAAAAAATAAGGTCTGAAGCAACTCATGATAATAAAGATGAAATTATAGAAGAGCAAGCAAAATTATGCACTCAATCAGAGAATATGGAGAAAGAAGTATTGTCCCTTGAAATGCTTGCTTTGCAACAGAAAATGTGCATTAAACAGGGCAGAATTTAATATACAATAATAATATATACATATATGTGTGTGTGTGCATCATTAAAAATTTAATAAAGTTCGATGTTATAGATCAGGCATGGGCTTTTTGCATGATGGGAGGCATTTTCAAGGAATACCTTCACTCCTCCCGGCCGCGCGTCTCGCTCCCTGTGGCGGCCATAGTGCTTGGAGCACTATAGTGTCTGTTGCAGATTATGATATGTAAATTCAATTTGTCCCGGTGTAGGCTTTATACTTCTGTACAAGGAATCAGCCAGTGGCAAGTGTCAAGCAGAGGTGGGCATTGTTCGGCGAAAAAAATATTTGAAATACTATTTAATATTTTAGATTTTATTTTGCTTATAAAGAAAATAGTATTTTATTTGAACAATCTGAACCTCGAAATATATAAAATATTTCTATTTGAATAATCTGAACCTCGAAATCAAATACTTCTATTTGAACAATCTGAACCTCGAAATAAAATGTTTCTATTTGAACAATCTGAACCTCGAAATAAAATATTTCTATTTTAATAATCTGAGACACAAAGTGAAATATTTTATTTTTTGCGTCGTTATACCTAATACTTTCAGAAATTGCATTACTTATTTAATATTTCTTATTTTAGCAATACACAATTTAAAGAAGAAATGGTACTTAATATAAGAAACGGTAAACCTTTCGTTTAGGGGAGGCATCTCCGATGACCTTCACCTTGACATATGTTATTAACAACAACATTCTGAACAATTTTGGCATTACATATACCCGGTGCTCGGCTTTAGTTTCCGAGATAATTGCAAAAAACTATTGCTAATACTGTATTGCATTTTCCGTTTTCGTGGCAACGTAAACCTGATCCGGGGCCGCATCTGTTTATTTTTTATTTGTAAACATGTTGTGGAGATGAGAAGTGACCATACCACACCCACCCACCCAGTGTTTCACATGCACCCAGTGTTTCTAAAAAGAAGGTTCTCACATTATACAATATAAAATCAACTGACAATGAGACCAATACAGGATACATATATTTTAATGTGAGAACCTTCGTCTCATAAACACTGGGTGGGTGTGTGTGGTATTGTCGCTTGTGGTATCATGTGTTGGATAATACATGTATGCTGTATTGGTCTCATTGTCAGTTGATTTTATATTGTATAATGTGGGAGCCTTCTTTTTAGATCACTGGGTGGGTGTGAAACACTGGGTGGATGTGTGTGGTATTGTGTGTTGGTTAGGTTAGGTGGGGGTATCTCGAAAACTAAGTCTGATTGCATGAATTTTCCATTACTAGTACAAATTCTGTATGAAGGCTATATAGAATGCAAAAATTATGCGATCAGAATTAGTTAGGGTTAGGTGGTGGGGGCGGAGAGGGCCGGCCGTTAGGCCGGCCCGACCACGCATGCGAAAATCCAGTAGTAGTCTTTCAAAATTGAAAGCTCACCCTATATCCCAGCTAGCACCGTACACCCAGTGGACGTCCGCGTATGTCCAGTTTACGTCCATACGTCGACGTCCGTTGCGTATGTCCCTAGGATGTCAGTGGGACCTAAATTTCGGTTGTCATAGGGACGTCCACTTTTTTCGTCCCTTGTACTTCCGTGGGACTTGAATTTGAGACGTCCCAATACGTGTATTTTTTAAGTCTTATAGCCGTGCTCGGGAGTTTCGTACGTACTAGGATGCTCACTTCTCATGCATAAGACACTTTTATATATTACAATACATATACATATATATTTATAGTAATATATTTTTGTTATTTAAATTTATAAATTTATAACAATATTTCTTTATAAATATGAGAGTTGTATAATATGTGAGCTGTGAGCTGAGTGACAGAGTCAGAATCAGAATCAGTCAGAATTAACTCGACTGTCGCGTCGCGTCGCATCATCGTGCGTCGTGCGTTTACGTGAAGTGAGATTAGTTTAGCACATGTTCCTTGTGCACGTGTTTGTAATATTCCAATTAATAAAAAGCGTGTGTGAGTGATTCGATGACTTCAGTCTCTTGTCAGGATTGTGTTGGTGAAACTTGTCACTACGATTTCAGGTAAGCTTTTATTTTATATTCATTTTCAGTCATTGAAACATTACCGGCAAAAGGAAAATACAAAAATATTATTAGGTTGGAGGGAAAATTCTATTGTATTGTATTTTAAAGAAAACATTTGAATCAATTTATAAAAATACATGTCTAATATTATTCAATTATATACCTTCCACACATTATATATATTTGTAATAAAATATGTTACCATTTTTCAGATAACCTATCAATTCCTGTTTTCCAATGATTCGCTATTGTGTTGGTGAAACTAGTCACTGCCATTTCGCCGGTAAGTTTTTATTTTATAAAAGGAAAATACAAAATTATAATTAGGTTGGAAGGAAAATTCTATCGTATTTTAACACTAAACCTACCAACACTGGTCAAAATGACTGGTTCCTGGTTTTTTATTTTACAATTAGAAAAGTAATAAAACTAATTTCATAAGAAACGACTGTTCATAAGAAACGAAGATATTTTTAGTAGTACACGTGTTACACTAGTAGCCCCACAAAGTCTAAATAAAATCAATCTTATAATTTTTACAAGGGAACATGTACCAGTTACTTTTGAGGTTCGGTAGGTTTAGCGTTAAAGAAAACATTTGTACCAATTTATAAAAATACATGTTCAATATTATTCAATAATATAATTTCCACACACATTATTTGTAACAATATGTTGCCATTTTTCGTGACTTGCTAGTTAACATGTGTTTTTGATTTACAAGCAAAATTACCTGCTTAATTATTTACCTGCTAAAAAATCTTCCCGTTTATTGAACAATGCTTTTCACCAAGAAATTTTAATTTTTAGATGCAGCGAAGATATCCAAAACCTCAATTCATCAGAATGAAACAAGTGTTTCATACGGATGTGGATTACATTAGCGGCGGACCATGGGAAGAAACAAAACAGTTTCAACTGATTTTTAATAATAGAATTAAAAATTTATATAGTTTATAATTATATATAAATAAATATATTGTTATAAACATATATATTATATATATTAGTGTTATATGTGCGCGATTGTATTGTATTGTATTTACTATGTACCTAATGTTTTTGTAATATGTGAAATTTTTATTCAATTAAAACTAAATTTTAATGACCTATAAACGTCCTGTCAATGTCCTTTTAACGTTCTGAATTGTCCCAGATATGTCCCAGATACGTCCCAGATAGGTACGAACGGGGCGTCCTACGTACGTCCCACTTTCTAAATGGGACTTATAAATCGGACGTCCGTGGGACAAACAGAGGTCCGATACGGACGTACTTTGGACATTCATCGGACATCGGACGTGCTAGCTGGGATAGAGTGACACTCTGTTCTGTTTTCTCTCTCATCCCCACAACGTGTTTACAAACAGAAAATAAACAGATGCCACCCCGGAACAGGCTTACGTTGCCACGGAGCAAGCAAGAATACGTAAAATTCAATACCGTATTTGCAATAGTTTTTCGTAAATATCTCGAAAACTAAGAGCGAGCACCGGGTAGTTGTAATGACAAAAGTTGTTCAGAATGTTGTCCTCGACAACATATGTCAAGGTGAAGGTCATCGGAGCTGCCTCGCCTAAACGAAAGGTTTACCTAAGAAACTATATCATTTGCCACATTTTTTCGTTTTATTTTTGATATTTAGGAAATATTTTCAATTTCATTTTTACGAATATTTAAATCGTTGTAGTTACTCTGACAAATGATCGCATGACACTAACATGAATCGGGTTCACGAAGTCCTTCCTATTCCGAAACCTGCGTATATCCACTTCACCTCACAGCATATGCCTACTGACGTTTGTTGATAAACATACAGTGTATCTTATCACCAGGAAACTATTTATACTCAGAAATATATTGAATGCGAACCATTATTTTAAGCAATAATATTCAAAAATTGAAATTGGAAGTAAAGATAAAGTCCAAATATTTTCTCATTATTCTTAAAATAAAATACTATTTTAAAAAATTACTGCATAAAATAAAATATTTTATTTTCAAAAATTACTGCATCAAATAAAATATTTTATTTTCAAAAATTACTGCATCAAATAAAATAGTTTATTTTCAAAGTTGTACAGATACTGTAAAATAAACGGGATTATTTACTATTTACTATTTAAAATACTGTTTTCCCCAGCTATGGTGCCAAGGGAGAAGACGCTACCATTCATCTAACTATAATAAATAGAATAGAAACTCAAACAATGACTGCAATTATCGGGAAAATAACCGAGTTCAACAACAAAGAGGAGATTTGCGAGGATTATGTAGAGAGGTTCGAATGGTTTTCACAAAACAAATGCTTATTCAATGGTTTAGACGTAGAAAACTAATCAGTCATAAGATCTCTATTGTCCCCAAGCATTCCACAAGAGGCAAGTTATGATGATGTAAAGAAGAAATGCACAGGTCACTTTACAAGAACTGTAAATTAATTACTGGCACGCGTAAAATTTCAAACACTTGATCAGAAAGAAGGTGAGGACAATATCTAGGGGAGGTGGTTGGGTTGTGAGACAGTCGTTTTTATCCATCGCACAATCGTGATAATTCCAATCTGTCAGCTGTCAAATTTTTGTTTTGCCGTCTGCTAGTTTTTGTGCTAGCACCGAGGTGTATAGACGTGTTGCTTATATTAGATACAAACATCGTGTGTAACAATCAATTTCCAAAACTTTTACTAATTTTTTTAAAAACATTATTTTGTTTGGTGAATCAATTGAAAAAGGTGAGTGTGATGCATTTTCATTTAGTGTTTTCCCTAGATTATACGATGAAATATTGAGTTTTGCGCATATACGACAAACAGTTTTTTTTCTGTCACATTCGGAATGGCATCATGGTTAGGTTATGAGACACCATAGTGGTTGGGTTGTGAGACACTAGTTTTTTGTACTAGAAACGAACTAGAACTGTCAAATATCGTTGTTTGTGTTAGAATTAAGTGTTTATTTGTCATTTTACGTTTGTTTTGGTTTATTTTTTGAATTTATAGTCATGTCAACTCCAAGAAAATCGCCCGCAAACAAAGAAATTAATTTTAATGCCATGCTTAGTGCCGTTAAAGATCATTTTCTGGAGAAGAAATGCATAAGAAAGGCTGCCAAAGAATATGACATTATATTTTCTTTTACTTTTCTTCGCCATTCTTTGCTTTTTTTTCAATTTTTTGCCATTCTTTTTAACTTCTTTGGCCACTTAATGTCTTTAAAATAAATAAAAATTCATTTTTGCTTAAAGTTACATGGGTTTTACTTTATATTTTACCGCTTTTAGTTGTTTTGTTCGAGTGTCTCACAACCCAACCACTTTTTTCAGGAAGCCAAAAAACATGTCCTCGAAAATTGGCCATAAAATTTTACTTCTTGACCAAATCACTAAACATTTTACGTATAAAAGTTGCGTATTTCCTTCATCTTTTCAACGGTATATTAAACTCTTTGATATCTGCATCAAGCAAAAAGTTACAGCCCAAAAACAAAACCCGTCTCACAACCGAACCACCTCCCGTATATTATTTCTACGTCATTTTATATGTTTCTTGAAAATTTGAAGTTATAGTCCCGATCTCCGGTACATTTTTAGCTAATAATATGCATTCAACAATTCAACATCCTACGAGCTGTACAACCGAACCCGATGCGGCAGCAATATACGTGATAATAGTCTAGATGGAATCGTCTAAATGGTATCCTAACTTCTGAATCCTCTAGACACCGGGCTCCCGATCTCCCTGTTGTATCAAGATCTCATCTCCCGTCACAGATATTTGTAAATTACTGCTTCAACGGGAGTCATCTGGCAAAGTCCTTTGTCCCGACCCCATTAACTCCGCACCAAGATCCGAGAACCCGGAAGACCAGGGTCAACCATTCGTCGGGATCCCAAGGAACCTCGCTAACGATCGCTTCTCCAGTCAGTAGTCAGGGATAGAAGTGTTCAGACTTGGAAGCACGTACCGAAACCGGTACCCATCGCGGGAGACGGATGATCTGCACGAAACGAAACGTTGCCGCGACAGGTCGGACACCTATAATTCGACGTCCAACAGACTAGACGCCATTTCCGGTTCGAGGGAATCGTGGAGCGCAACCGTTGCACCGACTCGAATCAATCGACGTCCATTTTTAATGAACCTGGATTGACCAGCGCCGCGGAGGTTCGACGGCAGACGTGGGACGGTAAAAAATGAACAATCTTCTGCCGTTCGCTAGCCCCAACAATGTGAATCGATTCGTAACACCGCGCCGCGCGCTCGATCGATGTTGCGTGTCGGTGTTGGCTCGTTGCAAAAATAATTGTCGTTTCCGTCGCTTCGTCTACTTTACATGAAATTATTTATCACAGTCAATAGAACCTTGATTATCAGAACCGATAATCTTTGAAGCCTCTGTAATCCTAGCCACCTTCACATTCAACTAGCCCAATCTAAGGCGCTAGATATGTAAAATTGTTTACTGTATCAATAAATGAGCCGCTCACCTGCTAAATCGACTATCTTCATATAACAGAAAGTGGAGAAATATGATGAAATAATATACATTGTTTTTCAAAATCCCCTTTAAAATAAAAATTGAAATAAACATTGTATGATGCATAAACACAGATGTAGCTTTCGTATAAAATCATGTAGAATGAATAAGATAGGATAGCCTTGGTGTAATCGTTATTAAAATCACAACTTTTGGGTGACTAAGGGAGTTAATCGATTTGACAAGTGAACAAAAGTAATACATCAAAAGCA
>CM052314.1:19209578-19231394 GCA_028455605.1 Lasioglossum malachurum | reverse complement strand
GCTCAGTGTGCGTTCGAGCTCCGTGCGGTGTTTACAAAGTTACTACAGTAATTCTGCGATCGCAGTCCTGGGTTGCCTGTACGATCCGCAGGGCGGCAACGATTGATGTCGGCTCGGGTATATCGGTGTGAACACCACTACATTGACTCGAGTGAACCGAATTTTCATTATTTTTTTATGGAACTTTCACCATCATATTCGTGGCATTTTTCTAATGCAAAATGATACCAAACACGATATAATTTCAACTGTATTTAGTAGTTTAATCGACGGTGGAAGTTTCGAACGCAACGAAGAAGAACGTATTGGAAAGAAAGAGACGCGGACAGTCGGCGTCACCGGTACAATTCAAAGGCCAACATTGTCGCTGTTGTTCGTTGCCTTCGAAACTTCCACCGTCGATTAAACCACTAAATGCAGTTGAAATTATATCGTGTTTGGTGTCATTTTAACCAGAGAAATGCCAGAAATAAGTTAGTGAAAGTCCCATAAAGAAATAATGAAAATTCGGTTCACTCGAGTCAATGTAGTGGTGTTCACACCGATATACCCGAGCCGACATCAATCGTTGCCGCCCTGCGGATCGTACAGGCAACCCAGGACTGCGATCGCAGAATTACTGTAGTAACTTTGTAAACACCGCACGGAGCTCGAACGCACACTGAGCTCCTTCGGTGCGAAGCGGGTCAGTGGAGTGGGGATGAGTCACAGTGGGAACCGAGTGGGTACTACGGAGCGTCGCGCGGGGAGGTGTAACGGTTAAATCTTTTTTGAATAGTTGACATCTCCTAAACGCATAGGCTTTTTTAAAATAAAAAATTTTTTTTTTAATATTTCATTGTGATCCAGTTCTGAGCTATGATTAAAATTTCAAGTCTCTAGCTCATCGGGAAGTTAGTTTAAAATCAATTGCAAAAGTTATACCGAACAGACAGACAAGAAAGCGAGCTAATACAAACGTAGTAAAAACGTGGTACATAATATGCTGGATGCGGTTTTTGAGAAATGAACCACGTAAAATTTTCTATGAAATATCAGTGCATGAGAATACCCAATTTAAAATCTTGGATTTATTACCACATCGCGTCGGTGGGGGGGGGGGGGCAGACCAAGAAAATTCGAGAATATTGTATTGACACCACTTTATAAAAATATGTATAAGACGAATTACAACAGCGAAATACAAGGACATGACGGATTTACTACGATATACATACAGGGTGTTCATTTGAAAACTTTCCAGCCGAATATCTCAAACAGTATGAAAGATATTAAAAAAAGTTTAAAACACGTGTCCAAGAATTTCGAGGGGGAAAGAGAGGGGCAGTGTCAGTTTTTTATTTGGGTGGCGTTTTCGAGATCATTTGAAGGTCAACTTTGTTTTTTCAAATGGGAACCTATAGTTTTTATTATGGGATCTTATTATATGTAAAAAGACCAGCAATTTTCGTCGACCACGCATACGAAGATCTAGGAGTGGTCTTTCAAAATTGGAAGCTCACCTTATATAGAGTGACACTCTGTTCTGTGTTCTCTCTCACTCCCACTACATGTTTACAAACAAGAAATAAAAAGACGCCGTCCCAGAACAGGCTTACGTTACCACGGAGCGTCCAAGAATACAGAAAATTCAATACAGTATTAGCAATAGTTTTTGGTGAATATCTCGAAAACTAAACGTGATCCCCCTATATTGGAACAGGAAAAAGTTGTTCAGAATGTGTTGCTGCATAACATATTTAAATTTCATCAAAATCGGAGTACGATGACCCTTTCGCAATAATTACCAAAATGATTTCTAAAATTATATTCCATACCCATCTTATTAGAAATTTAAAGAAATGAACATCGAAAATAATAGTTTTTGAATTATTGGTGCCAGGCAATTTAAAACCTGTGTACTTATTAGTTTTCATAACGTGACAAGTTACAAGCTTGGCACACAGATTTTTGTACCCCATAAACGCAAATCCACAGTTCAACAGTAAACCTACCACGGTCAAATGACCGGTATTTTATTTCACAATTAGTAACAGTTAGCGTGTTTTATGACAAAAATGAATAGGTTTAATTTAAAACAGTAAAGACATTAGAAGAATTTAAAAATAGTGTTAAATTATTTGGAACCTCTATTAAATTTATTGAAAAGAAAATAATTCTCTATTTCACTCCGGTTTATTGCAATTCAGATAGAAAATTTGTATTTTGCACGACGATCTGCTGTCTTATTATTAATATTATAAAGGTGCTTCTCTCAATGGGTAATTATTCCCATTGAATTTACAATTTAAAAATGGATAATTTTTAATTTACAATTGGGTAATTATTTGGGTAATAATTAAGAAATCGTGGAGAATCTGCATGAACTCAATCTTCTCACTTTTGCCCGGCAATGCTCGGCATGGTTATTGTTAATAACAAACGAATTCAATGCTAACAGTTTCCAATAACTTGACGGTGCACCTTATCGGCGACAGGATTTATTATCGTAATATTTCAAGTAGAGAAGGAGTCTGCAAGCAAATGGAACGGGAACGTTTAAAACAAGTAACCAATGATCATTTTTTCCTGTCACGAGTGGCACTGAAGAAAATCGCTGGTTTAAAAGTTCGCTTTTATTCCCTCTCGCAGTAATTTCCATGAAATCGCTTTTGTTCGATTCCGAACGAGGAAAGTTTTACCTCGGTTCGCAATACTTAAGCGTAACAAAAATCTGAAATTCTCCTCCGTAGATTACTGAATATCGATCATTTGCGGTCGCGATGTGGACACACCTCCAGTCATCGGGTGGTTTCATTTTGATCGGGCCGCGACTCGCCGCTATTTCCATGGCGATCTCGGCACGAGCCCCCTCTATTGCATTTTCATTATACACCGTGTGGAATTAATACACAATTAACCTGCCACCGTAAATTATGACGCGGTGCGGCCGTGTATCAAGTAACTCCTTACTCGAGCAGGAGATAGAGTTTGTTCGTTTCGTAGTGTTTTTGCTGTTCCATTGAATTCCATATTCATTACCACAATATAATTCCGTTAATTTACTAAAGTATTGTTATTCAGCGAAAAAGAGAGAAACAACATCGATAGAATATCTTGTTTTTAGAAATTAGAATACAATACCAAGAATAATAAGTAGACTGTGCAAAATAAAAATTGCTATGCTGTTATTTCTACTCTTGATGATTTTACTAGAGGAGAAATGTTGATTCTTGGGAAGCAAGTTAATTTTGTAATAAAGAAAAAGGCAGATATCTTTTGAACGATATTTATATAGATCAGAGGTCCCCAAACTTTTTTGTCTCGTAGACCACGTGCCAATGTTTTCTGTTTTGGGTAGACCCTCCACCTTTCTAATACTGAATTGTTATACATTCTTCAACTTCAAATGTGTTTTTGACAGCTGACACGGTGCTAATCATTTAGATAGGTTTAACCGAAGAGTGAAAAAGTTTAAAAAAGCACATGTTAAGTTTTATACATTTATTAATTAAAATGACACAAAATATATCCAAATCTAGTAAAATTATAACATAAAATAACTACACAGAAAAATATATGCTTTTAATAGGAGGGATGAGCCTGATGCTTTAATAGCAAATTTTATTCTCGGTTTATGACACGTCGCGGGAAACGAGCACGGAAACGAAGACGAAAACGAACGTTGCATGCTAAATGGTCGCCAAATGTTTTAACTGATATGGACCCCTTGCAGTTCGGAGTCGACCCCTAGGGGTCGATAGAGACCTTTTTGGGAATCATTGATATAGATGCTCTCTCTCTTCCAAAGCTAGGCTTTGACTGACTGTGGTCCGGTAACTCGCCGATACATTTTATAACAAAAACGTGAGTCATGTCGGCATCGCTATGACATCGCGGAGTTTAATGTAACAGGACTCGCAGATATAAACTGGAATGTACATATAAACAATAGCTCTCGGAACAGTATTAATTTCTGTATTATGCGCCATACATATGATGCATATATCAACAAGAAATCATATGTACAGTAAAGTCGCGCGCGTTATTTTGCAAACGGCTATGTTCTGCACGGAGAAATATCGTGTAGGGACACTATTTCGTTATGACTGCGTCTACCGCGCCGATCGCGCTAGAGTATCAACGAAGCCGAACGATCGCGCGGCCGAAGCGTATCGGTGCGCACCACTACTAATCCATTTACAAAACTTCTTTATTTCTCATTATTTTTTTATGGGATTACCACCAACTTATTTCTGGAATTTTTCTTATTAAAATGACATCAAACACGATATAATTTCAACTGTATTTAGTGGTTTAATCGACGTTGAAAGTTTCGGGCGCAAGGAAGGACAGCGTATGAGAAAGAAAGAAACACGGACAGTCGCCGTCAGCGGCACAGTTGGAAGGGCCGCGTGTCCTCACACAATATAATGCCAATAAAAAACTGTTTTGTTATTACTGATTTTTTGATGGGTCTTTCACACTAACTTATTTCTGGCATTTTTCTTATTTAAATGACATCAACGGTATGGAGTAAGAGAGAGTAAGCTATGCTTCACATGTACAGTAGATATGGGCCAAATTGTATCTTGTTTGGTGTCATTTTAATCAGAAAAATACCAGAAATAAGTTGGTGACTGTCATATAAAAAAGTAATGAGTAATAAAGAAGTTTTGTAATAGAAATTCTGGGTAGAAGGTCGCGGAGAAATATTGCTACTTTTCCGTACAAATAAACAGATTAAGTATTTTACAGATTAAAAATATTTATTATTTGTGTTAATATTCTTATATTTTTTTATGTACGAACATTCACTTGAATCATTGAGGAATCATTGATTTATAGATAGAAGAACGTTTACGTTCTCATATGAATATAGAAGATTAGCTTCTGCATAAAAATTTAACTTTTTTCTTAACGAACGGTTACTTAAAAAAATTTCAATATTACATTTTAAATTCACAATATTAGATTAAAAGTACACGGTACTTTTAGAAAAGTTTTTAGTATTCTTCTAGTATTTTTAGTGCTTGGCCAGCTTTTCGGCGGTTTGGAACACTGTGGACGTGGTCAATTTAATTCTATATAAGCAGCTAATAACTTTAATAGAAGCAATGCATACATTATTATTATTATCTCCACAATATATAATTGCGTTAATTTCTAATCATTACGTAATAAATCACTGCGTGAAATAAAAGAGTACTGGATCGATTGCAAGAGACAAGAGCAAAATCATTCTTTCTCTAATCCAGTGGTCGGTTCGCTTCGCCTCCTTTCCCGCCCGCACGCCTCGCTCCCCGTGACGATCATAGTTCTCGAGGCAGCTAATGCGTGTACCTATCCCAGACAGTGCTTCGATTGAGCCCAACTTCTCTTTCGTATGCGCGGCGATTTCGGCCTCTGTGACGTAAGCTTCTCGATAAAATGGGGTTCCTTGAGCACCCCGCAGCATTTTAAAAAATTTATATGATTTGATTCTGAAAAATGAATGTATAGCAAGTTTATTTGTGTATATTTTGTAACTCGTAGGACACGTCCTGGAGTCTTTTTGTCCGATAAGATTATTTCGGTACATTCCCGCCAATATAAGCGGGCTCTGGCCGCTCTGCTACCCAATAGTAGATACGTTACTGTTTTCTCGCGCATGCCCGAGAAAAGTTGGGCTCAAACGAACCACTTATCCCAGACCGTATGAACTGCGCGTGGCGCATTAGGGCGACACCCGCATCAATAGGTTCCCACATTACCATGGAGATACTATTGTCAATGCTTTTTTTTCTGTGGTATCGCCTGCAGGCCTATTCCACTATGTTGCATGATAATTTCGGAAACTAACTTTGAACAATAAACACGGAAGAGCCAACCACTGCTCTAATCATTTGAATAGGTTGAAAATAACACTGAATCCTCGAATCCTTTCTCAATTAGCACCTGCCCGATTCTGTCATAAATGCATTAAATCCGCAGTCTAGTGCAGTGCTGGGCACAGTTGGGGCCCCTCAAACGCTTTACTTCCTCTACCAACGTCTCTCTCGTCTTTTTCCATGGCAAAGGTGCGGCGCTTACTGGGAAGGGACAGTGAACGCTAACGGTGGGGTCAGTATTGCCTCGATTGAGGCAAATATGCCCAACACTTGTCCACATTTATGACATTATTTTCTTAATTAGTTTTACTAGCAAATAAATTACTTTCTTTTGAATTTCAAAACACTGGCGATGGTACTTGCATTTCGATTTCCAGAGATTTTCGAGGTAAAGTGGATAGGAACGACCCGAAAATCGAGAACGACTGCTATACAGAAACAAGACTAATGTGTTCCACTGGTAGCATTCCCGAATTCCGAAATACGTATAGTCTGATTTAACACAGGAGGATTTAATAGATCCGCGCTACGAGTAGGGGAGACCGGGGCTAGTTGACTAATGGGGTTAGTCGACTAATCCATTCTAATTGTAATACTATAAAGTAGATAATGCTGCTTTCCGCGATATTGACATAAAACATAAAAATTACTAGCTCACCATGTAATGTGTTGTCGTGACCGAAACTTGCGTGTTGTACCAATAAGAATAAAAAATCGAAAAACATTGGCGGTAGTAAATATTTTGTTTCACAATACATTGTATGATACATTGACTATAATTTCAGGTATTTTATTTTATCGGGTGCATCGAGGTTATGCACATGTGGCCCTTACAATGATCAAAATGTGGAACTTGGCTACTTGGCTAAGCATAGGATCTACGTCGATTCAAGAAAGATTCCTTGTCCTAAGAATTAGTAGATGATTCAGAATGCTTGATCTGCAATGAATCTTACACTGATAGCGTTTGTGGTGAAAACTGTGCAGTGCACACGTTGCAACAAATAAGCTCACGAAAAATGCATCAGACGTGTGTATTAACTGTGACTCGGATGATGATTTGTAAGCCTAATCTGGCTTAATGTTCCCTACAAATCATCATCTGATTCACTACAGTAGATATGTATGAACAAATAAAAATTTATGTATTGGTAATACTATTAATTTTTCTTGAACACTTAAAAGTAACTGTTAAGTTGACGAACCTCAACAGATATGTCAACTAGCCCCACAACCGGGGTTTGTTGACTTATTGCTCCCACTAATCTAAATTTGATTAAAACTACAACTAGGTTCAATCAAAGAGATTTTCAAAATTATATCTGTATACCCAAGTCAATTTGCAAACTTTTGGTGTACAAGTCAGAAAAATACTAATGGTTCATTGGTAAACATTAAATATGTTAAAAGTTAGTCAATTAACCCCGGCCTCCCCTACTTTGAGATGAGGGGAGTCACGCAAAAATGTGTACCCCCTCTCTGATGACCAGAGCACTTGCGCGACTGCGCGACCAGTCTACGGTCTTAGTGGGGAACGTTGGAGTGTGCGCATTGCTGGAATAGGATAGTGGAAGGGGTAAGTAGGAGACTACCGTGCATCCGTTTGGATACAATCTAGTCAGTCTGGTGTCGCTCGACCGGAGAAATTGAGGGGAATACAGTTATCCTCTCTCCTTCATTACAGGATTATTCACGTGATATTGTGACACATGCACGACAGGGACGAAATGCGTCACGTGACCCGTCTGTGGTAGAAGCGTGGGGATGCTGGCCGCCTGGAATGGCGATCCCGTTGTAGAAGGGGAAGATAGAGTGGAACAGTAATGTCAGCAATATTTACATAAAAATTTAAATAACAAATTGCTCTAACTCTAACTAATCTACAGACTAAAACTACAACTAGGTTCAATCAAAGCGATTTTCAAAATTAAATCTGTATACCCAAGTCAATTTGCAAACTTCTGGTGTACAAGTCAGCAAAATACTAATGGTTCATTGGTAAACATTAAATATGTTAAAAGTTAGTGAACTTGAAGCCCCGGTCTTCCTTACTTCGCGACACCTCGTTACAGGTCCACAGCCAATATTACAGGTATCAATACTTGCTTAATAAAAACGTAACGACCAGAACTATACTTAATTGCAGTTACCGGCCGGTGATTTGTTATATCGCATTCAATTCACTGCAATTGGAGCGAGAGAATCGTGAGAATACACTTTTAAGCCGGATTTCCCTAGAAATAAGCCAGCGCACGGATTCGCCAAACATATGCATACCTACATAAGCACACGTTCACTCGTACACAGATACGTGTATCGTTCATGTACAATAAGCTACCAAACGAGTATGTAGAGGATGTTGCGTGTGCGTCTGCTAATACGATAACTGGCTTTTCACGATACGGCTACTTATTTGCATGAACTTCGCTATCCTCCGCTATGGAACAACGGGATTCGCCGGTTAAGCCGCGCCGCGTTGCTAGTTGGATTAAAAAGACGTCGGTATTCGAATAATAAGCAAGTCGCTGGGCTGCGAATAATAGTTTTGTAAGTTCGGCGACCACTGGTTTGTAGAGGTTTCTAAACCCTGCTGATTCGCTAACATTACAGCCGCAAGAATTTTTGCATGGGTACCTGTATACTAGAATATACCAGTTGTGACGTTGCCAATTTTGCGACGTCACTTCTCCGTCAATTACGGTTATGTTTCGAACGTAAGAAAGGACTGGACCGCCCTAACTCTAATGGGACACGATACCGAAAACACAGGATTCGAGAGCACTCCCCAAGGAGATTCCGTATTTACCATAAATTGCGTAATGACATCTGTCGCGCGTGCCGAGAACGGCAAGTTACAGAGCCGTATCAGGAACGCGCCAGCGGAACCACCGACCTTCCGAAGTTCCCAGGAAAAGCACTCCGCGTTACAGGATTCGTCCGCCGAGAGGAATTGGCCAACGTTGGCGAAGCCCCGTGCACGGCCAACAATTATCTGGAACGGCAGCACACGGGCAACCAACCCGGAGGCAGTGTCGCCAGATGAGGGGAATCACGATGAGATGATGTACCCCAGTGTCACCAGAAAATATTCAAATGGATATCTCTTTCCTCTCCTCCTTTTCCCCTTCCACTATTCTATTCCAGCACCATGTGCACACGCCAACGTCCCTCACTAAGACCGTAGACCAGGCATGGGCAGAAATAGCACGCGAGCTAGGGAATTCGAGGTAGACGCCTAAGAAGGCCTACTTCTCCCGCCCGCGCGTCTCGCTCCCCGTGGCGGCCATGGTCCCGCGGAGCTCCTCAGGCTCGTACCTACCGCACGCCGTATAGTTTAAATGAATCGAAATATCCTCTTTTAAAATTGAGGGTAAATATTTTAAATTAAATATATAAATTGAATAAGTATAAATAAAATTAAGGTAAATTTTCTCAATGTTCGGATCGACTTATTTGTGCGAATGTTCGTTTTCGAAAATGCGTAGTATAAAAACAGAACAGCGTACACTGTTGAGTGATTCCTCGCTGACGTCTTTAATGCGGATATCAACGTCCAACTTCCCCTTCGATGTTTCCGATTTGCCATGCAGTTCTAATGAACATGCGGAATAGTCAAGCTTTCTTTGAATAAGTTTTTTTGAATAGCGAAATAATCAAGCTTTCTTAATTGCCAGTAAAATTTTGACAGTGTAATAAATACAATTTTCCACATTTATTTTTTCGAAATTTTCGTGCCGTGCAGTGGAATAGGCGTATAGGGGAAACCACTTACAAAAAAAAACGCATTGACCATAGTATGTAGCTCATGGGTGATGTGGAAGTCTATGGGTACGCGAATCGCCCCAACGCAGTGATGGTACGTAAGGCGCTTTTTTCGCGCATGCGTGAGTTTCATCAGGAACGTATCTACGTTCGAAGTTTGTGGGGAACTGTGGCGGTCTTGGCGTTGCCCTACGCCGCTGTCGCACAGTGGGATATTTGTTACAATTTTAATATATATGTATATATACGTACACATGTTATACATTCATTTTTCAAAATCAAATCATAATAAATTTTGCGAAATTAGCGGGGCGACCAAAGTACCCGATCTTCGTACTTGACTGAGGCCATCTGAGGCTAGAATCGTCGCGCATGCGCGAAAAAAGCGCCTTACGTACCATCACTGCCCCAACGCGCCACGCGCAGTGCATACGGCATGCGGTAGGAACGGGCCTGAGAAGCTCCGCGAGACCATAGGCGCCACGGGGAGCGAGACGCGCGGGCGGGAGAAATAGGCGTCCACCGAGAATTCCCTAGCTTGCGTGCTATTTTTGCCCATGCCTGTCGTAGACCACGGTACCCGTGCCGTAGACTGGTCTGGTCATCAGAGAGGGGGTAAACTGTATTCCCCTCGATTTCCTCGATCTGGCGACACTGATGTACTCCCTCTTTGATGACCAGACCAGTCTACGGCACGGGGACTGTGGCCTACGATCTTAGTGGGGGGACGTTGGAGCGTGGGCGTGGTGCTGGCATGGGATAGTGGAAGGGGAAAAGGAGGAGAATGTGTGAGAGCCGTTTGGCTCTCATCTGGCGACACTGCC
The DNA here is from genome assembly GCA_028455605.1 of Lasioglossum malachurum. Classification (NCBI taxonomy): domain Eukaryota; kingdom Metazoa; phylum Arthropoda; class Insecta; order Hymenoptera; family Halictidae; genus Lasioglossum; species Lasioglossum malachurum. The sequence goes on along the minus strand of CM052314.1, from coordinate 19,220,959 downwards.
CGGAGGCATCGAATGAGGAATTCGGTTAGGAGGTCGTGTAGGGAGAACAGGGATCGATTCGCCAAACGATCGAAAGCCATTGGATCACTGTCGCGCTGGCTCTCGTTACGCGAAAACCTGTCAAATTTCGACGCTGCAAATTAGGGAAACGCGTAGCGAAGTCGTGTCCGTTAGAGGGTCCAATGCGGGATCTAATTGTGACTCCCCAAGCCTTCCAGCGCGAGGAGATCGCTTCCCGGAAGCAGCTCCAGCCATCTTCCTTTGCACGGGGGATAGGAACGAGAGCAGGAACGGTAAGTCGCGCAGTGATCTATCGTGCATAATTTCGTTAAGAGATGGCTCGATCTTTGTCGCGAGAGGACGAACGCGTCTCGTTTCGTCCTCGAATTTTCGTGTGTGTGCCGAGGTGCAGGGCACCTCGTTCCGTCGCGTCGCGTCGGCTCGTGCTCATTCCGAATATACTGGAATATAGTGGAATATACCAGAATGTACAAGAATATACCAGAATATACCAGAATATATCAGAATATACCACAATATACCAGAATGTACAAGAATATACCAGAATATAGCAGAATGTACCAGAATATTAGAGAATATACCAAAATATACCAGAATATAAGAGAATATACCAAAAAATGTACCAGAATATACCTGCATATAGTGGGCTGCTCTTTTCTTTGCGTAACCAGAATTTTTTGTCTGTCTCCTATAAATTTGTGTCTTTTTCGTATATTATCCAGTAGATGTGGACGGGAAGATGTAAGAAATCCACGTTTCGATCCTGGAGGATCAATGGTTCAAAAGTTAGAAGTGATTAAAGTTGAGCGATTTGTAGTGTTTTTGACAGGTTAGCGCTACCATGTTGTGTGTAGTGAAGGTTGGGTGCCGCTTACCGGACGGAGCCGCTGGGTGGCAGCACAAGCACGCGGTAATGCCGATTATTAATTATGTGGTTATCGGTTAGGTCGGGCGAAACTTGTATTTCTCGAATCTTCTCAAAATCTAATGGATGAGATAAGAAAAGGGCAAAAATTTCTGGTTATGCAGAAATTTTTGTGGAATATACTACAATATGCTGAAATATACTAAAATATGCATACTAGAATATACTGGAATATAGTTGAATATACCAGAATATACTATAGTATACTGGAAGATAGTGGAATATACAAGAATCTACTAGATTTTTCATCATTATTCTGACCATATGTTTTATATATGTGTGTGTCAAAAACAACAGTGGCATTCTTGCCGTATATTTTAACTCTTTGCCTTGTGAAACTCGTCGTAGCGACATGTTAAAAAAATCTGCAGTGAGTGAAATGGCAAGTGTATCCGTTACAAAATTATATCGACTCTTTCCAATGTCCATTACACACTTTGATACTTTATTCGGTTAAAAAACGATGGTTTCATAATTTATCCCTGAATAGATGGGGTGATCGATATTATTTTTATTGCTGCACGCGTCGCACGCTGATAAATGGCCACTGGTAATATATTCTATCGTCAAAAGCACAGCCAAATCCTGTCGAGGGAATGAATAGTTACATGTGTCCCAATTTCTGCACTCATTTTGATCGCCTAGCGCTAACACGCCCTTTAATTAAGCCCCCGATTCTCACTTGCCTCCTGCGCCCCGCAAGTTCGTGAAAATTGCCACTTTTGCGGCCATTGTAGCTAGGGTTGCCAACCATCCTCGATTGGCCGGGATTGTTGTGAAATTGAACTGTATTACCATCTTCTCACATATTTTCTGTTAATAAAAAAAATTTCTTCGGAAAACTGGGTATATTATGTTAAGTTAAGTGGTGTCTCAATGGAAAATATTGTAAAATTGTATATACAGGGTGTCCGGCATACAATGGACAACCGATTAGGAAGTAATTCCGCCCGTAAAAGTGAGTCCAAACTAAAGTACAACATTTTTTTGTTCGACGCATTCTTTTCGAGAAAACTTAGTTTAAAAAATCCGTTGCGGTCGCGCGCTTTAGCGTAGAAAGCAAGTGAATCGGTCGGTCATGGTCAGACGCATCAGATGATTCGTATCTACAGTAAAGTTTCGATATCTTTCCCATCGCCAGTTCCGAGCAAGAAGAAATATCGTGTAGGGACACTATTTATTAAACACGGACCGAGCGGCCGAAGTGTATCGCTGAAAACACTCCTAATCCAATTACAAAGCTTCTTCATTTTTCATTATTTTTTTATTTTTCTGATTAAAATGACACCAAATAAGACACAAGTTGGCCCATATTTAGTGTACATGTCAATTAAACCACTAAATATACAATTCAAATTATGTCGTTTGTGGTGTCATTTAAGAAATAAGTTGGTGAACAAATACATAGGTAAGTACTTTTTTATAACGAATGTCCAGCTGCATCGATTGATGTATTAAAAAATACCTCATTCCATTAAAAAAAATGAAGTTGACCTTCATATGTCCTTTACGCGTCCACCTACAAAAAAGCTACTAACATCAGATTAATGATGTGTATGTAGATTCCTAACACCAATAGCAGCCGAGTTATTCAGGTGGCCTGTTTGTAGTGCCTCATCCTGTATATGTATATTTCGGAATTGTTTCAGAAAAAGTTGGCCACACACCCTAACTGTAGTCGGTGTAAGTTACAGTCGATCCTTCGACGTTTGCACTTTTCTATGAATTATGCATTATTCCAGATCATAAACCGTAGCAACATTGGAAGAATCGAAATCGTAGGGCAACATAAATTTATTCATTAAGAATTCCAAGTTAAATACAAAAGTGCATCAAACAATCGATTTTTCTCTGTCATAAGTGTTTATATTCGTCCTCTTTATTCTTTCATTTCATCTATGGTTCCCGAGGATTTGATTGGTCTACTCAACACAAAAAGTCGTGAAAGACTGTTCGCAATACTTGAAAATATTAACTTTTTAATATGAGTCTATTGAGATTTCTTCGCTATTGACAAGTGCTTGCACATATTGTTCAAGATCATTCTTTCATGAACCCAACATTAGAAACAAATGATTGGAACGTCTCGATTAATTCTGTGGCTTAAAACTTAAAACAGTAACGACACTTAGAAAATGTAAAAATATGGAGACATTATTTTCGATGAATTCAAATTATTTACATAAGAAATAAATTTTTATTCATCTCCATTCCCATTGAGATGATTTATTATACAAACATTTTATTTTACATGAAGATCCGCTGTCTACTTATAGAAAACAAAAACACAGGTATTTACTCATTCGTATATCCATACTTTCTTTACACATAGCGGTGGCGAATTTTATTCTTCGCATTTCTCATTAATGAAAACATCTTCCGCTAGAGACGTAGAACACATCTAGAGCAACTATAAAATTTACATAAACTTCCGCTTTCGTGATAAACATCGTGCAATGATAAATCGATATTACTCTACCAACAAAGTTGCTGTACGCAGCTCTATAAAATTTTAACGAGGTGGATTCGCGAGTATTTTATAATCCGAGATTAGCTTTTATTCAGTGCTCTGCAATTTTTATAGGGGTTCTGTGGGTGTGTGCGTGTACGTGTGTAGTTGTGTGTGTGTGTGTACAGTATCAGACTTCGCAATCTCGCCGGTCCTCAGCATCGGTGGAACCTCTATCGAGAGATTTCCCATCGAGTTTGCACGATCGGGTGCCTGTAGCAGTATCTTCTATATGCACCGAAAATTTTCGATGGAATTCGCTGATGGGGTCGTATCTGGAATGCAAGCGATCCTAAGGGCGAATCAGTCGAGCGACCATCATTCCAACCTTGGTCAGTTACCATAGCCGCCGCGCCGTTGAGAACTACCGTTATCGATCATTTCGCAGTGTTCGGTAACGACTTCGTCGTCGTCGCCAGCACCGATGATGGGGGATGCAGGTTTTAGTTATAACGAAGCAATTTAACGATGCAGTGATTGATGGATCGCGGGCCGACTTAACGATCACAATCGATCGGCAATCGCTACGGTGATTGTCCCAAAAATCATGGATAACGAATTGGCGTTGCACTTCTTCTATAGGGTTTTCTATTAACAAGTGTCATTTTAAATTTCGCACCATATTCTTTTCCTGCGAATGGTAGATTTGTTCCGTCGCGAAGGAACCGTTACACGGGGGGTCTTCCGTCGAAAAAAACTTAGTCCCTGTAACGACCACGTCTCAAAGTAAGATTCACTATTAACAAAGTTAGGTATCATCCCACTCCTCCTTCCGGCCAGGGTTACCATATTCTGCGCAGTCCAGGCCCCTTACCAAGCCACGCCAAGGAGCCCGCCTTTGCATCCCCCACTTTTCCCACTAACGCTGACGCGTACGACTCGTTAGCTTGCTCCACGTGGTACAGGTCAGCGTTAGTGGGAAGAGTGGGGGATTTAGCAATAGGACAAAAAGATAGCACATCGTCTATTTTTTCTCATTTGGTAGAATAAACTGAAGAAAATGAGTATTTTAATATGTCAACATATTCTGACATGTCTGTATGTATAATGTACTGAATATCATCGACAACATTTACTTCAACAGAATTCTAGAAATGAAAACGTAAATATTGTGCTTCGCAAGTGGGGCAAAACGATAGCACGTGTAGCAAATCTACGCTTCCCAGTTACACTGAAGCTCGCGAATTGCGAACATCAACCTCAGAACATAGTTAATAAAGTCCGTGATATTATCTCGTGTTGTATATTTGTTTAAAAAAGGCAAAATATTATGAAAAATGGGTCTCGGAAAGATATTGAACGCGTGTGAAATTAACACTATAATAAAATTGGAAGAAGAACAATATATTCAGTGACAAAAATAGCAACAATTATGAGTAGAAGTCGAAAAGTAATAATGATTTCTTGAAAAATCCGGAAAACTATAGTAAAAAGAAGAGTTCTGGACGTCCGCAAAGTCTAAGTGCCCGCGAACGTCGTGCGATACTAAGAGCAGCAGCATTCGATTCTAAGATGACTGCAAGGCAAATTGCTCAAAATGTTGGTGTAGGCACTAATGTAAGGAATGTGAGACATGTTTCACAAAAATGCAAATACATACAACGAAGAAAATGAAAAAGAAAGCCTTGGTCAACTGTGCAACATAAGAACAATCGGTTACACTTTGCGGAATAGAATATTCATATGCGAAAGAAATGGCAAAGAATAATATTTACGGATTCAAAGAGGTTTGACTTAGATGGACCTGATGATCTGAATTACTATTTTCACGATATGCGAAAAGAGGAACAATTTTTGAGTCGTCGGCAAATGGGAGGTGGTAGTGTGATGATTTGATTAGATATCGGGTACTGTGGTAAAATGGAAACCAAATATATAACAGGAAAAATGAATAGCAAAATGTATTTGGAAATGATTAAGGAACAAATAAACACGTACGCGACCAGAATTGCTGGAGAGAAGTATACTTTTCGGCAGGATAATGCCGCAGTACACACTGCAAAAGTAGTAAAAGTTTCTCTTTTCTCGAGAAAAAATTCGCGTTTTAGATTGGCCAGCAAGATCATCCGACCTCAACATTATTGAAAATTTTTGGGGAAATCTTTCCCGAGCTGTTTATATAGAAATGGCAGACAATTTGGAAATATTGCCGAATTAAAAAACTCTATATATCTTTGCCAAAGAGAATGATGGCTGTTATTAAATATAAAGGAGGAGTCACAAAATATTAAGCATTAATTATCATTCGTTGATTTACTCTGTCATACGTAATTTTAATTTAAATGTGTTACCATTTTGTGACACCAAATTTTCTTAAAAATTCGTTTTTTTTTAAATAAAATTGTATAGACTGGACAAATTCAATTCAATTTCATTTGTGTCTGTTTATAGAGATATTTTGCAAGAATGTGTAAAAATAAAACCTTGGTTGTAATATTAAATAAATAAATATTACGTTAATTGTAAAGTGTGCTATCTTTTTGTCCCGGAGTGTAGCTTTTGAAGGAGCGCGTCTTCTATTGGCCGAAGCGGTCACACACCGGATAGACCCCTCTCGCCTCTGTGCCCCCCCCCCCCCACCCGAGAACTTTCTTGTGAGCTCTCAGCGGTACATATATCGGGATATTGCGAGAAATTCCATGGAATCTGGCTGGAGTAATGTCGCTGGAAAATAATGGGGCGACTGTCACGGGAACTTGAGAACGCTCTGAATGCTACATTTAACGAATTCGAGATCGTGGATAATTGAGTGGAAAGCGAAAATGACGTCTCCCTCGCGAAAAGCAGAGACTCGAGCTATAAACGCTTTCCCAGTTGCACGTGTAACTTTTGTAAGTCCCCTCGTTGTCGCTTTTCGAACATTCTGCTACTCTCTTTGCCGTCTGTTACTTCGACCGATATAATTATCAATGGATGTTCGCTCGGGCAACGTCGCGTCGCCGCGGCAAAAAGATTTGAAAAAGAAAAAGACCGATAAGACTCGAACAGAACCGCGAGAGTTTCCCTTTGGTTGACGCAATGAATTTCAACAGAACTAACATAACGAGTGATTTATTGATCAAAGGACACCGGCGTTGCTTCTATTCGATTTGATGGTACAATGGAAGAGCATTAGTAAATGGTTTCCAAGAACGTAAGTCGTTGACGGTATAAGCCGCAGCGTCTCAAGGAGATCTAGACTGCCAGAGGTCCCATTTTAATCTATTAATGGATATATTTCAGAAAGTATGCTCATTGGAACACATACACATTGTTATAGTCCACAGCCCGCGACAATGCTGTAAGACATCACGTAAAACGAAATAATTATGTATTATATGAAAGAATTTCATCGTCTTTCATGCAGAGTGTTATTATTTACTTCTGGGGACGTCGTTCCACGCACTGTTTTCATTAGAATTTCTATCAATTTGAAAGCTACACAGCTTGACCTCTTGTTAGCCGCGACAAATCTATAAGACAGTTTCTTGCAAACAGTGAATGCGAAAAGATCATCAATGAAATATTCTTCTGAAGTGTCAGTAATTGAAGTAAAACATGAAAAATATTAATCAACTTGTAATATTTGTGTTTATACTAATCATTTGCGAAATGAAAATAATTCAGTGGCAAAAATTTCTGAAATTCTTGGAAGAAGCCGTTGTGTAGTTTATTATTATCTAAAAAATTATGAAAACTATGGTAAAAAGAATCTAGGAGGCCGTCCAAAGTTGACAACTGGACAAGACAGACGGAATATTTTACGACATGCATCGAACTCTACATTAACGGCACGACAAATTGCGACAGAAACTGGCGTAAAAACAAGTGTCAGGACAGTACAACGAATAATAAAGGCTTCAAATAGTTTAAAAAGGCGTAAAATTTTGATAAGACCGCCGCTAACTAACCGTCATAAAGAAGCCAGATTAGAGTTTGCAGAACAACGCATGCATTGGCGTAAGAAATGGAGGAAAGTAATTTTTTCTGACGAGAAACGGTTTACTTTAGATGGACCTGCTAACACTGTTCAACAAATTTCAACTTTTCTTTTGTATTTAGATTCCCACTGTGCGATTCTTATAGAGTTTTTCGCGCTGATTCCGAATCTGTCCTTAATTTTTCTCATATACGTACAGTTTTTGAGAAAATGGAGTTTTAAAAAAAGACATATTTTTCAACTTTGAACAAATATTGTGATGTTATTATAAAAGATATTGAATTGTTCTTTACAGCAAAAGATTCCTTAGACTTTCCCGAATAGTGATATACAATATTAATAATAAATTATGATGGTTTAAACATGTTTAAACGATCAGTAAAGACGGAGAGACGGAGAGATATTTTTGAATTTATCTCAAAAAATAAGGGTCCAGCGGAAAATCGAACTATACCACGCGATAGAGCAGACTTTTATCTTGAGAAACCACCCTATTAAGTTTGGAACGTCGACGTTTTTTTCGAACCAGAAAGCAAAATATCTTCGCCCGACATGAGTTGCGGCCAGTGGCGCTCGGGACGGTATACGGCGTAGTGACAGGATACGAAGCGACGAACGACCGTTCTAGTGGTGAGCGCCACTGGCCGCAACTCATGTCGGGCGAAGATATTTTGCTTTCTGGTTCGATAAAAACGTCGATGCTGCAAATCTTCCAAAGGGGGTTTCTCAAGATAAACGTCTGCTCTATCGCGTGGTATAGTTCGATTTTCCGCTGGACCCTTATTTTTTGAGATAAATTGAACAATATCCTCAAAAATTGGTGCAAAAGTGGTGTCTCCCCGTCTTTAATATTATTATTATATATCACTGGATTCGGGAAAGTCTACAGTATCTTTTGCTGTAAAGAACAATTCAATATCTTTTATAATAACATCACAATATTTGTTCAAAGTTGAAAAATATGTATTTTTTTTTAAAGTCCATTTTCTCAAAAACTGTACGTATAGGAGAAAAATTAAAAACAGATTTGGAATCAGCGCGGAAAACTCTATAAGAATCGCATAGTGGGAGTCGAAATATTTTTTGGCTGTTGGACACATACACACACACACACACACATAGTGTAATCTAAATTATTATTTTCACGATTTAAAAAAAGAGGAATTGACACTGCAAAGGCGACAAATGGGTCTAGGATGAATAATGATTTGGGCGGCTATATGATATCATGGAAGAACTGAAATTGAATTTATCTTCACAAAAATAAACAGCAGGAAATACATAGATGTTATTGATAAGCTCCTGTCAAAATATGCTCAGTCTATAGCCAACAAAAATAAGGAAATAGACGTTTTGCCATGGCCAGCGAGATCTCCCGACTTAAATATCATTGAGAACCTTTGGGGAATACTAGCCAGGGAGGTTTATTATAAAGGAAACCAGTTTAGTACTGTAGAACTATTGAGAACCTGCGTTGAAATAGTATGGAAGAAAATTAAGCAAAAAACTATTAAAAACTTGTATAAATCTATTCGAAAAAGTATATTACATGTCATAAAAAATAAAGGTGGCAACACAAAATATTAATAACCTATAAAAATAAGTTGTACGTGTTAGTTTTTTACAAAAACATTACCTGTCTTATAGTTTTGTCGCAGTTAATAAAAGGTAAGTCGGTGTTACTTTCAAATTCTTAGAAATACTAACGAAAACGCTGCGTTAAACGACGTCTCCAGAAGTAACTAATAACACTCTGTATGAGAGACGATAGAGTTCTTTCATATAAAACATAATTATTTCGTTTTAAGTGATGTCTTATAGTATTGTCGCGGACTGTAGATCAGGGGTGGCCAACTTCTGTATACAGGGTCTCCTGGTGGATGGTAGGGATATCACGTGATCCCTACAAGCTTTTCATTGCCATCTCCTGATGGACGATCAGAACTCGTTTGAAATGACGAATGATGCACAATTGGACCTACATAAAAATATCGATCCACCTGCATTTTGAAAATCTTTAGCTAAATTCGTTATTAAAATTCGGAATAACCTGGAAACAGTTCTTGTAGTCACCAGAATCTCACCACCAGTCTCAAACGCTGTACACATTTTAGAGTGCGATATGACGCATTAATGAACTTTGATCTCTCTGTGATATCTAGAAATCTGATCGTCATCTCAATTCAAAAATTTGCAGTCATTCGTCTATTGAGGAAAACTAACATTCGGCAGAAAAATTCGAGCGAAATTACTCTTTGAATACTGAATGCTACAGCTGATAGAAACGCGATGTAACCAGCATCGTATTCAAGTAATATCCATCAGCCTCGAGAATCCGAGAGAAAGGCAGAGGGTTGAACCCCCTCGCGAAACGACGAGGAAAACAATTGATCGCTAATGGTACATTTACCGTATCCGAAACACAAAGGAACGAGCTATTGCGAGAAAGCTGAAAGACACCGAGGAAAGAAGTGGCCGAAAGTGACGAGCTCAGCGATTTTCCGTCGAGGCTAAGAAAAGGTACGGGGGAAGCAGGGAAGCTCGTGCAAAACACTCCCCGTCGCCCGTCCTCCTTTGCTCGTTGGCATCGTGAAATAAGCGAGCGTCCAATTTTCGGCTGGCCTCGCTCCGTCGGCCGAAGAAAGTCGGAAAATCGCGCGCGGTCCTCCTTTCTCCGGGGTCGCTTGAACTCGACTGTGGTGTAAAATCGATATCGGCTTGCCGGCTTATCGAACCCGCTCGAGACAGAACGTCCCGTGGGCTGGAGAGCTTCCGTAGCGACCCGAGAGCTTTCACGCGGGCGAACGCGACCATGATGGGACGCGGTGATTCCTACGAATCAAGGCACATTCGTTACCAATAGAAATAAACGAGCCGAACCACACTCGCTCTCAAACGCCCAGTCCCTGGAAAAAAATCTCGAATTTTCATCGTTTACCGCTATTCAACTTTCATCTCCTCTTAACGAACTCAAGGAAAATAACAACGACACCGATCGTAAAATGGTTAACACATTATCTACCGGCGACTACACCCCGGGACAAAAAGATAGCACACTTCAGAATTAACGTAATATTTATTTATTTAACATTACAACCAAGGTTTTATTTTTACACAGTCTTGCAAAATATCTCTATAAACAGACACAAATGAAATTGAATTGAATTTGTCCAGTCTATACAATTTTATTTAAAAAAAGAATTTTCAAGGAAATATGGTGTGACAAAATGATAGTACATTTAACTTAAAATTATGTATAACAGTAAATCAACGAATGATAATTAATGCTTAATATTTTGTGGCTCCTCCTTTACATTTAATAACAGCCATCATTCTCTTTGGCAAAGATTTATAGACTTTTTTAATGGTTTTTTGCTTTAATTGCTCCCACTCATCTTAAATACATTTTTAAAATTCGGCAATATTTCCAAATTGTCTGCCATTTCTATATAAACAGCTCGGGCAAGATTTTCCCAACAATTTTCAATAATGTTGAGGTCGGGTGGTCTTGCTGGCCAATCTAAAACGCGAATTTTTTCTCGAGGAAAGTACTCTTTTACTACTTTTTCAGTGTGTACTGCGGCATTATTCTGCTGAAAAGTATACTTCTCTCCAGCAATTCTGATCGCGTACGTGTTTATTTGTTCCTTAATCATTTCCAAATACATTTTGTGCTATTCATTTTTCCTGTTATAAATTTGATTTCCATTTTACCATAATACCCGATATCGCACCAAATCATCACACTACCACTTCCCATTTGCCGACGACTCAAAAACTGTTCCTCTTTTCGCATATCGTGAAAATAGTAATTCAGACCATCATCATGTCCATCTAAGTTAAACCTCTTTGCATCCGTAAATATTATTCTTCGCCATTTCTTTCGCATATGAATATTCTATTCCGCAAAGTGTAACCGATTGTTCTTATGTTGCACAGTTGACCAAGGCTTTCTTTTTAATTTTCTTCGTTGTATGTATTTGCATTTTTGTGAAACATGTCTCACA
>CM052314.1:19155299-19203049 GCA_028455605.1 Lasioglossum malachurum | reverse complement strand
CTGACCTCCAAATAACCTTGAAAATGGATCCGAAGGTCAAATACAAGATCATGGACATATGTCCTCCATTCATCCCTGCAACTTTTATTCTAAACATTTTTACCGAATATGGTTATCTGAGAAGTTAAAAACATCCCTGGACGGGTGATTTTGGATAGCCTGTATAAATGACTTTGTTTGAGAAAATGTGGAGGTCGCGAGCTTAGTTGCCATTCTAATAGAATAAGAATTATTGACCTTTTCACCTTGAAATCAATTTTTCAGCAGCTCTCTTACATCAATTCCCACCAAACCGAGGCGAGGGTGCAGAATCACGCTATGATGATAGTCGTGACATATAATTTCTGTACACTCTGTACAGCTTTAGCTGAACGAAGTGCGACGAACTTGCGATTTGATCGATTCTTATTTAACTGATAGGTATTTGCGAAATGAAGTCTGCGAGCCAGATTATCGTCGTCCAGGAAGTCCATGTCGTTGATTATTTCATAATCAATTATTAATGGCCGTTGAAAGTGATAATTACGTATTTAAGCTGTGAACAGTACGAAATGGCTAGACTATGATACCCCTAATGGCATCAAGCGTTCCGTGAAATTCAGATGATGCTATCAATGAGATGTAATCTCACACCTGACTACTGGAGTGTGCATACTCCAACGCGGTCTTCGTGTACCCACGTTCTCGTTCCATCATCTAGGTCAACGTATACATATCAAATCAGCCTCATATTTGCCTTGTTCAGTGTTCGTTACTGCCTAACAATCCATTCGATCACGCTGATAAATTAAAATCGATATTCCACGTGTACCGATTGCTTGGCAATCTTAGCCAAGGACCAACGTCGTTTGTAACGAATCAAAACGGTATGATCTATCTTCCTTCAATTTTATATCTTGCTGCTTGCAACTTTCTACTTTCCGATTCACTTCTTCGCTTACATGCAAGGACAGGTCATATCTGCTGGCTCGCCAAGTTTAACACTAGAACTACCAACCGTTATGACGAGGCTATTTCTACCGAAACAAGTCAAAATGACTGATCTCTAAAAAATACGTAATAATACAATAGAATATTTTTCTATTTATTGATTTATTACTATCTTACAAAAGGAAGTCCAAGTCATGGAATTATAACTACTATACGTGTATAATGGCAACTGTAATAATAGAATTCAGAAACTCAAAAACCCTTATATACCAAGTTTAAAAAACATTACAACTTTTAATTTTAGAGGAACAAGAATCTAATTCAAATAATGTAATATGTTAAAATAAAATAATATAAACAAAAATATATATATTTATATACAATAGAATTATAAATTTGTTTGCAAAGTTTCTATCCTACACATTTTTTTGAATTGCAGGATATAATGGCATTATTTCATTCGCAAGAACTCTTAGCGTAATAAAAACAAATAACAAAATCGATTCGAACAAAAGTTGAACAGTGATCCGACATCTACAAACTTCGATATATAAAATTTTGGAAATTTTTTTTTGCAACAATTAATCAAGGGCACTTTGATTTTTTAAATGTTAAAATGTATTTTTTATTTCATAATGTTGTAGCTGACCTTAAGACGAATTCAACGATATATCATATTATGATCTTGAGATCATAAATAACGTTGCAATAGTTTTGGCCAGCTTTTCGGGCCAAATACTCCACTGTGCGACGATGGTAATTTTCCATCAGAGTTGTCCCCGCTCATAAATCTCAACCATCCTCCCCAGTCTCTTCTCTCTCCTTTCGTACTCCTATTACAAATATATAGGGATATGTTTGTAGGGACAAAACTTGACCCGTCCTTGACGTAGACGAAAACCAGGCATCTTCACCAGCGACCATCCTTTGTTTCTTTACCTACTGTCAATTTTCCTCCCCTACAATTCATCCTTGCTTCTTCATTCATTCCTTCCATTTTTCTTAACCACCCTAGCATCAGAATTCATCCGAGTTTGAAAGCGTTCACATCGTCAGTAGAAAAATAAAGACCAGTATTTAACAAGTTCTAAAGCTGTACTCATTTCGGCATTACGATATTATAATAATAATAACTACTATAATAACTAATTCACTAATTCACTTTCCGAGGAATCCTGAACATTTTCTTCGTCTATAATCTCATTATCACTATTATCACTAGACTGCGGATCTTTATGCATTTACGAAGAAATTGGTTCGGTGAAATATAAAACGGTAAAAGATTCGAAAAATTTAAGAAGACTGTAATGTTGTTTTTAATTAACGAAGTCATGAAGGTGTGAAATCAATTTTTATTTTATTCCTGCTTCCCAAAATAAATGCAGAACACTTTTATTTCGCATAAAGACACCCGCAGTCTAATTATCACTATAAGGTTCAATTTCATTTTCTTCTGATTGACTTTCTTCATGTTCATACAATTCGCCATCCACGATATCAGAGCGTTCCATTGGTATATTGTTCACTTTTTGCAACAATTCAAAGATTTTCAATCGTTTTTCCATTTTTAGGGGTTGTAAAACATCGTTATTGTATAAAAAAGAATTAGGTTCGATTCCAACGACTACGGTATACAACATGACCGAGTGAAACAACATCGAGATGACTATATGTTACTTTACGTCGCGGCTATGTTTATGTTTATGTTGTGGCGCCAGAATAAGACGTTACGTGTGATAAAGTTTCATAACAAAACATCGATGAATCTATCGAAATATCCAATAAACGATTTCGAGTTCGGTAAACGGATTATAAATATAGGATACTTTCCCACTTTGAGAAGTACCAGTCAAAATGACTGATATTGGTATAAGTAGCCATGATACAAAAATATTTTGATTCGTTCATCAAAATTCATTATATTACACCTTCACTCATCGCTGCGAAAGTTGTTACGTCATTGAGGAAAATAAATGTAACATGAAGTAAGAACATTAAAATGAAATTGTAAATCCAGTCATTGTGACTGCTGAGGTAGTTCTAGTGTTAATGAAAGTTTATGAGGTGATTCTAGAGGCAAAATAAGCACACACGTGTCCGAGCTTTTATGCCAAAATGATCATTCTTGACGAAGCTATTTAAGAAATAGTTTTTGAACTTTCCGCCACTGACCCGGGTCACGTGAAGCGATCCGTTTCTGTCGTACATGTATCACAATGTCACGTGACTAATAAGGTACTAGCCAGTGTCGCCAGAATCGACCAAAACTGGTCGATATTCCCACTCCGCTTTTTCCCCTTCCACTATCTCATTCCAACACCATGAGCATAGTCCAACATCCCCCACTAAGACCGTAGACTGGTCACTAGGGAGACCTTAGCTATACCTGATGAAATTTTCTTTGCGAGATTTTTTTCACGACATCCCCTAAAATTGTGCCATTGGGTAAGAAAATAATTTCTGCAGAAGATGAAGTTGATCGGATAAGGGGAAGACGTGCCACATTGACGTTGAAGTTGCGAAAAACAACAAATATTCCCATTCCTATAAAATTTCATGTTTTTCGCACATAAAAATAAAGTCCACCCTACTGGTCACGTATTAATCTGGTTCTCAGAGAGGGGGTAAACTATATTTCCCTGATTTGCATAGCAATCGCCGCGCCGCGCCGCGCCGATTACATTCGAAATTCGGGCCTCGTGTAGCTCCAGAGTCGTCATCGTTCGAAATATGTAAAACGTATAATGGAAACAATGGCTGGGACACAGGAACAACTCGCCCCTCCCCTGCGACACCACAGCCCAAGCAAAAAGTTAGCTAAGAAAACCGAAATTTAAACTTTACTTTACGGGACCAAAAATTTATGCCTTCCTCCTATACATTATTATCTATTTGGTGTGTAATCCAGTAGATTTGTACCCGGAGCGGCAGCAGATCGAAGCTTCGATCCTGTAGGGTCAATGGTTAACAAGTTGTGGTTGCCTAAAGTTGAGCAATTTGCAGTGTTTTTCGCAGAGACGTTTTATTTTTTTACCGAGCAGACCCGTTAGGTGGCAGCACGGGCATATATCGCTAACATAGAGGAAATATCTTGGAAAATGTTTGAGAAGAAATATCTTGTTAAATATTTACAAAAAAAGATAGATTTCTCAATATATAGACTGGCCGGCCTAACCACCAACCAACTAATTAATTATCGACATTACCGCGTTCTTGTGCTACCACCTGGCGGCTCTGCTCGGTATATTCGGCGCGCGACCGTTTCTATAAACCAATATGGCGGCGCGCTTACCTGTCAAAAACACTGCAAATTGCTTAAGTTTAAGCAACCATAACTTGTGAACCACTGACCCTACAAGTTCGAAACTTCGATTTCTTGGTTCTCCTCGTTCAAATCTACTGGATTACATACCAAATAGATAATAGTTTATTGGAGGAAGGCAAAAATTTTTGGTACCGTAAAGTAAAGAGCAGCCCCTTGTTCGACACCGCAGATATACATATAGGCATTCATGTCTTGTTTTAATGATTTTAGAAAGTAACACAACATTCTCATAAATTCATTAAATCCGAATTATAACTTTTCGCAACAGTCTTATCTACGATTTTTCGGAATATTGCTCTGGCATAATTCCAATAAGATAATAATATCGACTCCCCTTAGAATGTCCACGAAAGTGAACAATTTAGCGAGCATTTCTCTGCGACGATTACGGCGACGCACAGTGGTGCATTGTCATGGGTCAAAAATCAAAAAATAAGCTTCCGTGTTTTCTTTGGTATATATTACTAACACATTGTTTGCGGGCGGTTTTTTCATCAATCCACACCGTAAAGCGAGATTCATGCTTACAGTCGAGAAACCATTAATTATATGGCTGAATAATATCATTATGGCTTACCTACTACATGTCTCAAAACGGCTGGCGCCTAATTTTTACTGTACAACGCGTTTTAAGCGTCTCCTGCTCTCTACCAATTATGTACTATTGCAAAAGACGCGTTTAAGCGTTTCCCGCATACAATGTGCTAAGATAAGAAGTGGGATTGGAATAAATAAACAATCGTTCACGATACCCTGTAACATTGCGTACGAGCCAAATATTCCAGTTGAAATTCGACGTCCAAGAAATGGAACGTGTTTTTCAGGCTAAGTACTCTTAATTTTTACACAGTTTTGATTCTTATGTTTATTTTTTTAAAGTAGACTTAGTAGCAGAGAAATTGTAACGCTTTTTGTAACTTCTAGTAAGGTTTAAAAAAATTTACTCCTCAAAACTCCATGATTTTTATTGGAAAATATGCATACATGTATCCTGCAAAGGATTACACAAGAATTAGCTGCCGCTAGCTGCCCGAAAATTTTTAAACAATTGTTTCCAGATTTTTTGTTTTCATTTATTTGGCTGCTCTTTTCTTTGCGTAACCAGAAATTTCTGGCTTTCTCCTATGCTATCCAGTAGATTTGAACGAGAAGCTGTGACAAATCCAAGTTTCGATCATAGAGGATCAGTGATTCAAAAGTTATAGGTGTTTAAAGTTGATCGATTTCCAGTGTTTTTGACAGGTTAGCGCCGCCATGTTGTGTGTAGTTAACGTCTCGCGCCGCTTACCGAGTTGAGCTGCTTGGTGGCTGTACAAGCA
Organism: Lasioglossum malachurum; assembly: GCA_028455605.1. Taxonomy (NCBI): domain Eukaryota; kingdom Metazoa; phylum Arthropoda; class Insecta; order Hymenoptera; family Halictidae; genus Lasioglossum; species Lasioglossum malachurum. Next base: position 19,197,475 of record CM052314.1, on the reverse strand, counting down.
CGCGGTAATGCAGATAATTAATTATTCTTGAGAATCTACGTGATCAACATCAGCGCGTGCTTGTGGTCCCAGTTAGCGGCTCCGCTCGGTAAGGGGCGCGTGATCGTCACTGCACACAACATGGCAGCGCTAGCCTGTGAAAAACACTAGAAATCGCACGACATTAAACACTTATAACTTTTGATTCATTGATCCTCCAGGATCGAAACTTGGATTTCTTACATCTTCTTGTCCAAATTTACTGGATAACGTAGCAAAAAGCCAAAAATTTCTGGTTACGCAAGGAAAAGTTCACCCATTTGTTTTGTTTTTATTCATTTATTATTGTCGCTGTCGCTGTCATTACTGTTATTATTATTTATATTATTTAACATAACGTACAAAAATAACCACGTTCCTAAACAGTGATTTCGACTTTTGACTTTTGTCTCACTCAAAGTAATATGTAGGTATAATCAATACCACTATGTAGACGGCACGTCAACTTCAGATGCTGATATCTTGACAACGGTTTATGCAAAAATAATGTTTTTGTAGTGTTTTGAAAACATCAACCTCACCTACCAGAATACGTAATCAAAAATATAGATTTGCTTATGAAATTTTGAAAGTGTCTTTCACACAGTCGCTCAATGTCAATACAATATTAAACAAATATAATCATCATACACTCTTCTCTAAACCTTACAACTTTTATTTGGAACATTTTTTTTACACCACTTATACTTTTTAAGATATGAAATTTTGTCGACAAAACGGACATTCCGACGCACCGTACGGCGCGCGGCGCGGCGACGCCGATGGCGCTGCGATATTAACGAGTCACGTACTCATTAAAATTTCTTGCGATTAATGTAGCAGGAGTATATCTGAGTCCGTGTGCACGAGCGTTCTCAATAAATATTCCGTTGCCGCGCGGACAAGGATTCTCAAAGAGTTAAAGGAGCGAAAGTTCAGTTAGTTCAGATCCAATCCGAAGCAGAGTTCCACGCGGTAATTGCTTCGGTCGCGTTAAAGTTGAATCTAGATTAGAAAACACCGAAACGAACTTCATAATTGAAGGTCCAATCATCCAAACGTTCCCGCGAAATTTCCTAGGTAAGCTGGAAGATCTAATTTTATTACGCAATAAAAGGTTGTGCCATTGAAATGGCAGAGCGGGTATCAAATTAATCCCGGCCACCCCTTCTCCTTGTATACACACGCCCAACAAACGGATAAAATTTCGCTAATTAACGACTGATAGGTATACCTGCCAAGATAAAAGTCTGCTCTATCGCGTGGTATAGTTCGATTTACCGCGGGACCCTTATTTTTTGAGATAAATTCAAAAATATCCTCAAAAATTGGTGCAAAAATGGTGTCTCTCCGTCTTTAATGATTGTTTAAACATGTTTAAACATAATGTATTAATATTATGTATCACTGGATTCGGGAAACTCTAAAGAATCTCTTGTTGTAAAGAACAATTCAATATCATTTATAATAACATCACAATATTTGTTTAAAGTTGAAAAATATGTTTTTTTTTTCAAAGCCATGTTTTTCAAAAACTGTGCGTATAGGAGAAAAATTAAAGACAGATTCGGAATCAGCGCAAAAAACTCTATAAGAAGGACGTAACAGTATATTGAAATCATAAAAAAGGTTGAAATTTGTTGGACAGTGTTATAACTCGATAACTGTACATTATTGAACATTGTGCCTATTACATCTTTTGTTTAGTAGATCATAAGCTACAACATATAAAAAATCCAACTAATTTAATCGGGATTGATTTTCCATATGATTTGTGCGGAGTCCTTTCCAATTGTTTCATGACAATTAATCATTTTATAAAAATTCAATGGACTACATACCAATTGTTTTTAGTACCTCGTTAATAATATTGCACTTCCGATTTTTTTTCTGTCAATCTGATTTTATCGATAAAAATTTATTCCGCTGGTTTACCGAATTGTATTATTATTTTATGTGTGCGTCCGAATTTGTCATTACACAAAATTTATAATATGTTTTGCCAAATAAATTTATAGCGCCATATTGTTATATGGAAAATGAAAAGTTTAGTATGCGCATATATATAAATATTTTTAGTTTAATGAACATATATAAATTCTGTTGATCAAAGTGAAAATTGTAATTGCTTCTTAAATAATAAGAAAAAATCGCATAGATATCTGCAGACTAATAACAACTTTATACTTGCGACCTTATTGAAAGGTGACTACTGTAGCCATTTTGCAACGCGTCGAAGCAGTTCTGCGAGGAATCGCGTAAGAAGGGAACACCCGATATTCGTGAATAAAAGATCGTGTGAAAAATCTGCAGATTCGACCAGCTTGAATTATAGTATACGATTCAGCAAGCCATTTGGAACACCGGGGATACGGGTGGAAGATTTTTCGGTCGCTTTATCTGAAAGTCAAATTTAATTCGGCACCGGCCAAAAAGAGATACGAAATCGGAAATATTCTCGGTCCGTCGGACTTTGGTGTCGAGATTTCGAACGTAAGCTTCGTTTTCATCGACACGATTTGACCGACAGTAACTTTTGTCGACACTATATATGTTTTCTTCGACACGGTCAAATCGTAGTCATATGTTTTCATCGACAGTCCGTGTTTATCGACAGGTTCGAGTTCATTATTCATATCGCTTTAATTTCATTACTTGATATTTGTGTAATTATTGTACAATTTTGTTATGTTTTGTAGTCTATACACTATACAGGGTATTTCACCTAACTTGACTACCTTAAATGTTTTTGTTGTTTTCAAAGATACATCAAATGTCTCGAGGACAAAGTTGAATGGTAAAATAAGGCTCATACGATACCAAAAAATTTTTTGTTTTTATGTAATTTTTTTAGAGATATGAAGGTCACCATCAGTTTTTTAAATGGAATGTCCTATTTTTTATACTACAGATCGATAGAGTATCAAATTCTGAGTATAAAACCTTCATATGTCCTAAATCTAATAGTTAACGAGATATTACCGAAACAATTTTCTTTCTTCTTTGGATAATATCTCGTTAACTATTAGATTTAGGACATATGAAGGTCAACACTTTTATAATCAGAATTTGATACTCTATCAATCTATGGTATAAAAAATAGGACATTCCATTTAAAAAACTGATGGTGACTTTCATATCTCTAAAAAAAATATGTAAAAACAAACATTTTTTTGGTATCGTATTCAACTTTGTCCTTCAGACATTCTAAATACAACAAAGATATTTAAGGTGGTCACGTTAGGTGAAATACCCGCTATATGTACATTCGTAGCATTCGTTCTGTTTATTCATATTTTTTATATGTATTTATACAATTATGTTTGAAATTAAATGAAATATTATGATTTTTTATTCATTTGTGTGTACCTATTAATAGAGTATATTTATTTGAAGAAATTCTGATTAACAAAGTAGCAGTAAAAGCTTTGATGTAAATAACAATGCTATGTAATTCTCTTTATTATTTATTGTAAAAGCAACTAAATGCGTTGAGAACATAACAATGATTTGACCGTGTCGATGAAAACTGTTATGTATATGCACTTAATGACACAGCCCTTTCCACATCCTATGCTGATACTAATTACAACGTTTATTCAATACTCTTTCTGAGATATAGGAGGATAGTACTCGCGACACGTGTTCACTCGTTCTCGTCTCAACAGCGCTTCTCTCGTCTCTCCTACGGTGCTGCCTCTCCGACGGCGTCGCGTCTCTCCCACACCTTCACACGCACGCATACCGACATACGCTCGAGCGCCCATACACCACAAAAACATAGTGTCGAACAAAGATACTGTCGGTCAAATTGTGTCGATGAAAACAGTGTCGGTGAAATGGGTTGTCGACGAACCAAGGGTAACCCGTAACGAAATAGTCTATTTTCATGCGAATCATGTGCATTTGTAGTTTGAAGTTTTATTAGAAAGAAATATATAATTTAAGCTCTTAGGCAAAAGATAATTATCACGCATAATAATATTGACATTTTTAAAAAAATTGGCAATCAGACGTAACTTAAATAATAATTATTAATTCAAATATTAGATGTCCAAATTTAGTACTGTTTTATTAAACAGGATAGAATTTAATATAATAATATTTTGATATGTAATCATAAAAGATTTAATAAAGTTCGATGTTATACATATGTAAATTCAATTTGTTCCGGTATTTATAGGTTTTGCTTCTGTCCAGGTACTAGCTTAGATTCGATTTAATATGTCCAACTATAGGTTAGAATTATTCTTGTTAATACAATTAAAATATTCATTCACACAATGACCTTGGGATTTTAAATTACTTTACAAAATCTGAATTTTATATTAAAACTCTTAAAAAATTATTTTTGTTTACCTAACCTGATAAAATTACAGGTAGGAAAAAATGCTGTCCAGGCTTAGGGCTGTTCACCTTATTCCGCGAGATTTTTTTCCTGCCGACGACGGAATGAATAACTCGATCATAAAATTTCGTTTGGTCCACCGAGCGAGAGCGTCTCGCGTTGTTTTCTTTCGCAACCGCTGTGATTCGGTAAACATTCGAAGCACGATAGCGCGTCGGGACAGGAACCGAAAACAATTGTATCGCGTTTCGATCATCCCGTAGTTCTCGCGGCCCAGATTGGCTGGATTGTTTTCGAATAAATTTACAATATTTCATGCACACAACTACGATGCAAGTTCGAGGAAGATACTCGGGGGATGACACGTGGCTGGCCATTAATTTCTGCACACCTGACGTTGTGCGTTGTTGCGAAGCTGGAAGGCTTTCCAATGATACTTACCAGCTCGATATCTGACCGAGCTTCGTAGTAGCACATTAATACATCATTTCCGGTAAATTTTTCAAGCTGATTTCAAATCTGGTCTCAAAATTTGTCTACGACCTCAGGATTTTGCAAGAAATCGCTTTTTGTGAACAAAACTAATGTAATAACTTTGGTTGAAATGATTTGATAACATACTAGCTTGAAGGTATATTGTATTCTGATATATAAAACACAATAAAATTAAACATAGTGAAGTATTTGAACGTTTACTTGATGATGTATAGCATGTATTAAAAAAATTTTTTCCGCGCGTGGGACTGAAAAACCTCAATTTTCATGAAATTGTACAAGTTTAACTAATTTTCTCAAGGTTAAAAACGTTCGTACCATAATCTCCCTATTTTTCCCATATTCTACAACGTTTCAGCTTCAATTTTAAAAAAATTTCATCACTCTATCTCATTTCTATCGAAAGTTCTTTGATTTTGTCGCCGATTTCGTCTGAATTGCCCACTGTGCGCCGTCGTCGACTTGACGCCGCCGCTGGTGGCTTTGCCGCACACTAGACGCACCAGCACCGCAACAGCACTTTCAGTGGCGCTCACCACTAGCACGGCCGTTCGCCGCGCCGTAACTTGTCGAAGATCTAACCCAGACCGTTCTAGTGGTGAGCGTCACTGGAGGTAACTCATGTCGGGCGAAGATATTTTGCTTTCTGGCTCGAAAAATACGTCCACATTGCAAACTTCATAGGGCGTTTTCTCAAGATAAAAATCTGCTCTATCGCGTGATATAGTTCGATTTTACGCTGGACCCTTATTTTTTAAGATAAACTGAAAAATATCCTCAAAAATTGGTGCAAAAGTGGTGCCTCTCCATCTTATATGTTCAAGTGTAAATATTTTTATGCATTTTTTATGTATAATATACAATTTTTACGTTTGGATTACTTTTCTCTTGAAATATGTATATGTTTTTAGCTGTGACATTATAATAATGTATTTAAAAACATTTAAACAACATATTTTTACTGTGATTTACTGTGAACAGATATATTTAATTCAGTTACCCCTTTCCGAAGGCTCCTTTACACTGAATACAAGTCTACGCTCCCTAGCCTTGCGGATGACATTCACACACATTTTGACTCACACGTGACTCCCCGCCGTTCATAAGAGTAGGAACAAACATCATAGGAGTTGCTACAAACATACTATGTATGCATCGCTCGCTCTGTCTCGCCCGTTTTGTATACGTCGGAATCGCTCTGTCGCTCTCAAAATAGTCAAATAGCGCGTTGTAGCCACGAATGCGTGTGAGAGTGGGGGCGTCAACGTTATTGCAGTCTGACCACTCAGGCGCTCCCTCCGTCCCTGTCGCCCCTCCCACTAGTCGTGCTCTCTCGTGCACTGTTTATAAGTTACGCTTAGTGGGTTCCCCTTCCATACGTCCAAGCTAGGTCTCGGCTCTGAAAGCGCACGGGAGCCACTTGGGAGCTCATGAGCCGCTCTGAGAGCTACTAGCTGTGCATGCCTGACCTACACAATCGCTTCTTATTTTATTATAACGACTACGATTTAATTAGAGGGACGAAAAGAAATTTTCGAAGCCCGCGCGAGTCCTTTCTTTTGTTTTCCACATCAATCTGCTATTTCGGATATATCCACAAACATGATTTTGACTTGGATCTATTCTGACTCTTGCATAATTAGTAGCCCAATAAAATTTCTGTGCTTGACAATGTTACGACAAGGTTACTAATACTAACAGCCAAAAATTATTTACATCATCGATAACGGTTCCCTATGATCAAAAAGAATTGTTGTCCTTTATAATGGATATTTACCAGTCAAAGATAATGTCTAACATCGATAATGATTATTTGTAACAAGAACATATGCAAATTAATATTTTTATAATTAATTAGATTTCCCGAATAATTTCTGTGAAATTCAACGATCACTGCATTCCTTGCAATAAAATATGACCTTTTTACAAATGATTTTTTTATATAATTAAAAAAAGACTATTGTTTTTTTGTACGTGTAAGTTATGCGAGTAAAATTTCTTTCATGAATATTTCAAACTTTAAAATTAGTATACATATAACCGAATAACTAAATATAGTACACATAATTAAAATTGTCATTAATTGACAATTATACGAAATCGACGAACCAATTCTATTGTTTGCGGTCTTCATTTTAGACGGTTTCCGGTGGAATACCGTACGAACAGCACATCCAGCAACCGGCAAACATTCTCGCCGAGAATGTCCCTTTTGTCGAGGTGGCGCAGGGTCGTGTCGGTGCGGGCCGTTGCGGGTCTAGTGTGCACATCCCCATTGAAACTACATAGAAGAAAGTTAAAAGTCGGCGATGGTCAGGTCTAGTGTGCGCACCTTTTCCCATGGCGATACGTAGCGGACCGGTGCGGTGCAGGCGAGGCGTAGTGCGCGCATCCCCATTGAAATACATAGAAGAAACCCAAACCGGCAGAGGCGCGGCGTGCAGGTACGGCGCGGCGCGGTCTAGTGTGCCACGACCTTAATAAAACATCAGTATAACTTTTTGTAACTGTACCAAACGACCTGATATTTTGTAAGCAACTAGAAGCATTGGTTTACTAAATGATCTGCAAAAAAGATTTTCAAAAAATTACAATTTGCAAGGTTGCATGCAAAAATTACAAAAAAAGTATTTTTTAAAACTTTTTTATTTGGGCTCTTAATGAAAATTTAAAATGTTTGTTTTGTAGATCTAGGTTAGTTAATACTTATGCTGAAAATTTCATCAAAATCGGTTAACATACCCAAGAGCTACAAGTGGTTAAATGTGGTGAAAATCATAGTTTTTCAGCGACTTTTGGTCAGTTTCTGCTTAAAATCCACAGATTCCTACATCTTCCGATGCGTGCCGTTTTTTCCTGCGTCAACCAATTTCGATGAAATTTTCAGCATAGGCATAACCAACGTATATCTACAAAACGCATCTTTTAAATTTTCATTACGGACTCTAATCAAAAAGTTATAAATGGTGCCTCTTTTACTTTCTCGTGTAAATCTCAGTAATGGCAATTTTTTCAAAATCTTTTTTGCATGTTATTTAGTAAATCAATTGTTATAATTGTTCAAAACATGCCAAGTCGTATGGTCCGATCAACTGTTTTAAAACAATCATAATATATTAATATTGTATATCACTGTACTTGGGAAAGTCTAAGGAATCTTTTGCTATGAAGATCAATTCAATATCTTTTATAATAACATCACAATATTTGTTCAAAGTTGAAAAATATGTCATTTTTTCAAACTCAAATTTCTCAAAAACTGTGCGTCTAGGAGAAAAATTAAAAACAGATTTGGAATCAGCGCGGAAAACTCTATAAGAATTGCATAGTGAGAATCGAAATCCCCCAAAAAAGTTGAAATTTGTTGGACCGTGTTATTTACGAGTTGAAATGAAGTGACCATCAAGTTTGTGAAAATACCAAATTTTGGAACGCAAAATAAAATATCTACAGTAATATTGATACAAATCTAAGTAAATGTTTTATGAAAAATTCTTTCATACAACTATTGTGTGGTTAAATGTGGATACTTGTTTAGGGGTATCGAATATATCTGACATTGACCCGCCACCCACAAGCCAAGTGGAGCGTCTCGAATGAAAACTATTATTTTTCCTGGCTTAAGCACTATCATACTAGCCTGCATACAAATTTTTAGCTCGACCTAACCGCAAAGTCTACAAAATGACTGTTGTGTTCATCGAACATGTACCCCAAGTAACTATGAATTTCCAATTTACGTAACCCAATAATTAAATATTCAGTCCTCAAGTCGAATTAATAATAGTGCTGGTAATTTACTATAATATCGTAAACGGTATCTCTCATATCAGCAATTATAAAACCACACGGCAAGAATGTTAGCCCTCTAAAATTGAATATTTTCTTTTTTGTATGCTGGAAAAAGCTTTTGTAAATTTAAAAAGAGTCGTTGAAGTATATTTATAAATTTTTTCGGGAACAACCGTCGAGTTTAATTAAATATTCATTTGAATGAAACGCACTGTTCGCGCAACGGCTGAATGTTCTCTATTGCGCGGGAGAGTCGTTCCATAGGAATCTTTTTCAAGGGGAAAGAATTAAAGTACCATGAACGAAAAATTCCAGAAGCGAGAGGGGACTTGATAAGATCTCCGAGAGACAAGAGCGATAGAACTGTACTACCCGTTTCACCCGATCATTCTCTCTCTCTCTCTCTCTCTCTCTCTCTCTCTCTCTCTCTCTCTTACTGATTTAACGAGTTTTTGTGCATCTCCGGTGCCTCTCTACTGCGAAATGACGTCCATTGTCCTTTTGAACCGCCGCGCCGCGCCGCTTATCAATTCCGTTCAAAATATAATCTTTCCTCTAGCCCCAATCTTGATATTTTATTCAAACACCCCTAATATACTTCTGCTACTGAAACGATCATTTTTTGCCCTCCATTGTTACACACATCACTCAGATACAAATTGATGACGATGTGTTTAATTAAAAGCTAAGAATTAGACGCTTTTAGTACACACGTGTTTATCAAATTAACACTACCAAACATTAAAACTGACTAATTTGTGCTATCCTATAAAACTACTAAAATTGAATTTATTTGGTCTCTGTACGATTTTTACTACAATATGTGTTCAAGTAAAAAATTGATTGAAACATTTTCTGTGAAAACATCTTTATAATGTCCAAATTGTAAAATACAAAATCGGAAAACGGTCAGCTGACCGATCGTGGTAATCTTAAATACCTTGTTGAACAATTTTTTTTCTCTTCACAGCACCCTCATAAAATGTGGTCTCGACTTTCTATAGCTATTGTTTTATTGCACTTCGAATGTGACGATACTCAAGACTATGATAATCTTCCTTTTTTATAATCCGTCAGACAAGTTTTTGTTGATTTATTGCTCTCTTTACTTTAACTATGACATAACCTACAACCTGGGCTGAATTCAAGCAATTTTTTTAAACTGAGCCTGTATATCTGAACAAATAACCTTGAATGTCAAGGTCAAAAGGCCAAAACGGTGCAAAAGAACCGTCGCGTCGGTTAGCACTCCATCGTGCTCTCAAAAAATTATGGAAAAGTTTTTTCATAATCAAACTGATTTTATTCATATTATATCTCCATTTATCAGTCAGGTGAAGTTTATATTTTTTTACGAATAATGCTGTTGAAAATTATTTTCTTAGCGCGTGAAATATTTTGAGAATATACTTGTTACGAACCGAGGTTCAGGCAGCTATGCGGGAACCGAGGGAAGTTTGAAATAAGAGGTTTTCTGGGTTTAGGTAGGAAGGGTACACGTAGGACTAGCCGATGCTTATTTCATCATCGGGTCGCCTCGTGTAAAATAAAGGAGTGGACTAGCCGGTGTCTATCACACCACCGGGTCGCCACTTTATAGGTACACGTAGGACTAGCCGGTGTCTATCTCACCACCTGGTCGCCTCGTGTCTGGAATAGGAGCAATGGACTAGCCGATGTCTATCTCACCACCGGGTCGCCACTGTAGGCTTACACGAGGACTAGCCAGTGTCTATCTCACCACCGGGTCGCCTTGTGGGAATAAAGGAGTGGACTAGCCGATGTCTATTTTCACCACCGGGTCGCCACTTATAGGGAATAGATACACCTTGAGCGGCAAAGGTGTATCGTCGTAGAATACTAGCGACTGGGAAATCGAAAAGGAGTATGACTAATGGAAATTAACTCAGAATGGATTAATACAGATAATATATTCTCGGTTGTGAATGGGAGATACAATTGTTAGTGTAAATGTGTCGCGGTTTCGCGGACTAACGCTCTCAGTGTTAACGCACCGAGAAATGCGGGGGCGATTTACTATAGAGTGCTCGATAAGGACTTTAACACCCGATCTTGCTCGCTATGACTTTCGTCGTGGAACGATACGTACTGCGCGTGATCACTTGAATCAACCCAACTAATAGGAAGGATCCATGCCCTTATATAGTACCCAAAATCAGACCTAAGCGATGGTGGGGGCCACGCGCTACTTCCGATTAGAATTGAATTCTTAGAAATTATATAACTCAATGCATCGCTTGCAAGAGCCCCACCATGATCCGATTTTGAGTAAGCCCTTTGTTCTTAAATAGGCCCTCTGTTTCGACACATATCTCCGGAAGGGTCAAGAGTCACCAACGGTAGCGTCTGCATACGTAACATACTATAAATAAAATCTGTTTGATAATGAAGTCACACTTCACCATAATTTTTATATAGAATACGATGTATTAAAAAAATTGTTGGCCTTGAAATCAATTTTTCAGTAGCTTCCTTCTATCAATTTCTACCAAACCGAGGGCGCAGAATCATGCGATTATATTCGCGACAGATAATTCCTTTACAAATTGTACACATTTTTTTCAAAGTTATGATCACAATATGTAAAGAGGAAGGCTCGAAGAACATTTTAGCAGACTCTTTTTGCGTAACTGATTCGAATTAAATTTCGATATCTCTGGATATTAGTCCAGTCGCCAGGTACTTTTACCTGGAAAGTATTCCGAACTTAATGAAATTTTGACACGTCATTTAGGGGTACTCTGGGGTGCCGAATCTGAGTTTTCGACATCGAGGACCGTGTGCTAACTTGGGGAGGGGGAAAAAACCACGATTTTTATTACCTTTTTTTGGTTTTTCGCCTATTACTCAAAAACTATGGGTCCTACGAACTTTTTTTCATTTTTGGAAAGAGCATTAAATTTCCTTCAAATTTCACTGGTCAAACGTATTTTTTGACCCAATAGGTATCGAGAGACAGGCGTTCAAAATTAGGAAATGTTTCTCGAAATGACATTTTGAACCACACATAATTGTGACATTTAACAGGAAATTGCAAGTTTTTGGCTCATAACTTTAGCTTTTCAACATATCTACATATAATCTACATACTATGTATACCCCTTATATTTTCACTTTTAACTGGGGAGGGCAGCACAAATGGAATACTATGTTTTTTATACCAAAATATGGAAGAATGTAGAATTCTGAGTAAAAAAGTATTGACCTTCATTAGCCCTAAACCTAATAATTTAACTTTATTTCCTGAAAATGGTACTCGTTAATTATTAGGTTCAGGGCTAATGAAGGTCAATACTTTTTTACTCAGAATTCGACATTCTTCCATATTGGGGTATAAAAAATATAGTATGCCATTTAAAAAAACAAAGTCGACCTCCAAATCTCCGAAACGCTTCCACCTGTAGAAAAAATGAATACACTACATAATGTATCCCTTCAGACCATGCAACTTCTGTATACAAAACTTTTTCTTGCAACGCATACTTTGGAAGTTACACATATAGATGTGCAAGTTGCCTGAACCACCCTGTATATTTTGAAACGTCCCTAGTAATTATAATTTTTCAAAGTATTCTAAACATACGAAAAAAAAATCAATCGGAGATTCACCAGAGGGTACGTTTTTGTTAAAGTAACAGGGTGCGCCTAAACTTCTGATACGCACTGTACTAACGCTTCAGCGGCGGCAGCCGTGGGCTCGCTCCGTCTTGTATCTCGGGATATGAAGAGCGCGTAACGACGCCGCCAATATTATACAATATGTAATTGGCTTTACTTGGCAGAACGACAAGTTCGCTTTTAGCCGGACGCACAAGTTGCGAACCACCGCACCGTTGCACCGCCACTTGGGATTCCTCGTTTGAGACGCGTCAAGAACGCGAGCGACGCGCACCTCGTCGACGACGTCTCTCCTCTGGCAGCAAAGCAGCACACGCGATTCCCCCGAGATAATACACAGCAAATTTTCGGCCCGTTGACGCTGACACGACGCACCTGCATCGCGAAGACCGATGCACATTTACTACGAGCCAGCTCGCCTGCTTTCTCATCTTGTTGTCCACCATTGTTTCCCCGAACACCGACCACCACCCTCGCAATCCCCAGCAGAACTTTATTACGGTACACGCACGGTTTACACAGAATTTTACGAACGAATAAAACAAGGGTCGAAACACGTTATACTGCACAACGTTCCGCTGCAAACTTAAAGGCTCGTGTGTAAAAGTCAACAAAAAAGTTCGCTAACTTTCTGCTGTACTTTTCTCCTCCTTCTGGGCCTTTATTTCTTGTATCAGTTATGCCAACACTCCGATAGTCACGTATTTCATTTCAAAATTGATGACCACCATTCTCTGAATACTTAAGGGTGTAGACTAGCTCGAGCGAGAGTGTGGTAGCACACTCACAAACCGCTAGACACTGTATACGTACACGAGGTTGCAAGGGACCGGCTTCTGACGTTTCACGTCTCGCTAATGCACATTTGGGGCCCCTACGTAGTCAGAATCGCTAAATAAAAGATCAATCTAGGGGGCTTGTATCCCAAGTTGGCTTACTTTTGCGTATTCGAGGCGTAATTTGCATTATTCGGCTGCATTTGCGGAGTCGTGGCTGTGCGATAGTCCTGCTGCCTATCGTAGCTGTCAAGTAAAATGCCACGACAGCCCACATGATGCCGAATAATGCAAATTATGTCTTGAAAACGCAAAAGTTAGCCAACTTGGCATACAAACCCCCTAGATTGATCTTTTATCTAGCGATTGTGACTACGTAGGGGCCCCAAATGTGCATTAGCGAGACGTGAAAGGTCATAAGCCGGACCCTTGCAACCTCGTGTACGTATACAGAGCCTAGCGGTGTGTGAGTGTGCCACCACACTCTCGCTCGAGCTAGTCTACACCCGTAAAAAAACGACCATTCGTGTATGAACCTTAGTTTGTTACGTACGGAGGCTTTACCTACGTGTAGTAGCGCGTTATAACTAGTTGGGGCCTTGGGCAAAGTAGAATTTCGGGGTTCCCGGGGAAAAACGTACAATTTGGATCGTATCTTGACTTGTGTTCGGGGCCCCGGGCATTTGCCCAAGTTGCCTATAGGCTAACGCGCCACTGCCTATGTGACTCTTTTACTCCCTTCTTGGTACCACATGCTCATGAAGCAGCTATCTCCTTATGGGAAAGTACATGCATCTGGAAAACTTAGAAATGTCTTCCACATTTTCCTGTAACCCCACTGCCATTTTTCTAATCAAATTTCGACTATATAAAGGGCTCGAGCTTGTCCACCTTGGGCTTAGTACTAGTCTGAAAGCGGAGCTATACGCATATCGTGAGATAGGGTTCTTATTCCCTTTCGATCAAATTCTGTAAAACGCTTCAAACGGCGATTCTAAAAGTCATGTTGACTAAATCACCCCTGCATTTCTCAGTGCGTCAAAATCGAGAGCTCGGCAGCTAATAATGATCACACTATACAATAACAAGTGTACCCCACTTCTATTATTTAATACTGAATACAGCAATCGCCCCTTCGTTGTCCGGGATCGTGGGCATCGGCGTTGACCAGTTCCTACCCATTCCACTGCCTGTCAACGCCGCGTTGCTCCGCAGGCTCGCAGGGCGGCGATTGATGTCGGCTCGGGTATATCGGTGTGAACACCACGACATTGACTCGAATGAATCGAATTTTCAAACTTCTTAATTTTCATTATTTTTTATGGGACTTTCACTAACTTATTTCTGGCATTTCTCTGATTAAAGTGACACCAAACACGATATAATTCCAACTGTATTTAGTGGTTTAATCGTTGGTGAAAAAATCGAACGCAACGAAGAACAGTATTTCATTCTGTCCTCCTCTATGTTCGGCTCTCTATTGAAATCTCGCTCGACGCGGTCGAAACGATATCTAGACGCAGTCATAAATCAAAAATGGTGTCCGGGCACGATCGTTGGACGTGCAAAGACCGGCTTTTGGACAACGAAGGGGCGATTACTGTATATGTATTGTACTATGGTACTAGACAACTGAGAGTCTCTAATCTCAATTCTACATGCACTAAAACTCCAGTAACTAGTAATTCTCTCACTTCGATAAACTTTTACCGCTCGAGAGCCGACCTTCCGAACACCTTACCCTTACCGAAATCCTGTGTCACCTGGTGCTGAAAGGGACATCGGCTAGTTTACGATTTCCTATCTAGTGGCAGTGTGACCAGATGAGGGGAGGCACGCAAAAATGTGTACCCCGTCTCTCATGACCAGAGCAGTTGCGCAACTGCGCGACCAGTCTACGGCCTTAGTGGGGGATGTTGGAGTGTGCGCATTGGTGGAATAGGATTTTGGAAGGAGTAAGTAGGGGACTACCGTGCACACGTTTGGGTACAATCTGGTCACTCTGCCCAGTGGCGACCCGGTGATAAAATAAGCACCGGCTAGTCCACGACAACCCATCCTGTGACACCCGGTGATGAAACAGGCATCGGTTAGTACACAAACTTCCATCTAGCGGTGACTCGGTGGTGAAACAGGCATCGGCTAGTCTACGACAACCCATCCTGTGACACCTGACGATGAAACAGGGACCGGCTAGTTCACGACAAATCCCATTCACACGAACAAACCTCCTCCACGTCTTATCCACCAAATTTCGGCTCGAACCAGTTCCTTTAGTAACCTCGTGTAGCAACCTATAGTTACAGTAAATCCTCTATAAACTCAAAAGCCTCCGGGAGGTTCGTTTTCATTTTACTACGTTTTTATTAGCTTGCTTTCATGTTTGTCTGTCTTTTCGGTACAAATTTTACAATTGATTTTAAACTAACTTCCTGATGAGCTAGAGGCTTGAAATTTTAAACATAGCTCAGAACCGTATGACAATGCAATATTTTTAAAAAAATTTAGAAAAGACTACGTTTAGGAGATATAAACTATTAAAAATTTAACCGTTTCACCTCCCCGCGTGACGGTCGGTAGTACGTCATCGCGTTTAGCGATCCCCACTCCGCGCGACAGCGCTTCCTACTCTACTACGTGTTCTCACTCTGACTCATCCCCACCCCACTGACCCGCTTCGCATTGAAAGAGCTCAGTGTGCGTTCGTGCTCCGTGCGGTTTTTACAAAGTTACTACGTATTATTATACTATAATGTTTGTTTACCAAGCGAAAGAACAGTTTTATGGTATCTTGAGAAAGTTCACTGTATTAAGTTTGGAACGTCAGCGTTTAAAGTAAAATATCTTCATCCGACATGAGTTGCCACCAGTGGCGCTCACCACTAGAACGGTCGTTCGCCGCTCCGTATCCCGTCCCGAGCGCCACTGGCGGCAACTCATGTCGGGCGATGATATTTTACTTTCTGGTTAAAAAAAAACGTTGACGTTCCAAACTGAATAGGGTGGTTTCTCAAGATAAAAAACTGCTCTATTGCGTGGTATAGTTCATTTTTCCGCTGGACCCTTATTTTTTGAGATAAATCGAAAAATATCCTCAAAAATTGATGCAAAAGTGGTGTCTCTCCGTCTTCAATGATTGTTTAAACATGTTTATATAATCATAATGTATTATTAATATTGTACATAACTGGATTCGGGAAAGTCTACAGAATGCTTAAAGTTGAAAAATATGTTTTTTTTTTCAAAATTAAGGACAGATTCGGAATCAGCTCAAAAAATTCTATAAGAAGGACCCAACAGTAATTTGGGAACATAAAAAAAGTTGAAATTTGTTGGACAGTGTAATTATCGTCCAATATCCTAATCGAGTAATTGAACGTTCCCATACGATACAATCTTACCGCTCGGATTGTATCAATTAAAGTATACTAGTTACGAGGCCCCACTAATAATCCTAGCGACTCTCTGATTTCGCCTCAGGTTCGTCCGCATCCTAACAGCTCCCTGATTTCGCATCAGGTTCGTCTGCGCTTGACTGCACTCCTAGAGGCTCCCAGATTTCGCGTCAGGTTTGTTCTCGCTGTATATAATCCTAGCGGCTCCTCAATCTCGCATTGGGTTCGTCCGCGTACCTTAACTAACAAGTTGAGACCATATTCCCAGAGTAACAACCCTTCGCTGGCCATTATTGCTGCTCGCAACCCTGGCTCGTAACACATTTATAGCTTCCAAAAATATTCAGAAAGTACAAGAAAATGAAATTCCACAGAATTTAGTAAAATTTATCTAGAAAAATTGATATAATTGCATAAGCGCATCCGCAGTTTTGTCATAACGAACGCAAACTTTTCACTGCACGGATTTGATCATAATCGTCCTTGGCGCACAAAGATCGCAAACATTGATGTAAAAATCATGTAATATTAATATCAAATATTACCAGCAACATGTCTATTTAGACGAAATTATACGTAAATTCATCGTTAAGCTCATTTAAATGACAGGTTAAATTATAGATGGTACCTTCGATCACATAGAATTTCATTTAATTCGGATGACAAGATCCGAAACTGATACCAATGAAACGGAGTATCGTTCTCTCTGCAACGTACCATGACTGTAACACGATATGAAACGATCCCGAATTCAATACATTGAGAGTAGGGAACAAGAGCATATTCTATACGATTGTTTGACATAGAAAATATCGTAAACGCTTTATCAAGGGCTTCTTTCTGACATAGAAGAAATCTGGAAAGGTATGATTGACGAGTCGAGGTTTTAAGGACTTCCTGGTACACCGAAGATTTCAACTACACTCCGGAACAAAAAGATACCACACTTTAAAATTATCGTAATATTTATTTATTTAACATTAAACCAAGGTTTTGTTTTTACACATTCTTGCAAAATACCTCTATAAACAGACCCAAATGAAATTGAATTGAATTTCGCCAGTCTATACAATTTTATTTAAAAAAAAAACGAATTTTTAAGGAAATATGGTGTAACAAAATGATAGCACATTTAACTTAAAATTATGTATAACAGTAAATCAACGAATGATATTTAATGTTTAATATTTTGTGACTCCTCCTTTACATCTAATAACAGTTTTATAATAGTGTTTTGCTCTAATTGCTCCCACTCATCTTGAATACATTTTTTTTAATTCGGTAATATTTCCAAATTGTCTGTCATTTCCATATACAGCTCGGGCAAGATTTCCCCAACAATTTTCAATAATGTTGAGGTCGGGTGATCTTGGTGGCCAATCTAACACGCGAATTTTTTCTCGAGAAAAGTACTCTTTTACTACTATTGCAGTGTGTACTGCAGCATTATCCTGCTGAAAAGTTTACTTCTCTCCAGCAATTCTGATCGCGTACGTGTTTATTTGTTCCTTAATCATTTCCAAATACATTTTGCTATTCATTTTTCCTGTTATAAATTTGATTTCTATTTATCCATAGTACCCGATACCGCACCAAATCATCACACTACCACCTCCCATTTGCCGACGACTCAAAAACTGTTCCTCTTTTCGCATATCATGAAAATAGTAACTCAGACCATTCTTCGCCATTTCTTTCGCATATGAATATTCTTTTCCGCAAAGTGTAACCGATTGTTCTTATGTTGCACAGTTGACCAAGGCTTTTTTTTTAATTTTCTTCGTTGTATGTATTTGAATTTTTGTGAAACAAGTCTCACATTCCTTATATTAGTGTCTACACCAACACTTTGAGCAATTTGCCTTGCAGTCATCTTAGGATTGGATGCTGCTCTTAGTATTGCACGACGTTCCCGGACACTTAGACTTTGCGGACGTCCAAAACTTTTTTTTACCATAGTTTTCCGGATTTTTCAAGAAAATTATTATTACTTTTTGACTTGTTTTCATAATTTTTGCTATTTTTATCACTGAATATTGTTCTTCTTCCAATTTTATTATAGTGTGAATGTCACACGCATTCGTCTCTTTCCGCGACCCATTTTTAATAATATTTCGTCTTTTTTAAACAAATATACAACACGAGATAATATCATGGGCTTTATTAACTATGTTCTGAGGTTGATGTTCGCAATTCGCGAGCTTCAATGTAACTGGAAATCGTAGATTTACTACACGTGCTATCATTTTGTCCCACCCGCGAACCACAATATTTACGTTTTCATTTCTAGAATTCTGTTGAAGTAAATATTGTCGATGATATTCAGTACGTTATACATACAGGCATGTCAGAATATGTTGACATATTAAAATACTCATTTTCTTCAGTTTATTCTACCAAATGAGAAAAAATAGACGATGTGCTAACTTTTCTTAAAAACACCATGACATTTTTAACATTGGAATATACGGCTTGATATTTTTGGAGAAGTTAGAACAATTAACTTGCTACACAACGTGACAAAATTTTTTGGAAAAAACTGCAAGCTGTCGGAATTGCAGAGAAAATACTAAAAGTTGTATTTTTCAACTTTTTTATATGGGCTTGTATGGAAAATTTAGGAAACGCGTTTCGTAGATCTGTATCAATTAAACATATTCTGAAAATTTCATCAAAATTGGTCGACGTTGTAATGAGCTACAAACGTCTAATGCCTCGTACAGACTTGCGCCGCGCGGCGAACTGCGCGGCGAACCGCCCCGCTAACGACAAACGGAACGGATTTGTGGTATTTCCAGAATTTCTTGCAAACAACTATGGGAGTTTATTGAGTGAATTAAAGTTTCAAAGTGAAATGTTCAGGTCTGTACGAAGCATTAAAGACATCAGATTCGAGATTAAATGACTTTAATTTTTGTCTTTATATGATTCTACGATACATATTCTGAGTAAAAACGGAAGGGTTAAGTTCCGAGAGCGTGTTCCGTAAACAACAACAAGGTTGGTCACACATCGAGCCTTTTTCGGTTTGGCTGAGCGTTCCAATTGTGAGTTGTGAAAATCGTACACGTCTTTTGATATGTAAATACTAGAGGTGTCCGGGAACCCGGGAATTCCCGAATCCCGATACCGGCAACTGCATGGGAAGCCTCATATCATGTTGGGACGGGATCCAAAAAATCCGGGGTTTTTCCGAAATTCTCGGGATTCCGTCTCGATCCCAAGAAAAATTCCCGTCCCGACTGGAATTTCGCACACTCCTGGATTTCTTTTTTTTTCGCGACTGCAGCGTCCTCTGACGGGCAACATGCAGCTGAATATTGCAGAACCATTCCTCGGAAACGTAAAAGAACGACTTTTGAGACAAACAGCGTGATAGATTGATCTTTCATCTAGCGGTTTAGGTTACTAAAAAACTCCGTCTTTGCATTATCGAGAAATCAGAACGCGAATCCCGGACCCTTGCATCCTCGCGTACGTATACGCGGTCTCGAGCTGTGTGAGTGTTCACGCGCGAGCGTCGTCTGTTCAAAAGTTAATTCTAAGGATTCTTACATCGAAAAATGCCTGTAGTATTTTTCCGCATCAACCGATTTCTATGAAACTTTCACAGTGCATATAATTGACACAGATCCACAAAACTTATTTCTTAAAATTTTAATATAGGACCGCATAAAAAAGTTGTAAAATGCAACTTTTAGTATTATCTCTACAATTCCGATCAAATGCAATTTTTGAAAAAATTTCTATTCACATCCTGTAGTAAACTAACTGATCTAGCTTCCCAAAAATATTCAAATCGCATAGTCCAATATTAAAAAAGTTATGGTGTTTGTAAGAGTGTCCGAATATTAGTGGGAGTCACCGTATGTAATATGAAAACAAGGAAATCATATTTATACGCGGCAAGAAATTATGTATGTACACTTCGCGACATAAAAATAGCACACTGTGTTGCGTGTTGAGATGCGTACTGTGAATGGCAGCGTTGCACAAATATTGTCAGACGAATCTCTTCACTACGGAGTGAACAACTGAACGATTGCTCAAATTATGTGTCAACGTGAATACAATTTGAATTTGCGTAACATCATGCTGCACAATAATTCTTGCCTGCTGTGTCAAAATGATGGGGTTACCCTTGGTTCGTCGATAACCCATTTCACCGACACTGTTTTCATTGACACGATTTGACTGACAGCAACTTTCGTCGACACTATGTTTTCATCGACACGGCCAAATCGTCGACAAACGTCTTCATCGACACGGTTTGACCGACACTATGTTTTCATCCACACGGTCAAATCGTAGTCATGTGTTGAGTTCATTCATTTCTACTGACACCAAATTCGCGTATTTGCTAATGTAGATTAATCTTTATTATCATTGTTATGTTCTCGACGCATTTAGTTGCTTGTATAATAAATAATAAAGAGAATTACAAAGCATTGTTATTTAGATCAAACCTTTTATTGCTACTTTATTAATCAGAATTTCTTCAAATAAACAAACTTTATTAATAGCTACACACAATTGAATAAAAAATCATAATATTTCATTTAATTTCAAACATAATTGTGTAAATACATGTAAAAAATCTGAATAAACAGAACGAATGCTACGAATGTACATATATGTATAGAGACTACAAAACATAACAAAATTTACAATAATTACACAAATATCAAGTAATGAAGCATAGTGTCGAACAACTCGTGTCGATGAAAACATAGTGTCGGTCAAACCGTGTCGATGAAGACATTGGTCTACGATTTGACCGTGTCGATGAAAACATAGTGTCGACGAAAGTTACTGTCGGTCAAATCGTGTCGATGAAAACAGTGTTGGTAAAATGGGTTGTCGACGAACCAAGGGTAACCCGAAAATGATAGCACAAAGTCAAATTTATATGTTCCCAGTTAGCATCAAGACGTCAAAGTGTTCAGGTCGACAAGTATTTAATATTGTGCGTGTTCTGGAATTGAAATATTGTGAAATTTTCAACAATGAGTCGCGATAAAAGATTGACTAGTCCCGAAATATTAACAATTCAAAATTTGCGTAAAGAGAATTGTTCCATTGTTAAAATTGCGAAACTGTAGTGAATCGTAGTGGCAAAGTTATTAACAATTTCTTTAAAAATGTAGATGCATATGGAAATAAAGAGCGCAGGTCGTCCAAGAGTGACAACTGATCGTCAGCGGCGAGAAATTGCAGCAGAAGCTGGAGTAAATAGTAAATACTAAGATACGTAATGTACAGGGTGTTTCAATAATTATATGTCGTGACTACCCTAGCGTGATTCTTCATCTCTGGATCGGTGAAGATTTGTTAAAAAATCTTGCCGTAAAATTGAACTTGACCTTGAATTTCAAAGTCTGATAATTGCTGAAGTTTGCTTGAAAATTGACGTTAAAGCTCAAATTAGTTTTGGAGTTGTTCTATTTCCATGATAATATACTACTTGAAAAGCTAAAAAACCATTTGTCTGTATGATGTACTATCTTTTTGACGCGGAGTGTATGTAACCGAGTGTACGTGACCACATGCTTTCTAGCGTTCCGGTTCTATAAGTTTTAGAGTTCCCCTAGTAGCATAGTCAGCTTTAACCAGAGATGGTTTATTTATAAACGGCTCTTGTGTGTAACCGCATTCGAAGGAACGCTTCCTCTGTTCGACTGGATCGAAGTGCCTGCGTTCCGAAAACCGGAAATACTTCGAGTGAATACGTTGTTCTGCACCGATTCCTTGAATACCGAATTCTTCGATTTTGCAATCATTAAATATATAAACGAACGGAAACTGAATCAAGAACAGAAACTGATTATTAGTGTTCGTGCATCATTCGATCGCCACGGGATGGAAACTTCAATGTAGGCTACCGTTATTATGTCGAATGAGAAACTCAACCATGCGCACATCACAGATAAGTCGACAGACACGTGTGAAATTCTCTCAGAAATATGCAGAGTGTCCTAAAAATGTTCAAGTTCCGAAAGGGGCGGTTCCTGAAGTCACTTGGAACGACACTTTCATTTGCAATAATATCCGCCTCGACTACTCTTTTCCTTGCGTAACCAGAAAAGCAAGTGATTAAGGATGTTCTGGAGGTATAATGGGAGATAAAAGTACATGAAATTCGAAATCCATCAATATATTGGCAATGAAAGCCATTATGAGTATATTTTGCATTGTCGCGCTTCCATGTTAGTGAGAGACAACACAATAAATTTGACGTTTTGTAACAGTTTATAATTTTTTTGCTCTGTAACTGTTTAGTGAATCCTAATAAATTTTGAACATAATTAATTACATAATTTTTACTACATATAAAAAACTGGAGTTTCTAGTTGCGTTTTTTCAAGGTTTAAATAGGGTTTGAACTGGAATTTTATGAATTCCACATAAGAAGACGTGTTAAAATGCGAAAACTTTAAGTGCTATAATTCTTAAACGGTGCAGTGAATCGAACCCAAACTTTAGTAATTGTTAATTACCATAAAATTTAATTAATTTTAAATTAATTAAATTTTCAAAAATGTTGTTGCGTTTTTATATTACCTCCAGAACATCCTTAAGTGACTACATCCTTCGTACAATAATAGAATTTATTTTATCTCCATAATATCTTAGAGCAACCAGAAAAGCTTTCATTGTATTGTAAACTGTTGGGGTTATGTTTGAAATAACGGCGTGGTCGTTGGTGAAGGTTATGAACTATATTTATTTAATATACTAATTAGGCAAAACAACAAAAAAAAATAATACTGTGTCTGTGATGCCATCGCTACAGATTTATAATACTTAACACAAAATGAATATTTCGACTTTGTATCGACCACATTGTTCATTCGAATTTTAATAAGCACAATATCCAGTGAGACGAACCATAACGCAACAACTCTAACGGACGCACTTCGAATATCGAAGAAAACGACGCGACGCAAACTGGTCCACGCGCTCGATCTAGCTGTTCATTAATATTGTAGCACTATTTGAAAGTTTAAAGGTATAGTAATTTAGGTCGTTGGATTCGCTTTGATATCAGTTACAATATTATGAAGTCAAAAATACATATTGTCTTTTAAAAATTCAATGTGACTTTAATTATTTATGCATTAAAAATTTCTTTTGTAATTTTTTAAATTGAAATTTGTAGACTGCTGAATGTTGATTAAGTTTTGTTTAAAACATTTTTTTCTCAGATTATCGGAAGTGTCTGATAAATCAGGTTCAGGTTTTAAATAAACACAATAATCAATCATTTTTGAAGTAATGGATTTTATAAACATAATATCAAAAATATATTTATTTAAAACTGTGCGGAAAACATAATATTAATTATAAAAAACAAAAATATAATTTTTATAAACAATACAATAACAATTCACATTACATCATATTGACAAATCATTATTGTCATCACTTTCTTCTTCAACATCTTTCAATATTAATTGTTCGACTGCATCATCAAAATGCGTTTGCTCCTTAAAAACTTGTCTATTATTTAAACAAAAAAAAATTTAAAGATATCGAAGAAATTGTAATGTCAGACGTATATAACAAAGTGTGGAAGAGATCTGTTGTGGTTTCCCGCCTTGTACATTTTCTTGTATGATATTCTCTAATACTTCGAAAGTCGTTATTAAGATATAAGATTCTAGTTCCTTTCTTGTTACAATCTAGATTACTAGATTTTGGGTAGAAACCAATGTCGAAAGATGAGTTTGCGGGCTGTCAAATGTTGACCTTATTTCAGCAGATTTTGGGCTGGATGTGGGCTCATTCTAAAGAGGAAGGTTCAGCGCGGTGCGCTCTGGTCATCACAGCAGTCAAAAAACTCTTTGGTGGCAGAAAAATACATTGGAATCTGCGGTTATTTTTTCTCGATTTTCCCTCTACTTTGGACACTCATATTATTAGATATAAACATCATCTCGTTAAAATATGCTGAAATAAGGGCAACATTTGACAGCCCGCAAACCCATTTTTTTTACTCAAAATCTAGTAAGATTCTAGTGATTTTCTAGTTACAATCTGAAGGGTATTTCCACGGTAAAATTTTGGGGAAAAAAGGAAAAAACAAAGATAATAACCTACTCACGTCGGATTTGAACCTGGATCCGCTTGCGTAGTAAGTACATGCCCTATCACTGTTTTTTTTTTTAAACATGTTTATTGGTCAAATTAGTACAGTCTTATGAGTAGGTATCAACAAACATTTAAAAACTACCATACAATATTGCAAACGAATACCTAGTTGCTCGCCCCCTCTCTTCTTGTTCGTAGATGCTATGATTAGGGCTACTAGATACGTCAACAAATTAAAATTAAAGTATCTAAAAAAGGAAGACTAATTTTGAAGACATCCAAAAGGGTCTTCTTATACAAAATGAACACCCCCCTTGCCTTTCCCTTGGGAAGTAGAAAAATTAAAGAAATGAAAAAATTCCAAGGCTGCTCACAATAAAACTTTTTTAAGTACATTTAGAAATACGAAAAGAAATAAATTTGGAATATATAATATAACTTATTTTTTTGGTTGCAGCAACACTACTGGCGTCTGTTAGACGATATATTTAAATGTTGGCAGATTTTTGTTGGGCCAATGTAGTATAATCGTTGTAAATTTCACGTTACTTAACCGACTATAATATCTGTATGCCCAACGTTGGGTATTCGTCGCCAAATTGACATAATTTTTCGTCGTTGGCCCTACGTTGGGGATTTGTCGGCAAACCACTAACCATTCCCCAAGAAACTCCCAACCGTTGGCCACCGTTGGCCAATCGTAAATTCCATTCTAGGGTTGAATCTCGTATGATGCAGCAAAGGAATGCAACCTCATATATACATTTGCATAAATGCTTAAATATTGATTACAGTAGAACAGAAATTGATTCCGACTTAATCGTCTGATTCGATGTCATATGGCAACGGAAGCAGCGCATTTCAATTTTGCTTGAAGCGTCGCACAGTGTGTGCTTTTTCGCCACGAGGACTAGCACGTTTCGGTAGTTCGACGTGGAATGCAGCATGTTTGCTTCTACTCGCGAAAAATAGCACGTTTCGCTCCTAACTACGAAAACAGATTGCCCAGAATTCTATTGCAGTAAACAAATCCAGAGAATGTTTAAATACACAGAAAATACAAGGTGTTTCTTCAAGTAAATGAAAGAAGAGATGAGAATATTTTGACAAAAATATTGTAACAAACAAAATTTCATTTTCTTTTCCCACCATTTTTTATATGTGGGTCCGATTATTTTAATATTTCACGTTGCTTTTGTTATAATCGTTTGAGGATTATTCAACGCTCTGTTCATCGCTGGTAAATAAAATAGCTCAAAATAGTCTTATTGAAATGATAAAACAACAAAGCATGTGATTTTTGGTCAATATGTGGTGATTAATACACGTAGTATTTGTTGATGGTAAAAAAGGGTTACAAAATGGAAATAACAATCTAATAAACGAATAACACAAACGACCAAAAAGTTTAATTTTTATGATACATTCAAGAAATTTGTACTTCATTGACAGAATATGTTATTGCGCTGCTCATTTCCTTGCGAAATTGCGGAGGATCAATGATTCAAAAGTTACAAGTATTTAAAGTTGTGCAATTTCCAGTATTTTTGACAGAATAAGTAAAGATAATTTGACAGAAAGTAATAAATAAAGAAGTAATTGTAAATAATAGTTTTGGACATGCAATTTACGTTTAAGTTAGTAACACTTGTGCAAACAGCATATAATCATATATCTAAGTTGTGCTAGTCTAGCACAACGATATTAAGGGCACTTTAACTCTTTCTCGAGGCCCTTCGCGCTTTAGTAGCGCTTTAGTAGATTTGCATGAGAAGATGTGAGAAATCCAAGTTTCGATCTTGGAGGATCAATGGTTCAAAAGTTAGAAGTGTTTAAAGTTGAGTAATTTCCAGTGTTTTTGACAGGTTAGCGCAAAGTGATTATTTGGTTGGCGGTTAGATTGGTCGAGGGAAGGGTGAGAGAGCCTGCTTAGGTAGCCGACATGATCAACATCAGGGCGTGCTTGTGGTGCCACTGTCACTACACACAACGTATCGGGATAGGCCTGTCAAAAACACTGGAAATCGGTCAACTTTAAACACTTATAACTTTTGAACTATTGATCCTCCAGGATGGAAACTTGCATTTCTCGCATTTTCTCGCCCAAATCTACTGGATTACATTTTAAAAAGTTAAAAATTTTTGTTGTTCACTACTTTTTTTGTGGGTCTATATCGAAAATTTAAAAAATACGTTTTGTATAATAAATCTCCGTCAGTTATATATATTCTGAAAATGTCATCAAAACCGGTTGACGCGGAAAAAAACTGCAGGCATTGAAAGATGCAAGAGTTTTTAGATTAATTTTGGGTGTAGCCTGAAAATCGTGCAAAACTGCAATTTTCACCATCTTTACACGTTTGTAGCTTCTTGCAACTTTAGCCGATTTTTATGAATTGTTCAGAATATATATAATTGACACAGATCTACAAAACCAACTTTTTATATTATCAATATAAGCCCACATAAAAAAGTTGTAACGGCAAATTAAGTAGTGGCAAATTTTTCAAAAACCCAAGTCGTATGGTATAATATTAAAAAATTTATCGTTCTTTTATATAAAAGTGTCAGAATATTACTGTGATTCACTGTATACATATAATTTATCTTTTCTCGAGAAATTGCAAATAATAACAAATTTGATGTTAATATCGCAGTCACAGATTTTAAAGAACTGTATTTTTTTGGCACGCCATGATCTAAAATTAATTTTTGATCCCGACCCGACTGCGCCGCAATGTTTTGAGTTGGAAACGAATTCCAGATTTTTCGTTTCATAAAAACGTACAGAATTTAAAAAATTTCATTTTCCTGCTGAATGCCGTCGGCAAATTACATAAACGAGACTGTATTAATATCCATTAAATCATGCGTTTCTGAACTTTTTTTAACATTCGCTCAAGCAATTGTCCGAGCCTCGAATAGTAGGCCATCTAGTCTATGAAAACGCCCGTCTGCTTTTCATTCATTCCTATTTCAATTTCGATAACAGTTAATGATCGTAAAACATTTAGTTGAATAGCGCTTTGCGCTCTTCGTTATTAAGATATAGACCAATTGAATTTTATGGTTATTTAAATAACAATTTATTTAATATTTGAAATATTAATGGTGTGCGGGGCCTCAAATAATTTCAATGTGTATCGTGTATTTAAACATCATAATTAAAAATCATGAGAATACGTCGTAAACGTGCGGTAATTAAATAAAAAATAGTATGTATTTATAAAATATAGTATTAATAATATAATAGAAAAATAGAAAGGTTTAAAAAGTTTCAGAATATATATTATTTTCAATTTAACAGAAGAAGTAAAGAAAGGACAAAAACCTCTCTCTTTGGTCCCTATTTCTCCTAATTGATGCAGAAGAACTTTTATTGTATGATTCACACAAATTGCGTACGAAACATTTAGGTAAATCGGCAATTTACAGCAGGCTTTCGAATCAGAACAAATTCTGGTCCTTCGATGAGAAAGTTAGCCGTCACGAACCAGAAATATTTGCGTGACAATAATTTGTTCGCCCGGTATTTCGTTCTTACAATAAGCAACGGTAGAAATGGGATGCAATATCCATTAAGCGTTCTCACCAACCAACTTGGACTATACCTTCTCTTTGAAATTCTGTATGTTTTAATTACTGTTCGATGACAGCCAGGAGCAAATTAAGCTACAAGCGGACTAAACGGCCGCTTAGGGGCCCACCTGTTTGTAGCTGGAAATGTTTAGCTTGGAAAATTGTGCAACAGCCCTGACTGCCGTTAACAGGTTTCTTTGCTAAAAAAAAAAGGTCATTCATTGAGTTCTATCTTATTATCATACAAAACGTAGGGCCCCCTGGTAAAATAATGGAAGAAATCTAAAAACAAACTGTTACGTGTATAATGTATGGCCTCTAAGTTGCACCCTATGGAATTTTTGATTACTTTACATATGTTCAATTTTTCATAGTAACGCTAAACAGGCACACCTTTTTTCAAATAAACTTATTGAACAAAGTAAGCACCATCGGAAGAAATAACAGGATAAACTTTTCAAAAATACATTTTTGCTTTTTCCTATGTTATCCAATAGATTTAGGCCAGAAATCCAAGTTCCGATCCTGGAGGATCAATGGTTCAAAAGTTATGACCGTTCAAAGTTGAGCGATTTACAGTGTTTTTGACAGGTAAAAGCAATTACGTGCTGATGTCGAGTACCTACGTGGATTCCCAAGCGTACTCGGACGACCACGCCGTCCCCCACCACCCGACCCAACCACCAACCAATTTCGACTATACCTTCTCTCTTTGAAATCCTGTATACGATTCTGTATGTTTTAATTACTGTTCGATGACAGCTTGTCTCCGAACAAACTGTACGGTGTGTTTCAAAATTATATGTCGTGACTATCCTAGCAAGATTCTCCATCTCTGGATCGGTGAAGATTTGTTAAAAAATCTTGCCGCAAAATTGACCTTGACCTTGAATTTCAAGGTCAAATTTTTTTATCATTGCGTGGTAAGTACTTATCAGGGGGAACAAAAGTCTGAAAGGAACTATGGGTCAAAAACGAACCCGTCGCTTGAAAACTGACGTTAAAGCTCAAATAAGTTTTGAGGTTCTTCTATTTCCATGATACGTTTCTTTTGTAGTTAAATGGAATCCAAATACCTGTGTAATGTCTCGATTAATTTTGTTTCACTCACAAATACGCCAATACGTTCAATTGTTATAGTCTTCTTATCTCAACGTGGCTTCAAACACCCCGAACCCCAATCACACCGCGTCTCACTCACACGTCAATTTTCAAGCGAACGGTTCGTTTTTTACCGATGTTGTTCCTTTCAAACTTTTGTTCCTCCTGATGAGTACTATACGAAGCAATGACAAAAAAATTTGACCTTGAAATTCAAGGTCAAGATCAATTTTTCGGCAAGTTTTTTTAACAAATCTGCACTGATCCAGAGATGGAGAATGCTGCTACAGTAGTCACGACATATAATTTTGAAACACCTCGTACATCTCAAAGATAGCAGGTCTACATTATCGGCATTACCGCATACTTGTGTTACAGACTAGCGGCTCCACTTGGTCGGCGCGGCGGCGCGCGACTATCACTACACACCAACATGGCAGCGCTCTTACCTGTCAAAAACGCTGGAGACCGCTCAAATTTAAACACTTGTAACTTCTGAATAATTGATCCTCCAATATCGAAACTTGGATTTCTCGCTTCTTCTCGTCCAAATCTATTGGATAACATAGAGGAAAGGCAAAAGTTTATAGGAAAAAGGAAATATTTGCGATGATGCAAGGAAGAGAGCAGTCCAATAACATATTCTGTCAATGAATTACAAGTTACTTGAATGTATCATAAAAATTAAACTTTTTGGTCGTTTGGGTTATGAATTTTTTATCATCTTTTTTACCATCAACAAATATTACGTGTATTAATCACCACATATTGATCAAAAACCACAGGATCATTCCATGCCGAATCGATCACTTTATGCAGGCACCATCGCCGATTTTGTTCAAAATAAAATATGTTGTAGTCCATGTGAAATTAGGGGGGTTTAAGTCATCATTTTGCCGGTTTCGAATTTTTTTAAAAATGGCAGGCCTTCAAAGTTTTCAATTTTTGCCCATTTCGGCGAAAACGGGCCTCACTTACGAATTTTTATCTCAAGAACTGTTTGTCCGACTGAGCTGAATTTTTTTTTTTTGTTTTATTCGGAAAGGATTGGGCTATTACAAAATAATTTTTTCAACCTCGACAATTAACTTTATAATGTCGAAAAATTTAAACAAATTCTTCTTTTGCTGAAACGGTAGTACACGGCATCCTTTACCAGCTCATTGTGACACCAATTTTAATGATACCATCTTTTTCAAGGTCTCATTTTAAAGTGGAAACTTCAAGGAATATAACCATATTTTTTTCAAAATTTAATTCACTGAGCCCCATCATCGGAAAAAACGCAAAAAAAATTTGTTTAAATTTTCCGACGTTATAAAGTTAATTGTCGAGGTTGAAAAAATTATGCTAATTGTTGACAAAAGGTCTGCGTCCTCCGATTTTGATGAAATTTTAATATGTTATGCAGCAACACATTTTGAACAACTTTTTCCTTTTCCAATATAGGGGGGTCGTTTTTACTTTTCGAGATATTTGCAAAAAACTATCGCTAATACTGTATTGAATTTTTCGTATTGTTGGACGCTACGTGGCAACGTAAGCCTGTCCCGGCGCGGCGTTTGTTTACATTTTCTTTCTAAACACGCTGTAGAGATGAGAGAGAAAACAGGGTCACACTCTCATAGTATATAATATTGTATAATATTTATAATATATGTAATATATATAATATATAATATATAGTACATAATATAATAATATATTATGAGAGTGAGACCCTATTTTCTCTGTCATCTCCTCAGTATGATTAGATGCAAAATGTAAACAAACGCCGCGCCGGGAAAGGGTTACGTTGCCGCACAGCGTGCAGGAATACGAAAAATTCAATACAGTACTAGCGATAGTTTTTTGCAAATATCTCGAAAACTAAAAGCGACCCTCCTATATTGGAAAAGGAAAAAGTTGTTCAAAATGTCGAAATAGCCAGATAGCCCAATCCTTTCTGAAAAAAAATTTAACTCCATCGGACAAACAGTTCTTGAGATAAAAATTCGTAAGTGAGGCCCGTTTTCGCCGAAATGGGCAAAAATTGAAAACTTTGAAGGCCTGCCATTTCTAAAAAAATTCGAAACCGGCAAAATGATGACTTAAACCCCCCTAATTTCACATGGACTACAACATATTTTAATTTGAACAAAATCGGCGATGGTGCCTACAAAAAGTGATCGATTCGGCGTGGAATGACCCCATATACTTTGTTATTTTATCATTTCAGTAAGACTAGTTTGAGCTATTTTATTTACCAGCGACGAATGGTGCGTTGATTAACCCTCAAACGACCATAACCAAAGCAACGTGAAAGTCAAAATAATCGGCCCCATATATGTATAAAAAATTGTGGGAAAAGAAAATGAAATAAATTTCTTTTAAAAAAGAAAGATTTTTATTTTACGATTCACACAAATTGCGTGCGAAACATTTAGGTAAATCGGCAATTTACAGCAGGCTTTCGAGTCGGAACAAACTCTGGCCTTCGATGAGAAAGTTAACGGTCACGGACCAGAAATATTTACATGAAAATAATTTGTTCGCTCGGTATTTCGTTCTTACAATAAGCAACGGTAGAAATGAGATGCAATATCCATTAAGCGTTCTCTCGGTTGAAAATTAATGGCCACTTTTCTCCTTTCGTTACGAGGCACAACGAGTAGAGACTGCGAAACAAGATTGTTACGTTCCGCTCGATCGGGCAACCCGCGGCCTGTTGCATAACTCGAACGTAGATCGATTAATCGTCGTTCGGAGGCCACCGATGCTTTTCGAGGATTGAATTCGATCGGCGAAAGGGCGTTCGATCGTGAACCGGCCTGTAAACACGGTATCACTTGTCTTTCATTGGGGAAAAAAGCCGAGCGAACAAATGTTGGCATTAACGCCCCCTCGCATTATGCAGCACTCTGTTGAATATTTTTCAACGACGCCGCCCGTTGAATAACAAATTTGCCGATGGATCAAGCTCGTTAAGACCGTGCAGCTTCCAAGAAACTCAACAAGCTTGCAAACATAACGCAACTTCTCTCTCACGATCGAATCGCTTTCATCGACTTAGACGATTTTTTAAAACTCTCGCAATTAGAGCCCTAGTAGCATTTACGGTTGGCCAACGGTGGCCAACGGTTGGGAGTTTGTTGGGGAATGGTTAGTGGTTTGCCGACAAATCCCCAACGTAGGACCAACGACGAAAAATTATGTCAATTTGCAGACGAATACCCAACGTTGGGCCTACAGATATTATAGTCGGTTAAGTAACGTGAAATTTACAACGATTATACTACATTGGCCCAACGAAAATCTGCCAACATTTAAATATATCGTCTAACAGACACCAGTAGTGTTGCTGCAACCAAAAATAAGTTATATTCCAAATTGATTTTTTTTTCGTATTTATAAATATACTTAAAATTTTATTGTGAACCTCAAAGTTTTATTGTGAACACAGCCTTGGAATTTATTCATTTCTTTAAGTTTTCCATTTTCCAAGAGGACCCAAGAGGTAGTGCTCATGTCGTAGTATAAGAGAACCCTTTTGGGTTTCTTCAGAGAGAGAGAGAGAGAGAGAGAGAGAGAGAGAGAGAATGGATCTTACTTTTTTTAAATATTTTCATTTAAATTTTTTGACATATCTATAGTAGCCCACATCATTAATAATAATATTATTTATGGTATACCATAAAAATAACCGTAAAAGAGAAAATCAGAAGAACATTCTAGTGGGCTCAGTTCACCATTCGTATTATTTATTATAGTAACGTTAGCTCTGCGTTGGGTATGATCGTTGGCCCAACTGCATACAAAGACGACATTCCTGTCGGTTGCCCAGCCATTACCCCAACGAAGGCCCAAGAAAATTGCAACCATAAACGCTATTACCCAGCTAGCACTCGGATGTCCGACGAATGTCCAAAGTACATCCGTATCGGACCTCTGTATGTCCCACGGACGTCCGATTTATAAGTCCCATTTAGAAAGTGGGGCGTACGTAGGACGTCCCGTTCGGACCTATCTGGGACGTATCTGGGACTTACCTAGAACTATCTGAATCTCTAAATGAATAAAAATTTACCTTTACCAGCGAAGAGGCCAGCCACTGGAATTCGTGACATTTGTATTTTCCTTGCGAACCTATACTTAAAAGTCGCAAAAGAGTCTAATCTATACTCCAGTCGCAAAAGAGGCTCCGCGGCAAGGGGTTCCTACAAAATTTGTCCGCTTACCGTCAATATCGAAACAATAATCCATACTGCGCTGAACAGAATAATTAACCATTTATGGTATTTTTACAAATATTTATTGCATCACAATAACCTGAAGAAATATTTAGGTGGCCTTATTTAAACGGACCACCCTGTATAGTAATTCAACTACATCGTAACTGAATTTACTGAATTACATAATTAAAACCTTTCAATTAATTCTATTACTGACTATTTTAATCAGATGTGTAATTGAAATACAATATACAGGGTGGGTCACCTAATGTTGCCTCCTCTAATATCTTTGTTGTTTTCAAAGATACGTCAAATGTCTGAAGGACAAAGTTGAATGGTAAAATGGGGCTCATACGCAACCAAACAATTTTTTGTTTTTATGTAATTTTTTTTAGAGATATGAAGGTCGTTGATGGATACACGCAAGTCGCATAATCAGCCGAAATGCTGATGTCAATTGGCCACCTCGAAGCTGCGATTTGACTCCGTTGAACTTTTTTTTGTGGGGAGCCGTTAAGAGCAAATGTTACGCTAACCATCCAGCGACGATTGACGACTTGAAACATGAAATCGAAGTTGCCATTGACGAAATAGAGGCCCAAACAATCGAAAATGTACTGAAAAATTGGACTGATCGAATGGGGTATTGTAAGGCTAGCCATGGCAGTCATTTGAATGATGTTGTCTTCCATTCCTAAATGGAAAGGTTCAATCTTTCTAATGAACTCATAACTTTGAAAAAATATTCATTAGTTTTTTTTTATAGCCGATTCAAATACCAAATCTTAAATGGCCCACCCTGTAGTTCAGGAGATATTTCAATTTAAATAACTCTAAAACACCATTACTGTCGTACTAAGACGTTAGCGTTTACTTACTTGTGTAACGTCTTAGTACGACAGTAATGATTCTTTCCATTTTATGGATATGAAATCAATTTCGTATCCATCAACTTGTGTAATACCTCATACAATACTTACATTTTTAGTAATTGATTAGATCCCAACATATTCAATAATGTAGTCACCACTCGTGTGCTAAGTCTAGTAACTACTGTATTTCGAAAAAATGTCCTGGTTGCACACTTGACAAACATGCTAACACAGTGTAAAACATTGCTTGAGACTGCATATTGGGAATGGGAGCATGGTAAACACTGGGTTACAATGCCACTTTCGTAGCACGTTAGTGTAAGTATCCGTTGGCCAATAGAACCTGACCTCCCCGATCGGAATTCAGTAACAAACAATCGTATCTCCAGGGCCGGCGTTAAATAAAACGTTATTATTATTATTATTATTATTATTCCCTTTTTCTTGGAGCTCTCTCAGCTCAGTATTTTGACGTCGCGTCGTGGTCGTTTATTAAACTGCAATTCTATTTTCTTTTTGCCCGGTGGTTTTATTTAGGAATTTTCGTGTCGGGGAGAATGAGTTATTGCGTGAAAACTGAAGATGCTAAAAAGTTCAATTTAGTCAAAAAAGACGGGACGAGCTTGCTCGTAATGGCGGAGCTAAAGATACTATTAACCCTGCAATACACGAGTAAATAGCTCTTTCAAAACGGTTTCACAAGAACAATGTTCGTTGAAACTGCAAGTTATGTTAATACAAGGGTGTCACCAGAGTTGTGCTAATTCAATTACATTGTAATTCAATTACTAAGTATTTTAATCAGATGTGTATAATTGAAATACAATATAATTGAAATACAATGTAAATGAAATACAATATAATTAAAATACAGCTTTCCAAATTATAGCCCAGAACTTTGAAGAAGTGCGATACATTTTTATATTTTTCTTTCATATACGTAACCGCGCGGGTTAACTGTCCAACAGCCGTGTTCTTCACGGACAGTGTTCCCGCAGTAGATTGCAATTACGAATTACATTGTAATTTAATTGAATGAAGATCTGAATTATAAATTACAATATAACTGAATTACAATGTAATGCAAGTACTATGTAATTATACTTCTAGAGTAATTGAATTGTAATTCTGCACACAACTCTGGATGTCACACCCTAAATGTTTTGAACGTATTAGAATTAGGGATAATTTTATTCATTATTTCAGAATTATTTTTTTCCATTTCTTTTTTTTTGAACCTACCCTCATTGTGCTGATGCCCCAAGAATTGAAATTGGAATAATATGACTAGTTCATTAAAATATTTATGTGACGAGCAACTGTAACATCAATTGCAATTCTGTTAATACTTCGTGTTTTTTTATTACACTCTTTATTACACTCTTTATTACTTCCTTGTCTGTCTGTCTGTTCGGTACAAATTTTGCAATTGATTCTAAACTAACTTCCCGATGAGCTAGAGACTTAAAATTTTAAACACAGGTCAGAACAGGATGACAATGCAATATCTAAAAAAAAAATTTTTTAAACCTACGTGTTTAGGAGATATAAACTATTAAAAATTTAACCGTTAGCGATCCCCACTCCGCGCGACAGCGCTCCCTACTCCACTACGCATTCCCACTCTGACTCATCCCCACTCCACTGACCCGCTTCTCACTGAAAGAGCACAATGTGCGTTCGAGCTCCGTGCGGTATTTACAAAGTTACTACGTATTATTATACTATAATGTTTGTTTACCATGCGAAACAACGGTTACACCGAGATTCTCCGCCGAATCTTTATCTTCGACATTTTACCACGGCGTTTATTTTCGATATGACGCGGTCGCAATACCGCCTGAGAGGGTTTAGCAGACTAAAATTGGTCCAGCGGCCTCATTTTTATTGATATTGTGTGGAAAACAATGGTCTTAGGTTGAAAGACAACCCCCTAAAATTTTAAGTCGCTAACCTTTCGTATAAGGATGATATGAGGGTAAATACCCTGAACTGTATAATTTTTTTTCTCCGTTATTAATTAAGATATTCAGATAAAGAAAAAACGAAAATACTCGAACTTACCTCCTTTATATCATACATTTTTTTCACAATTATGATCAAATTATGAAGGATAGAAAAAAATCATTTAATTTTTTAGGGGTGGGAATTGCAAGCAACCCTTCGAGTGACCACATCCAAAAAATTCAAGAACAATGTTCTGTTACCTATCTAATATATAAAAAAGTTTCAAAATTATCGGATTGGTGGAACATAATAATAATAATAATAATAATTTTTAAAAAAATGGAATATCTATATTTTTTCTTTAGAAAAATAATGGCAGGTACTGAGACATATCCAAAAAGATGCTACATGAAATTATTTTTAGTTGACTAAAGGTAAATCGTTAGCTTAGTTTCTGCACCGACCGACGCACAGTGGGGCATTTTGACCAAAAAGCTGGCCAAAATACAATTTTGTACAATTTATCATCATCAGTCGATAATAGCAGGTGCCTTCTGTACGTAAATGGTTTGCGAATCAAAATACAACCGTATTTTTGCCACTGACCTTCGCGTCACCGTGCAGCATGAATCGAAAGGTATCGTTTACTTACAGTGGTCGTGTTTTCTGTCGTCGCGATTGTAAATTGCTCT
This sequence comes from Lasioglossum malachurum, assembly GCA_028455605.1. Lineage (NCBI taxonomy): Eukaryota > Metazoa > Arthropoda > Insecta > Hymenoptera > Halictidae > Lasioglossum > Lasioglossum malachurum. The sequence continues at coordinate 19,160,519 of CM052314.1, read as the reverse complement.
CAAAAATACTGTCGTGGTTTTTGTTTGAGTGAAAATATACGAAGATTGTGCTATGGATTCTTCAGAACTAGGTATGTTGATGACTCCTACACGTTTAGTTACAATAATTATGTTTAATTTAAGTAGCTGTAGCTCATAGAAGTGCTAGAGATATATGTTGCTGGTTTGAGTATTGTATATGCATGTAGTAAGCATTTTGTTATACTTCTAAGCTTTTCTAAGTACTCAAATACAATTAAAACTGAAGTATATTTACCGTTGAAGATAATCCTTAGAAAAGTAGCCGTGGAATACCGCAGCTGTTTTTATAATTTTTTATAATTTTAAAAATGCGATTATTTTTGGGTGTCTCTTCCAGGATCTTCAGGTTTCACGGTTATAACCTGAACGCATACATACAATAGATATGCGAGCTGCAGTAGGTCGGAATAAGAATATATCGCTTAAATTATGCTGGGAAATGTTCTCGGGAAGCCTGTAATTTAGACGTTCTAAATAAGTTACTTCTCACGTTTGATCCCTTCCTTACTAGCATGAGACGAAAGCCGAAGAAAAAGATGGAACCTTTCTCAAAGGAAACTATACAATTACTATTGCCTCCTGAACCGAGAGAAGCTACTGACCCCGAACCTGCCGAAGAAAGTAGGAACGAGGAGTTTTAAATAAAATAAATTTATTATATGTAAACACCGTTTTAATTTAGCAATACACCTGAAATGTTCAAACAAAAGGAAAAATGTAATTATGTAACAAAACAACACCACAGTGGACTTTTTTTCTATTATAAAATAATTTTGGCCAACTTTTTGGTCAAGTTAGCCAGCAGCCGCTGATAATGAGTGGTGTCGGTCCGATTACAAGATTATTCTCAGATTAAGATCAGCGTACAACATTTTATTAGAGGAAATATAGAAAGAAATTCAGAAAATATGTGTTATGAATTATACATGATTGATTATATCAATTATTATCGATGATTGAACCACCGGACGTGATACTATCTATTTGTAAATAATAGTATGCTGTGGATCGGACGGACGAACAGAAGATTCTGAAAAATTTGTAATTATACTTTACATTAGTATTTTATTAATATAGGATTAATATTCTTATGTACAACTAAATAATATCATTAAATAATGGTTTAAACATTGCCTAATCAACTAATCCTCCTAGCGTCTCCAAAAGAGATATTTGGTATAATTTGTGAAAAGTCGATTATCTTTAAACGATGTACGAATACTTTTTACGCATACAGTCGGGGGCAATATAAAATGGACACTCTTAAAAATCACATAACTTTGTTAAAATTGGACTTTCGGTATGCATATCAAGTTACCGAAGTCTACAAAACGCATTTTTTAAATTAACGTTACAGGTTCAGATAAAAAAGTTAAAAACATAATTTTTAAAATTTTGTATGATTCCTACCAAATGCAATCTAAACAAAAATTGTTTGCAAAAAAGTTATGCGATTTTTATATATTTATATTGTCCCCGACTGTGTATGATTGCGTACATACGAACAGCTTCCCATAATAAACATCGCTCGATATTGCATATTTTCAGAAAAATCATCGTCATTCGAATCCAGGGCATACGATAGAAGAACGCGGGGAGAGTTGGCTTTGGTTTTGCGTCGCGTCAGTGGATTTCGCAGATCCGCTCGGAAAAAGGAGTCGCGGTCGTAATTTTCATCGGGAAACAAGAAACAGAGGATCGGGGAGGAGAACCAACCGACCGGGTCCGTAAATGGACGGAAAGAGAAGCATCGACGAAGAGACAGAAAAGCCTCGGGACAAAACGCGGGCCGAAGCAAAAACGGGGGGCGAGAACTGGTAGGGGAATGCGCGTAGAACGGCGCGAAATAAAAAGAAGGAACAAACGTTGTGTGGGAGAGCTAGATGTCATTCAATTTCGTTCAGCAGTCCCTCGTGAACCAAGCAAAAAATATTGTTTGTCATTCGCCGACACTTTTTCCCTGTCTCTGCCATTCCCAGTTATCCCGCGGACATCCCTCGTTTTCTACGCGACGAAAAGTAAAAAATGGGTTAATGGCTTCTCTGATGCTTGGTCTACCGATATCTCTATAAGTTTTTCATTCAATCCCGGAAACCCCACGCTTTTTATTTTTGCCAGATTGTGTGGGTGGTTGTTAGGCATCGGAATGAAACGGCCTTGTTCTATGTGCTTCTATGCAAGCTGGTCCATCCTGCCTCCGTAACACCAGGTTTGGCACGATTACATTTCCGTGACCCCTCGTTTTGAGGTTATATTTGTGTTCTTGGGGTTATTTCAAGAAAAAAATGTATATATAACATAGGGATGCCGATTATTTTCAAAAAGATCGATTTTTCTGAATCGATTATAATCGAAGCTTCAATAATCGATCCACTAAAAATACGTTTCCAAAATAATCGATGTTTTGAATAATCGATTTTTTTTAGGAATGCCTAAAATTGATAAAAAAACGAAGATCAAAATTTTGTTGGACTCTTTTATTAGAGAAATAAAGTAACAATAATTATTAGACTGTGTGCGGATCTTTATGCATTTATAGCAAAATTGAGTGTATCAAAATCGAAGAAGTTGAAAAATTTTTTAAAAATTGAAGATATCAAATATATAAATTCTCCTCTATTATATGTATATAAGATCATTACGGGAACAAGTAACATTTAATTTAGTTTCTATTTCTTGCAATCCGCGTAGAAAATTTTTATTTTGCATAAAGATCTGCAGTCTATATAGTAGTAATGATCTTTTTACATATTTTGTATATGCATATTATGGCAAATGTAATTATATTTTTTAATTATTTTATAATAGCCAATCTTCGAAAGGCAATGAATTTAAGAACATGATATTTGCTAATTTTTTGCTGGATAACCTATTTCTATTGGGTTCCATAACAGTCAGCCAATGGTCGCGTGGTCGACCGAGTACGAGTAGGGAATTAGCCAATGAACGAGTTCCGTTAGAATCATTATGCGCAGTAGAATTGACGCGTTTTAGGAACATTTATATATTGTAGTTACTTTTGATGCTAGTTGGATCTCTTTATACAGTTTCCACTCCATGGTCTCCACGTACAGTCATACAATTTGTCATAAAAATCGATTATTTTTACAATTTTAGAATCGATTATTTGTAAAAATCGGATATTCAAGAATTGATTCTAAAAATCGATTTATTTTATGAAAATAATCGATTTTTTAAATAATCGATTAAAAATCGACATCCCTAATATGACATGGTGTGAAATCGTCCTGGTTTAGCCGGTAAAGTAGATTTCCTGTTTTTTATAAACCTGCAAATATCTTGGAAACTCTATGCGGAATATGGGAAAATATCAAGAGACCTTTTTTGTTGAAAATTAAATTTCCAACAATTTATGTCCTATGACATTTTTCTAAACTAAACCAAACTAAACCGAACTAAACAAAACTAAACCAAACTAAACCAAACTAATCCAATCTAATCCAAACTAAATCAAACTAAACTAAACTAAACTAAAAATAAAATAATTTTTTTGACATTACTACTACACTACCCGTATATTTTCGTATGTGTGGACGGGCCGGCCCTCTCCGCCCCCTCTCACTCTGTTCACATAATCTTCCCATTGTAGATGTCATCCAGAATGTGATCTTTTCAGAACGAAGCCTTTACGTCCCCCGACCATTATTTCGGGGGAGAGGCAGTTCTGCAAATTCATCGAAACATAAATATACTCGGAAACTGCGCAGCTAATAGAAAAATATCATAGGACCTGAATTGTTGGAAATTTAGTTTTCTACAAAAAAGGTCTCTCTTGATATTTTCCCATACTTCGTATAGTTACCGAAATATTTTCAGATTTATAAAAACAAGAAATCTACTTTACCGGCTAAATCAGGCAGATTCGACACCATGTTATATATACATTTTTTTCTTAAAATAACCCCAAGAACACAAATATAACCTCAAAACGAGGGGCCACGGAAATCGTAATCTCCCCCCAGGTTTAAAAGATTGAAATCCGAGAATTATGTGATACGAATTTTCTAGATCTTAATTAAGATACGGACTAAACACGGCTTTCGTAATCTGCAAGAAGCAGCAGATTCGGTTCCAGTATCATGGAATGGACTGGTCGGTGATTTGAACGCGTCAGAAAACGTAGGGGAGACCGGGGTTAGTTGACTAATAGGATTAGTCGACTAATCCATTCTAATTGTATGTAATACTATAAAGTATTATTAAAGTATTGAAACATAAGAATGATTATCTCACCATATGTAATGTGTTGTCGTGACCGAAACTTGCCTGTTATACCAACAAGAATAAAAAATCTAAAAACATCGATGGTAAGTAAATATTTTTGTTTCGACTATTTATGAATTTTTGTCCACTGCTTGATATTTTTTCATGTGATTAGTTTATGGAAATATGATACATGACTATAATTTGAGGTATTTTATTTTATCATCAAAATGTCGGACGGGGCTAATTTTTACTAAGCATAGGATTTACGTCATCCAAGAAAGATTCCTTGTCCTCAGAATCAGAAGATAATTCAGAATGCTTGATCTGCAATGAATCTTACATTGGTAGCGTTTGTGGAGAAAACTGAGTGCAGTGCACACATTGCAGAAAATGGGTTCACGAAAAATACATCAGATTGTGTATTAACTGTGACTCGGATGTTGATTTGTAAACTTAATTTGGCTTAATTTTGCCTACAAATCATCATCTGAGTCCCTACAGTAGATGTGTACAAACAAATAAAAATTTAAGTATTGTTAATACCTTCGTATTAACCTAAACGAAAGGTTTACCCTTAAGTCAACTAACCTCATCAGATATGTCAACTAACCCCACAACCGGGACTTGTTGACTTACTGCTTTATTAGACCGGTGAAATTGAGGGGAATACAGGTAAATATCCTCTCTCCTTCATTGCCGGATTAGTCACGTGATATTGTGATACATGCACGACAAGGACGAAACGTGTCACGTGACCCGGCATGGGGAAGGTAGAGTGGGGACAGTGTGTTGAGCAATATATTTACATAAAAATTTAAATAACAAGTTATTTGATATTTGGATATTCAAATAAAAAAAAGGACATAATAATCATTTATTATTTAAGCAAGTCTAAATACATTATTTAAAATAATAAAGTTAATTGTGTCACGTCCGCTGACGTGTTGCCATAGGTTATAAGCATAGATAATA
>CM052314.1:19101945-19155199 GCA_028455605.1 Lasioglossum malachurum | reverse complement strand
AAAAAACACCGATGACCTTGACAACTCCGAAAAAAATGACCCTTGGAAAAAAATATTCGTGCCAGATATTTGGTCCATTAGCACCATGCACATTACGTAACGAATATATTTTGCATCACAATAGCGTGAGGAAATGGACCACGCAAAGGAACGCCAATTTTCGAAGTTCAAGGTCATTTCAAGGTCATGTTATTATAAATATCTGAATGTATTTTCCCATCAGTTACACGATGCAATAAAAATAAAATGTAATTATGTACCAAAAAACATCGATGACCTTGACAACTCCGAAAAATATGACCCCATTGACACCATGCACATTAGGTAACAAATATTTTTTGCATCACAATAACCTGAAGAGATATTTAGGTGTTCGTACTTAAACGGACCTCCCTGTATAATGAAGAGTGTATAATCCATATGTGTATGTGTGTGTGTGTGTTCCCATCCATATAAAATTTCATATTTATCACGTCTTCCTCTTATCCGATTAACTTCATATTTCGCAAAAATTATTTTCTTACTCAATGAAACAACTTAGGTAGGTATAGCTATGGTCTACCCACCCTAATAAGTACCCATGTTCCTACAAATCGAGCTCGAATCTCGCATCCGGTGCGGTCCGGTGGTGAGGCATGCGAGATGAGTCAATCGGCTGAAAGAAGCATCGTTCGATTTGAACCGTGTGGCAGAGTCCTGCGATCGTTCGGAGGTAAGGGACGACGGCTCGTGGCACTGGGTTACCCGTATTCGTGTCAAGATCAACTAAGAAGAAGCCACCAGTCGGCCGTTCTTGATTCTAAGAACGGCCGGGGAGGAGTTCGGCTCGTGACGGCACGCATACGTCGCGTGTAAAAATAATTCACGATCGCAGAAGGCCCCGAGACCCGAGAATGCGCCTCGACATGCATTTCTTTCGTCCCGATGCGCGGAGTGATTTCATTTCGTGTAACCTTACCACCCTCGCGTGTTTGTGCCAGTGACACCGAAAACCCTGCGAGAGGATCACAGGGACACCGTGCCGCAGCGGACACTGGGTCAGCTGTTTTATTTTCGGCCCGGAGTTTCGAACGTTCGACACGCCGGAATTACATTCCTTAATCCGCTGTTTCCGTTTTATTTTAGATCGCGCGCGCACACGCGCCGCGTTTTAAAATACTGCGAACGACGCGCGAACTGTAAATTATAAAATGCATTTTGGAAGAAAAGCGTTGCACGTTCGTGTATGCACGATAGCTTTATTCGTCTATGAATGAGGATAAATATATGTGCCCATAATTATGAAAGAGTGTCTAAAAGTCAAAATTTAAAAAAAGAATTAGTTTATCAGTTATTCCTCATCTTATTATTTTAAACTAAAGAGTAATTCAATGTAATCTTTACGATATTGTCAAAAATTAACCGTTAGATAGTGCTTGTTATTTCAACATCATATGGAGTTCATTTAGTGTTAATATCCTTTTCCATTAAATATCTCGAAACAAGAAATATAAGACTTAGACCACTTTCATAATTATGGACACATACATATTTTCTCAGATTATACTTTGCATTAAGTATCTACATACATATCAGAGGTGGGCATTATTTGGCGGAAAAAATATTTAAAATACTATTGTATTTACTATTTTAGATTTTATTTTTCTTGAAGGAAATAATATTTTATTTCAAGAAAAAATCTGAACTTCTCTCTCTCTCTCTCTCTCTCTCTCTCTCTCTCTCTCGAAATAAAATATTTCTATTTGGACAACTGAACCTCGAAATAAAATACTTCTATTTATTTGAACAATAATGAACCTCAAAATAAAATATTTCTATTTTAACAATTTCATCCTCAAAATAAAATATTTATATTTTAACAATTTCATCCTCAAAATAAAATATTTCTATTTTAATAATCTGAAACACAAAATATAATATTTTATTTTTTGCGTCGTTATACCTCATACTTTCAGAAGTCACATTACTTATTTAATATTTTTTATTTTAGCAATTATCGAAAGGAGAAATGGTACTTATTATAAGAAACTATATCATTTGCCACATTTTCGTTTTATTTTTTTGTTTGACTGCAGCTATTCGCATACAACAAGGTACAGCGTTCCAAACTGGAATCTGTTAGGGTGCTCCTTCGAAGACAAATATAAGAAACTATATCATTTTCCACATTTTCGTTTTATTTTTTTGTTTGATTGCTGCAATTACTGCGTATATCCACTTCAGTTCACAGCATGTGCCTACTGAGATACTATTTTCAAAAATGACTGTATCAAATAAAATATTTTATTTTGAAAAATGACAGCATCAAATAAAATATTTTATTTTCAAAGTTGTACAGACACTGCAAAATAAATGGGATTATTTACTATTTACTATTTCAAATACTATTTTCCCCAGCTCTGATACATATGTCCAATTTTTCATAGTAACGCAAAACAGGCACACCTTTTTTCTAAATAAACTTATTGAACAAAGTAAGCACCATCGTAAGCAATAACAGGGTAAACTTTCCCTTGCGTAACCAGAAATTTTTGCCTTTCTCCTATACATTTTTGCTTTTTCCTATGTTATCGAGTAGATTTTGGCCAGAAATCCAAGTTGCGATCCTGGAGAATCAATGGTTCAAAATTTATGACCGTTCAAAGTTGAGCGATTTACAGTGTTTTTAACAGGTAAGAGTGCCGCTATGTTGATGCAGCGCAATTACACGCTAATGTCGAGTACGTGTATTCCCAAGCGTATTCGGACGACCCTCTCCGCCCCCCACCACCTGACCTAACCACCAATCAATTTCGACTATACCTTCTCTTCGAAATCCTGTATACGATTCTGTATGTTTTAATTACTGTTCGATGACAGCCAGGAGCGGATTAAGCTGCGAGCGGACTAAGTGGCCGCTCAGGGCCCCGCGGTTTGGTTTTAGGGGCCACCTGCTTGTAGCAGGAAATGTTTAGCTTGGAAAATTGTGCAACATCCCTGGCTGCCGTTAACAGGCATCTTCGCTAAAACAAAAAGGTCATTCATTGTGTTGTATCTTATTATCATACAAAACGTAGGGCACCCTGGTAAAATAATGGAAAAAATCTAAAAACGAACTGTTACATGTATAATGTATGGCCGCTAAGTTGCACCCTATGGAATTTTTGGTTACTTTTCGTTATTGGGTATAACTTAATGAGAGTTTTCCTTGAAATTTTCTTTTGGGAAGAGGGGCCGAAATTTTGACCGCTTAGGGCCCCCACTTGTCTTAATCCGCCACCGATGACAGCTTGTCTCAGAACAAAGTGTACTTACATCTCAAAGATAGCCGGTCTACATTATCGGCATTACCGCGTGCTAGTGTTGCTACCTAGCGGCTCTACTCGGTAAGCGGCACGCATAACATGGCGGCGCTAACCTGTCAAAAACACTAGAAATTTCTCATCTTTAGACACTTGTAACTTTCCTTTTCTCGCTTCTTCTCGTCCAAATCTACTGGGTAACATATACGGATGGCAAAAGTTTTCAGGAAAGAGGAAAAAATTTCTGATTACGCAAGGAAAAGAGTGAGAATGTATGTAAAGAGAAGAATGTATCATAAAAATTAAACTTTTTGGTCGTTCGTGTTATTCGTTTATTAGATTGTTATTTCCATTTTGTAACCCTTTTTTTACCATCAACAATTTTTTATTTAATTATTAAATAAAATTTGTTTTATTTAATTATTAAATATTTTATTTACCAGCGACGAACAAAGCATTGAATAATCCTCAAGCGACCATAACAAAAGCAACGCGAAATATCAAAATAATCGGACCCACGTATAAAAAATGGTGAGAAAAGAAAATGAAATTTTGTTTGTTACAATATTTTTATCAAAATATTCTCATTTCTTCTTTCATACACTCATTTACTTGAAGAAACGCCTTGTATTTTCTGTGTATTTAAACATTCTCTGGATTTGTTTACTGCAATAGAATTCTGGGCAATCTGTTTAATGCAACGCTTTCCGTAGTTAGGAGCGAAACGTGCTATTTTTCGCGAGTAGAAGCAAACGTGCTACATTCCACGTCGAACTACCGAAACGTGCTAGCCCTCGTGACGAAAAAGCACACACCGTGCTACGCTTCAAGCAAAATTGAAATGCGCTGCTTCCGTTCCCATATGACATCGAATCAGACGATTATTAAAAAGACGATATCAATATTTAAGCGTTAATGCAAATGTATACGATACAATGAAAACTTTTCTGGTCCCTCTAAGATATTGTGGAGATAAAATTCTATTATTGTACGAAGGATGTAGTCACTTAATCACTTGCTTTTCCCACTACTAGAGTACCGATTTTTTCCCCCACTATCAACTAGAGTAAAATCGCGTTATTTTGCAGAACTTTAATTAGCAGATCTTCGCGGATCCTAAACTGTAGAATCACGCAGTAACAGTTTTTACTCGTAATTTCCCGTACATAACAACTTATATCTGTGTGAACTGTAGCCGGAATGAATTAAATTTTTTACAGAATATTCTTTTCTCAATATTTGTGCCGCTCACAGTCCAAATCGATTAACTCCATAAAACAGAAAGTGGAGAAATGTGATGAAATAATATACAATTGTTTTTCAAAATTCCTTGAAAAATAAAAATTGAAATAAACATTGTATAATGCATAAATACAGATGTAGCTTTCATAGAAAGACATGTATGTATAATGAATAAGATAGAATAGCCTTGGTGTAATCGTTATTAATATCACACTATCACACACACAACTTTTGGTCACGACTAAGGGAGTTAATAGATTTGACATGTGAAAAAAAGTAATAACATCAAAATGATGTCTTCTTCGTCAGCTGTATTTGAGGTCCCGTCATATCGATTTGTTCTTAAGTTTTTGTAGTAATTATGTTTAATAGGGGGGATTAATTTTTTTTTTATAACAGATCCATTATATCTTTCCTCTTATCTCTGGTTACAGTTCTACCTATAGGATATAGCAAAGGCTGGTTTACATTTTTCAGACATAGTGGTCTACCTGCTTAAGATTTTTTTATATTTATGGCACTAAATTCTGAATCTTGATTAAAGTCATATTTAAATTGTATGACGTGACCTTCCTAATTTTATCCAGTGCATTTTAAGCTAATTTACTGGTAACTCATTAAATGTTTTTTTTCTGTTAATAATAGAATCCTTTAAAACAGGCATGCACAGCTGGACGATTTGGGAGCCGGAGCCCTCGACTCGGCTTATGAGCCGGGTCGGAGCCGTGACCTTGCTGGGACGTATGGAAGGGGAATTCACTGTAAGCGTGACTTGTAAACAGTGCACGAGAGAGCACGACTAGTGGGAGGGGCGACAGGGACGGTGGGAGCGCCTGAGTGGTCCGACTGCAATAACGTAGACGCCCCCCACTCTCACACGCATTCGTGGCTCCAACGCGCTATTTGACTATTTTGAGAGCGACAGAGCGATTCCGGTGTATGCAAAACGGGCGAGACAGAGCGAGCGATGCATATACATAGTATGTTTGTAGCAACTCCTATGTTGTTTGTTCCTACACAAGTAAGTAAACGCTAACGTCTTAGTACGACAGTAATGTTGTTTTAGTGTTATTTAAATTGAAATATCTCCTGAACTACTAACTTTTCGACGTGCATAGGTTAGTACTTTTATATAACGAATGTCTAGCTACATCGATTAACGTATTAAAAAATACCTCATTCCATTTAAAAAAATGAAGGTGACCTTCATATCTCTAAAAAAAATTACATAAAAACAAAAAATTTTTTGATATCGTATGGGCCCCATTTTACCATTCAACTTTGTCTTTCAGACATTTTATGTATCTTTGAAAACAACAAAAATATTTGAGGTGGCAAAATGTGCCGCCCCACTTATGCCCCTCACTTATATATATATATATAATTATGTTTGTTGAGAATCAACTTATTTCGAAAAAACTAAACAACTACTGGACCAATTTGGACCAAAATCTAATCAGCTCTAAGTTTAAGCGGGGCACATCGATTGCATCATTCATCACTCTGATCGCGTTGTAACTTTTTCAGAAAACGTTAACGAAAAATTTGATGACATACGCACGAACATACATACACACACACATACAAACATTTTGCTGAAAATAGTCTAAAATGACTTCAATGGATTTTTGATTTTCGGGGTCATTACAATAACTTCCCTATAAATCGGGAAGTTAATAAAGGAAGTTACGACTGAGCCAAGTGCTTTGACACTTAAATTAAAAATATTTCAAATAGTGGAGTTAATCGTTTTGGCCTGAGAATGGCTCATTTATAACATTTATAAGCGTTTGTAACACCTTTAAGGTAATTTTTCAAAAAGAATGACTTTGCGGGTCCTTGAAATTCTGCATCAACTAATAAAGAATTAATTACAATTTAAAATATAGCGAGGAACGAGATCGTAACAAAAAATTACAGAAACGGAGATTTAGTGCGAAGGGTGTGCGATGAATATTGTGAAGCCATTTCGTGGAAAATCAAGCTCCACGGGGTTCCCAGTTCCCACGGCTCGGTAGCACGAGCAGGGAATAATATGGTGAAACCGGAAATGCAGAATATGTCGCGCGAACTTCTTACGTCCACGTAACCCTTTATCACATTACCCTCCTTGGGCTCGTGTCACTGGCATGAAAATAAACAGCTTTCAAGCCAGGCTACGGACAAAACTCTCTCTGTCTCTCTCTCTCTCTCTCTCTCTCTCTCTCTCTCTCTCTCTCTCTCTCTCCCCCTGTGTTTAGCGCGCGCACACACACTCGCCCCCGAGACATTTGTTCCCGTTTGCTCTGATAAATTACAGATTGCTTGAAAGCATGCTCGATTTCATATTTTCAGCCGGTTCTTCGCGCGGCCGATACGATCGAACGTATCGTTGAGCGAAAACAATAGCAGTGAGTACCTATCTGTAACGGGGCGGCGCGGCATGGCGGGGCGGGCCATCGCGCCGTGCGCCGGCTCCGCTTCGCTCGAATGGTTTCCATACACTGTTAATTGCGACACCATACATTATGCGCATCATCGCGAGTATCGTTTCACCCTGTAAAATATTTCTCCTCGAAACAAGCGCTCAACAACGCTGGAATTCTATAAATCTTTGTCTCATAAGATTTTCGATACATAGAAATTCGCTGAGCCTCACCCATTCTATGAATTACATTTATTGGAGCAGTTCATTAAGAAGAATATATGGGTAATTACGAACGAAGCCAATTACAGTAAGGAGCAAAACTGAACCACAAGTTTTGTATAAATCATTATTTATTGCTAGGCATATAGAAGAATAACAAAAAATCAACATTATAATTTTTTTTATCATAGTTAGAAGTATAAGGTGAAGTGCCCCAACAGTGTCGAAAATCCAAAAATGATACCTAAATCTGGACAATTGAATTTTCATAGTAAAATCAATCATTAAGAGATTAAATAATTATATTATATATTCGGAGGCCTTAGCTACAAGTAGGTGTGAATATTACTTCATTAAGACATCAATTGAAATTTAAAAATAAATTGAAAGTTCATCTGAAAACAGTATACACACACAAAATAGTCTATTTACATGCGGATCATGGGCATTTATAGTTTGTACTTTTACTAGAAATAATGATATAATTTAAGCATTTAGACAAAAAATAATTATCACGCATAATAATAGTGACATTTTAAAATAAATTGGCAATAAAACTTCACTTAAATAATAATTATTAATTCAAATATTAGATGTCCTAGAGTTTAGGACTGCTGTGAAATATAAGTACTCCATACTGGGACGCGTTTGCTGTAGCTGTCCAACTATAAGCTTATTTTCTATGTGCATACGCCTTAAGTCGGACAAGTGTTTGCGACTAAAATCAACCCGTAGTTTGCAAATTATTATTAGCTTAAACAAAGTACTATTGGCTTGTATAACGTATACAGAAAATGTGTTCCGGCTGTGACGTTAATGATACTTAATTTTTATGCCATAAATCTATCAGTATTAATACCTAACCTCAAAAATTAATTATTCATGTCGATATAATTCTTAAAAAAATGTTTTCCATCACTAGAAATAAAACTTTTGATTCCAGTCGAAAAAGTAATTAATAAGTATCATAAAAAACAAATTAAAAGTAAGAGCAAGCCAAAAGTGTACATAAAATCTAAGGATATTATTAAAAATGACAGATTGAAGGAAAATAGAAGATTGAATAAAAATAAAACATTGAACAGAAATCAAGAGTCTTATTCTGTTGAATCCATCGTGCAAGTACAAGCTCTCAATACAGTGGGCCAATTTGAGATTCCAAAAAGCACGCATTCTAGAACGAAAAATTTAAGTTCGGTGGATGCTAACAAAGGACCGCCAACTGTACTGTCGAAGACAGAACAAAGATCTTGAGAAAAAAGGAAAAAAAATTATAGAAGAAGAACGTTAGTCAAAAAAGCAGGAAAAAGAGAGAAACATAATTAAAAAAAAACAAGGAATCAATGGTAATTTACACGAATGAAAAAATATAATTACACAACAAATTAAATATATAAAGTTAAAAACCAATGATACATATGTCTATACCAAGTCTGAATTTTATGTTAAAACTCTTAAAAAATTATTTTGGTTTATCTAAACTGATAAAATTAAAGGTAGCAAAAACTGTTGTTCGGGCTTAGGGCATTTCACCTTAACTTAAGAAATTTTTTTCAATAATTAATGTTTCCTCGTTTAGAGCAATGACAACAAAAATATTGTAGATTGACTCGGTTTTGCATCGCGTCTAATACTTGGCAATATTTAATATATTATTTATTTTTAATATTTCGTCCACAACCCTTGTGCTTGTAAAATTACACTGATTCGCTTTGGCATACTTTCTACTCATTTCTTGCAATAATCCGGAGATATTTGTTCCCACTATTCTTGAATTCTATCATACAAATCTGTGATTGAAGTTGGTTGGGTGTCATATGAATCTCGAAGTCGTATTTTTAGTAAACTCCATAGATTCTATGTATATGGGGTTGAGGTCGGGGCTCTGTGCAGGCCAATCCAGAACAGAAAATTTTTTAGTACCGAGCCAATTTTTTACACTTTTTGCAGTGTGCTTAGGGTTTCGGTCATGCATGAAAATTACATCTTTTTCTTCAAAAGGCATATTTTCAACAGCATCTATGAGATAATCTTGTAAAATATCTTTGTACATGTACTGATTCATGATGCTATTCATTCTTTGCAGTGATCCAACACCAAATGCTGTTAGGCACCCCCAGAACATTAGGGATCCGCCTCCGTGCTTTAACGTTTGTTTCACATGTCGTGGTTTAAGCCTTTCATTTTTACGAATCCAACACCAAGATATGCCATCTGAACAAATTCTGTTAATTTCGGTTTCGTCTGACCAAATAACCCGTTCGCAGTCAGTAGTTGTCCAGTTTTGATATTTTGTAGCAAATTCCAAACGACGTTTAATATTTTTTTTTGGTAACATTGGCTTCATTTTTTTTTTACTGCTTCTAAACTCAGCTCCTTTGAGGGTTCTTCGTGCTGTCCACTTACTTATTTGTGTATTCGTATCTTCTTTTAATGATTTTGCAGCCAGAATGGAACTTGAAGCTTCACCAGATGCGACAAACCGTATAATCCTTCGTTCATACTGCGGTCATAATATTTTTGGTCTTCCTCCAACATTTAATAATATACTTCTACAGTATTTTTTTCTTATTCTTTGCACTGTCGATTGACTAACACTGCAAGTTTTCGTTACGCGTTGACAAGCCGTCATTCAAAAGAGAAATGACTTTTTTTACACAATTTCGAGCAAGTGACTTCATATTTATTCTTACTACACTCGCGTGCTTCTCCGTTCGACTGATTGCGAAGACCTGAGTGTTAAGACGTAGACTAATACTTTGTAAACAAACCAAAGTGCTAGATGTAAACATACTACTAGAACATTCCACGTAAACATTTCTTGTAGGGACCGGTGCAAAATCGAGTCAATCTATTTTTGTTGTCATTGACATTAATTAATTATTGGCAAAAATTTCTTTAGTTACTTCTATAACTATGATAAAAATAATTATAATGTTGATTTTTTATTATTCTACTATATTCCTAGCAATAAATAATGATTTATACTTTATACAAAACTTGTGGTTATTGGTTCAGTTTTGCTCCTTACTGTGATTTATCATGTTGATAATTTTGATGCGTTCTTACTTACATATATCTCCTATTATCATGAAACAAAAAGCTGTCTACTGGCGCTACTTTTATTATTACAGATCTCTTTTCCCGGTTTCGAGGCGTGCAATGTAAAATGGCGAATTTGATAGCGTCAGTCCGCGAGGAAAAAAACGAACAGCAGAACTCAAAGTGCAGCAAGAGGAATCACCAATTAGAACGACGAACGGGGTCATAGAGTGCTCAGTGTTCCTGAATAAATCGTATTGTGTGAAAACAAGAAAATAGATTGGAAAAAACCCACGTTGGATGCAATGCCGTGCACACGAACACCGCGGCAGAATCCTTAAAAATATAATGTTATAATTTTGGAACGCGAACGTCACTTTCGGATTTCATGTAGACGTTCGCCAATGAATCTACAGACAGAATCTGTACATTTTCGTCCACGTGTTATCTTTAGCAACTATTAAAAATCGCTTTCCTGAGTTTAGGATTCGAAATATATTCTTTGACATAGAAATTCGCTGGACTTTGTTATCTTATAAATTAATTTTATAGCAAAAAGGTACTGTCGTGAACATGTCTGTCTCGCAAGGTCACAAAATGTCTCGCGGGACAGTATAGTCCGGCCATCCCCACCATCTGACGCAGCCGAAGTCCCAATGATTAGACTTTGACGTCACGTGCTACGTAGCATATCTGTGACGGCTTTAACCAAGACAGTAATCCACGGTTAAGGAGGTATTCTGGTTTTGGAAGCCGTTTCCGAACGAATTTTTAGGAATTTTTTTAGAAAAACTGTTGAATGTATCGTGTTAGGATTTTGCACACATATTTATTGGTATTTGAAATGCATATGTAATTTTTTAGAAGTAAAAATGAGTCACATATTTTCACAGGTACAGTTGAAAATGATTATGTATTAACCCGTGTCCCCAAAAAATTATACAAAATTGAAACAACTTATAAATACGGGTTAAAACCCGTTGGTTTACAATTCCATTTTAAGATTCCAGACTAAAACGTACCATTTAATTTTGCCTATAGCATATACGCTCTGTATATGTCATGGTCGAAAATAAGCTAATTTTCATTGCTTAAGTAATTACTGTTACATGTCATGTTATGAGTCTTAGTCACAGTTAAGTATCTTGTGAATAGTCAAACATGGCATTCGAGATCCCTAGCGTCTCTGAGACGTCATTTTAAGGCAAGGGGTTGTTAATAACTCAAGATTAAAATAGATAAAGTTTATGTCATAACAATAATTCTAGCAACATTCTCAAATCTCGTAGATCTTAATAGAATTTTGTTTACTTTACATTGACCGTGCCCCAACCGGTCAAATTACAAGATTCGAAGTTTTTACCCCATAATTATTAAAATTACCAAGATGCTACCATTTGAAATTATTAAATAAATTTCTTGATTCGACCACGTATTATTATAAAAATTGCGAAAAATCTATATAAATTCAGTCTTGTAATTATTACAGCATAAGGTATACCAGTGTCAATATTGTAGTAAGGAGGTATTCTGGCTTTCTTTAAAATACCAATTTTACGTGTATATGCGATTTTTAGAAGTATAAAAAATCATCAAAATTACATGAGTCACATATTTTTTTAATAGAGTACGTTTCGAAAAACGTAGAATGGAAGATACAGTTAAAACTGATTATGTATTAACCCGTGGCAAGCAAATCATCGCGAGTATCCGGTAAAATATTTCTCCTCGAAACAAGCGCTCGACAACGACATTCTGTATATAAATCTCCGTCGCATAATATTTTCGATGGCGTGCTCATTTTTGTGTAATAACGTCGAGATAGGAATTGTGCACCATGTATACGCAATTTTACGTCAGGATTAAGAAAACAAGAGACTTGTTCAACTTCGATAAACATTGTGCTAAACCGTGCATAATATCGTTCACGTATGAATAATAACGGAGTCGATACCGATCGATCAAATCGGTTGGGCTTCATTAACGTCGTTTAGGACGAAGTGACGAAGTAGTGTAATGGTTTGTTCCTTCAATAATTTTGCGTACATATCGACAACAATGTAATACTTACACGAAGATTAAATCCAAGTTATATGAAGAGTAAACTCCCCTCCATTATGAATTCATACAGTCTCAATTTTAGTAAACAGTTTTATAAATTTACCATTCATACTAATTAGCTTCAGTCTTTACTTGCATATACTGTTTCATTTGAAAGTAGAATTTCGATTTTATATGAATAATTTCTGCATAGAGTTTGACTTAATATGTCTAATTGTCTAATTGTCATACATAGAAGCAAATAAAAAAAAATAAATTTTTTAGAAAGTGGACTGATGACAAATTTCTTTAGCCGACTACAAGATGCTTTGGAATAATAAAACAAACATGCTACCTAATTTTATTATTGTACACGTACTCCTGTGATTGCATACTACACCAGTTTACAAAGCTTTCTTTGTCTAGCCCCCCAAAAAGTTTTCGATCGCATTGAAAAATCGCATAATTTTCTTAAAATTGAACCAAATGAGTTGAAATTTCTTGACACGTTAGAAGACTTAGTTTACTAACAAGGGAAGTTACCCAACCGTAACACGCCGATTTTAATAAAATTTTATGGTATGATATAAAACTCAAAAAAATATTTGACACGTATTTTTTTATGTTAAGAAAAATCCTATTTTATTGAATATCTCCGAGAGTATTAGGCCTAGACAAAAATTTCAATACCCAATTGTGCGTCTTTGAAGGACGAATCTTTTTTTCGTGTAAACTGCTTTAAAAAAAAAATTATTTTTAACATATCTTTTAAACAAATTATTTTTTTCAAAGCAGTTTACACGAAAAGATTCGTCCTTCAAAGACGCACAAATTGGATTTTGAAATTTTTGTATAGGCCTAATAATTTCGGAGATATTCAATGAAATAAGATTTCCCACCTCAACTTTGAGAGCTATTTTCCCCCCTTAACATAAATGTCGGCTGCTATAAGAAAATACGTGCCAAATATTTTTTTGAGTTTGATATCATACCAAAATTTCATTAAAATCGGCGTGTTACGGTTGGGTAACTTCTCTTGTAAGTATGTAACGGGGGAACGAAATTTTGAGAAAATGGCTATTGGCCGGAATTGCGAAGAAAAACGTAAGCTCAACTTCCTTACCTACGCCTGTAATGAAAACTTAAACCATGCATTTTGTGGATCTAGGTCAATTATACAGGGTGGGGCACTATAAACAGGTCATCTGAATAACTCGCTTGCTTTTCAAGATAGAAGAAAATGCATCAGACCAAACTTACTTGATATCGAGGCGCTCGTAATCTGATGTCATTGACTTTTTTATAGATGGAGACGTCAAGGAGATATGAAGGTCAACTTCATTTTTTTAAATGGAATGAGGTATTTTTTAATACATCAATCGACGCAGCTGAACATTCGTTATAAAAAAGTACTAACCTATGTATATCGAAAAGTTAGTAGTTCAGGAGATATTTCAATTTAAATAACTCTAACAAGGAGAGTCCACGGTAGACGGAACCGGATTTTACTGAAACTTGCAGTATTTGAAGATGACGTATCCAAATGTAATTTAGCAAAGCAGTAGCGCGCACCTTCGTTGTCCAAAAGCAGGTGTTTCTACACCCAATAATCGCGCCCGGACAGCATTTTTTATTTATGACTTCAGGCCAACAGCCAAAAAGTATTTCGATTCCCACTATGCGATTCTTATAGAGTTTTTCGCGCTAATTCCGAATCTGTACTTAATTTTTGTCCTATACGTACAGTTTTTGAGAAAATGGAGTTTAAAAAAAAGACATATTTTTCAACTGTGACGGTTACAGAACCGATCTCTTTTGACTTTCTCACGAAAATCTCTTCGAGATCGTCTCTGGCAGGAAGCGTCCCTAGATAACAGAATCATATCTCAAGTCTCCTTTTAACGAAGACCGAGCTCTGGCTCGACTTAATGGAAGATGACAAAAAACGAGAGTCTGGCACTACGCGACTTTAGATAATTAATAGATCACCCCACTCCTTTTTAGGAGTATATAAATGTGTGCATTTCTACGCTCGGGGGCTAGTACCTTCGTAGTCACGAATCGTGTCACGTCGTGCTATATTCTCGTAGAGTCAATTCTCAGTTAGATCGGGCTAAAGTTCCCCTTCGAAACAACGTCAACCTTATAGATTTCGCGTGTTCGGCATAAAATCTATTAGGCATTCTTTAATAATTGATTCGAGACCCCCGCATTTGCTAGTGCGTCGAACTGAGCATATAGTTAGGTAACTATTCAATTCTTATTACTTACGCGACAATTACAATTGTAACACACCTCTTTAATTAGAATATATTTGTGTTCTTTGATAATTAGAGCAAAGTTATTACACCCATTATTATCGTCCAATATCCTAATAGAGTATTTGAACGTTCCCACACGATACAACCTTACCGCTCGGGTTGTATTAATTAGATTATACTAGTTACGAGGCCCACTAACAATTCCCATCCAACTCATCCAACCAGAGATTTATCCAACCTCGCGGCTCCCTGACAATCGTATCAGGTTCGTCTGCGTTTACCTGCATTCCTAGAGGCTCCCTGACAATCGTATCAGGTTCGTCCGCATCCTAACGGCTCCCTGACAATCGCATCAGGTTCGTCCGTGCCTTTATCCAACCTCCCAGTGGCTCCCCAACAATCGTATTGGGTTCGTCCACGTTATACTATTCTCCTCTAGCAATTCTCTTCACCTAGTGGCTCCCCAACAATCGCATTGGGTTCGTCCACGAAAACTGTACTATCCTCGCGGCTCCCTGATAATCGAATCAGGTTGGTCCGCATCCTAGCAGCTCCCTGACAATCGTATCAGGTTCGTCTGCGTTTACCTGCATTCCTAGAGGCTCCCTGACAATCGTATCAGGTTCGTCCTCGCAACCTTCAATTCCTAGAGGGTCCCTGACAATCGTATCAGGTTCGTCCTCGCAATCTTCAATTCCTAGCGGCTCCCCAATAATCGCATTGGGTTCGTCTGCGCTTACTAACAAATAAAACTCCTATTCCTTGCAAATAAATACATCGCCGACCACTCGAAGCTGCTCGCGGCCCCGGCTCGTAACTTTGAACAAATATTGTCATGTTATTATAAAAGATATTGAATTGTTCTTTACAGCAAACGATTTCTTAGACTTTCCCGAATACAGTGATATATAATATTAATACAATATGATTGTTTAAACATGTTTAAACGGTCATTAAAGGCGGAGAGACACCACTTTCGCACCAATTTTTGACGATATTTTTGAATTTATCTCAAAAAATAAGGGTCCAGAGGAAAATCAAACTATACCACGCGATAGAGCAGATTTTTATCTTGAGAAACCCCCATTTGAGGTTTGAAATGTCGACGTTTTTCTTTGAACCAGAAAGCAAAATATCTTCGCCCGACATGAGTTCTCGCCAGTGGCGCTCACCACTAGAACGGTCGTTCGTCACGCCGTATACCGTCCCGAGCGCCACTGGCGAGAATTCATGTCGGGCGAAGATATTTTGCTTTCTGGTTCGAAAAAAACGTCGACATTTCAAACCTCAAATGGGGGTTTCTCAAGATAAAAATCTGCTCTATCGCGTGGTATAGTTCGATTTTCCGCTGGAGCCTTATTTTTTGAGATAAATTCAAAAATATCGACAAAAATTGGCGCGAATATCACCGTATTCGGGAAATTCTAAGGAATCTTTTGCTGTAAAGAACAATTCAATATCTTTTATAATAACATCACAATATTTGTCCAAAGTTGAAAAATATGTCTTTTTTTGTAACTCCATTTTCTAAAAAACTGTACGTATTGGAGAAAAATTAAGGACAGATTCGGAATCAGCGCGAAAAACTCTACAAGAATCGCATAGTGGGGATCAAAATACAAAAAAAAAAGTTCAAATTTGTTGGACAGTGTTACCAGTCTTTCTCCCAGCGCAGCGCCCTCAGCCACTGCGGTTCTTGTTTATAGGTTAACGCGAACTCTTTAAAAAGCGAACTCTTTATGACTGGATAGAGAGATTTTTTCAAATGCAATTTCCTTGGAAAATCTCGAGAGGTGCGCGCTACTGCTTTGCTAAATTACATTTGGATACATCATCTTCAAATACTGCAAGTTTCAGGAAAATCTACCCGTTCCCGTCTACCGTGGACTCTCCTTGTAAGACGTTAGCGTTTAGTTAATAGTGTAACGTCTTAGTACGACAGTAATGGTGTTTTAGAATTATTTAAATTGAAATATCTCCTGAACTACTAACTTTTCGATATACATAGGTTAGTACTTTTTTTATAACGAATATCCAGCTGCGTCGATTGATGTATTAAAAAATACCTCATTCCATTTAAAAAAATGAAGTTGACCTTCATATCTCCTTGACGTCTCCATCTATAAAAAAGTCAATGACATCAGATTACGAGCGCCTCGATATCAAGTAAGTTTGGTCTGATGCATTTTCTTCTATCTTGAAAAGCAAGCGAGTTATTCAGGTGACCTGTTTATAGTGCCCTACCCTGTATACATATACGGTGAAAATTGCATCTCTTATGTGATCATTAGACAGCGGATCTTAGTACAACATAAACATTTTCTACCTGATTTGCAACCAACTGCGATGGAATAGTAATTTATTTTCTTTCTTAATATGTTGAATAGGTAGAAAACAATATAACAGTATTTTTTAATTCTTTTAATGATTTCACTGTGTTGAATTACACCTACTGATTTTTCTCATAAGTAAATAAAATCCGCTGTATGGTGATCATCTAGAAATACAATAGGCACAGATTTCTTTAAAAAAATTGGAAAAATTGCGTTTTACTTTTTTCTTCGCAATTCTGACCAATAGCAATTTTTTCAAAATTTCGTTTACCCGTTACACACATAGTAAAGTAAGTCTTTTGACATGTCAAGAAATCCCCACGCATTTGGTTTGAATTTCAAGGAAAAAATTTATACGTTTTTTCAATGAGATCGAAAACTTCTTGCCAGGATTGTAGAGTCACAGAGTCGAAAATGGCTTTCTTGATTATTAGGAAGGCGACTTTGAAAATCCGTATCACACTTGACGGAGAGACGTTTTCAGGTCACTGGGTAAAATCGCGTTCATCGAATATTCTCGGTTTCCTAAATCGATAAGTATTGCATCATGGAATGGAATAAGTGCACGCAGAACTTAGGGCTTGGTCGAGTGTAACCATGCGATAAATATAAAACATAATCAATAGCTCAACTGATACCTCAACCGACACCTCAATCAATATCTCGTTCGATATCCACACAATACGCCGATAAGAAAACCATTCGATAGACAATTCACCTGAGACCCAATCGATATACCCCCACGATGCGCCAATAAGACCCAGTATATATGACCGATGAGCGACTGTAACAATGCTAATAAAAAAGATTGTCTTTAGCCATGAGCACATCTCATTTCGCTTCAACTCGCCTCTTAGTATAAGAGTCATAAGATAAATCTCTTCGCGAGTTATTCTTTCTTTATTTCATTCACGGCAAAGTACGAGTGTGAGTTCGACTATACGTTAGTTTTCTCCTCGATTGTGCCGCGTGACACGATTGCCTCAGACAACTCAACCTGAATTTCTGTTGTGCTCACGCGGTTCGTGTCGGGTGTGTTTTCTCGACTTTTTTTTCCCGCCGGTGACACGAAAACTAAGTGGACTGAACGGGAAAATGGAAAATGCATGAGGAAAAGCGGGCCGCGAAACTTTTCCGGGGAACTTGAGAAACAGAAAGGACTATGTGGAAATCAGTAAAATAGACTCCAGACGCAAATATTTCATCTCACACGCCGGAACATGTATTTCTATCTCGGGTTCACGAGGAAAATCTCTGGACATCATTTTCTCTGACAAATAGATGGATATAGCGCCATATTCGTGTACGAAACGCGAGCTGAAAATTGTAGACAATTTCCGACGGGAAGGAAATCATTTTCAGCGTGGCCATTGTCGTTCAATAAAATGCTCCCTGCCGTAGTTCATTCGTTCCTTCATGTACAAAAAATATACAAAAAAGTGCTCCATTATTGCACGGAAAAAGCAATACAATATTTTCCTGACAATATTTTTCGAATACTAATATAACTATTATCGAAAAGTTGCGTGGAATATAAACACAACAATTTCGTTCACGAGAGTTTTACTCCCGAATATAATTGTTGAGTGCATTCTTTGTTACATATTGGACAAATATGGTATAAGACTTAACGATAATTTGGAGAGATGTTGATAAAACGATGAATTATTTTGCCTTCTTAGCAAATATAAAATTACCAGCTGTCTACTACATCTCCTTTTAACCCTTTGCATTCGGAGCTATTTTAACTCAATTAAAATTAAATATTTCTTCCGACCTAGAATAATTCCATTTTATTAATTTTTTCTTTGTATGAATATGAAATTGATATAATATCTGATACAATACTTAAATGTTTAGTAATTGATTAAATACCAATATATTTAATAATGTAAGCAATATTCTGGATAATGGTACAGCAATTTTTAGTGGTGACTCTGAATCACCACTCGAGTGCTAAGGGTTAATATTTCTAACGGTGAATATGACAGTAGACATTGCCCAGTGCCGGAACTAGGGCGTGGCGAAGGGGCGCAACGCACGCAGGTCTCGTGAGGGCGCTACGCCAAATTTTTTATTTACATGCAGCGCAAAGGCGCGAATTTTTATCAACAAGACTGGGCGCCGAAAGCATTGTAACGGACCGATTTCGCGATGCCTTTTAGCCCGCGAGTAACCTGGGTTCGCAAGGAGACTAACGTCGAAATCGGTTAGCGAAGATAAACAATATTTATTCAAGAAGGTACCTTAGATTGCACGGAGTGCCTGGAACGCGGTACGATGAAATAATCAACCTATTTGCGGAAGCAAAGTCTAGACAAGTTTTGATATGAATAATCTATTACCAAAAATTTTGTAAAGGCTTATACATTTATACGTATGTTTCATTCATTTGTAATAATTATACGATATGCAGGTCTGTCACTGAACGGTTCAATTCAAATCCGGCCTCAAACAAGGGCGAAAACAACCGAGAAATACCGAATCACGACAAACAACCTACCGCAGCACCAATCCTCACCGCGACTTCAAGAGTATAAAAGCTCCGGCAAATCTGACACATGACCGTATTCCTGCCTAGGACTCCGCCTAGGTTACGTCCTGAGAAAACTTGTTAGACAAGCCGTTATAGCACTCATCAGGAATCCGCCGTTCAACCCTGCCGTCTCGCCAAGCCGCCGAGACTTCCCAGCCAAAGTCCGCGTTGCCGAGCCAGCGAAGAGTCCCTCATTCAACCTGTCCAACACCGAGCCGTCACAAGGTCACTTCCGCCCGTCTCGACGACCCGCCGGTACGGCTTCCGTCGCGATACCGCCGTATTTCGCACTCCGCCGCCGCCGCACTATTTCCGTGCCCACACGGCGACAACCATTTGTACCTAACATCACTTTAGTTTCACTATAATTCTCCAAATACAGTAGCAAAAGCTAGTTTCATTTCACTCCATCCCTAGAGGCTCCCTGACTTTGGGTCAGGTTCGTCCTCGCTGTCTATAATCCTAGTGGCTCCTTAATCTTGCATTGGGTTCGTCCGCGTACCCTTAACTAACAAATTGAGACCACATTCCTAGGGTAACAACCCTCCGCTGGCCACTCGTGCTGCTCGCGGCTCTGGCTCGTAACATTGCAATGTTTAGCAATCGAAAATGAAACTAACAAGTATTGTCAAGAACCTCGAGTGCAGTGTACGATGGATATTATCCAGTTTTGGGAATGAAGGAAAAATAATCTACCTAAATTATACAGGGTGTCCCAAAATTCCTTCAACAGCCGGAAATGGGAGGTTCCTGAGATCATTTGAAGCAACATTTTCCTTTGCAAAAATGTTATCCGCGGCTTTGTTTACTAGTTACTAACGAAAAACACTGACCAATCAGAGCACGACCTAGACGCAAGTTGGCACAGTCGGCTCGGCGCGCCAACTGTCTATTGGCCGATTGTGCCAACTCGCGTCTAGGTCGTGCTCTGATTGGTCACTGTTTTTCGTTAATAACTCCTAAACAAAGCCGCGGATAACATTTTTGCAGAGGAAAATGTTGCTTCAAATGATCTCAGGAACCTCCCATTTCCGGCTGTTGAAGGAATTTTGGGACACCCTGTATAGGGAGGTGGCCTGTTTAATTTTGGCTGTTCCGCCAACTCAGATTAGTGTGGAAAGATTTTCTTCCGCACTAAAATTCAATTTATCTGCACATTGATCGAGTACGTCATCACATATTATAGATGATATACTATTACTTCGTTTAAACATGCCTAAGTTAGATAATGAAAATTAAAAATGCAATACAAAAGTAAATGTAAACAACTTTCGTAACAGTTTTTAACTTCCCGATTTTATAGGGAAGTTATTGTAATTACCCCGAAAATCGAAAATCGAGTTTTAGCAGATCTTCACGTTTCATGGTCATTGGAGTCATTTTAGACTATTTTTATCAAAATCTTTGTATGCGTGTGTGTGTGTGTGTATGTGTGTGTACGTGTGTGCGTATGTCTGTTTCTATGGTATCAAATTTTTCGTTAACGTTTTCTGAAAAAGTAACAACGCGATCAGAATGATGAATGATGCAATCGATGTGCCCCGTCGTAACTTCGAGCTGATTAGATTTTGGTCCATATTGGTCAAGTAGTTTTTTAGTTCTTTTCGAAAGGAGTTGATTCTACAATGCAATTTATAAGGGAGGACGGAAATTTTCCACCAAAGAAACAAACGCAATTACGTAAAAAATTTTTGTCTTAATTTTTTTTTTTAATTAAAAAAAAATTTTTTTTTTTTAAACTGATGCTAATGTTACCGCTTGGAATAATCGAAAGTTATTCCAATGCAAGAGTGGGTTAATCATCGCTACTGCCGACAATACCTTTTCAAAGAATATCAATGAGTGTGCAAACTAATTTATATTACAATCTTTGATAATACAATCTATTCAAAACGAATTGTTACCTACAATTTTTATTCAACAGACTACGTACGTCGTTTCATCGGTAGGACGCACCGTTGACAGACATTAACGTTTACTTAATATTGTAACGTCTTAGTACGATAGTAATAGTGTTTTAGCATCTTCACAAGCGTGCGAGTTATTCATGTGATCTGTTTCTGGTGCCCCACCCTGTATATATACATATACATTATAATTCTAACTTCTTTTTGCTAACTCTAGAATAGCTTGCTTAGCTAGACTAGCTAGCTTAAATTAACTCTTAGAAGCTAATCATTTGAACCATGATGTAATAGATTATTTGAATGCCATTTGCGATTTATTTTGCAACATTACTATGCTATAACAGGGAACCAAGCGAGCAACGAGCATACGATGTTGGTTTAACGCGACGTCATATAGCAAACATTTTGATAAGTAGAAAACTATTGAACTTCCCTGAAAACGTATAATCTTCTTAAAATGTACACTAAATAATGATAATAAATAATATACTGCAACTAACGAATCGGGAAGTTCTTTGTGTGACTCTCCAAGAGTCACACACCAAATATAAAACATTAATAGCTAATAGTAGACCCTACTAGCCATGCGTACCAATAACCCTCTCGCAACAGCAGTCGTACCCGCGAACTCGCGAAGCGAGTGAGCAACAACAACCCTACTCGCGAGCGAGCAGCAATAACCCCACTCGCGAGCGAGCGAAGCGAGCGAGCAACAATATCCCTCTAGTTAATTTTAGTAGTTATTTTCGGATCCGTTTCAAGCCCTGATTCCTTTAACTTGAAACTTAGAACTTAGAGCCGATATGAGGACCGATATAGGACCGAAAAATAACGGTCCTAAAACCAAAATAAGGTACATCCGATATATGAAGGACCGTATTCGAAACCGATATCAACCAAAATTACGGTCCTTCATAACAGTTATTTAGAATATCGGTCCCACATAATTGTTTCAGCGACCGAAACCAATATCATAACTATTTTCAAGGGAGTTGTGAATAGAAACGACAGTGGGAAAGAAGTTGTCCGGACCTGCTGTATGTTACGTGTTTCTCGTTCATCATTGCATTTGTCTTTACCGTAAATGAAAATATAGTATTCCATGAAACTTTGTACAATTATAAAAACAGGTGTTCAACTTGTTCCATCGAGTAATTTTTGCCTACAGTGCGTATCAGAAGTTTAGACGAACCCTATTATTTTAATTAAAACGAACCCTCTGATGAGTCTTTGATTGATTTTTTTTACCGTATGTTTAGAAAACTTTAAAAAATTATGATTTCTACTAAGACTATTCATATACAGGGTGTCTCAAAATTACCTTAGTTTAATGAAGTGGGTGGTTCCCAAGACCATTTCAAGCGACGACATTTTCCTTTACGAAAATAGCGTACGCGGCTTCGTTAAGGAGTTATTAACGAAAAACACGGATCAATCAGAGCGCGAGCTAGACGCGTACTGCCCGGCGCGCCGGCAGGCGAGTGTGGTGTAACGCCGCGATGCCGCAACGAACAAAAGTTTCTCGATGATGTGAATCTTCTCCAATTTCGACGAGCTTTGGATATGTTGTCACGACCATGATTCTGAACAACATTTCCCTTTACAGTTTTTGTCGGTCGGCTTTAGTTTACTATATTATTGTAAAAACTTGTAATTGTAAATCGATCGATGTACTATTTTCTATCAAATGTCAATGAGCTTTGTATGTGTTGTCAAAACCATGATTCTGAACAACATTTCCCTTTACAGTTTCTCGTCGATCGGCTTTAGTTTATGATATTATTGTAAAAACTTGTAATTGTACATCGATCGATGTATGTACTATTTTCCATCCAATTTCGATGAGCTTTGGATATGTTGTCAAGACCATGATTTCGAACAACATTTCCCTTTACAGTTTCTGTCGATTGGCTTTAGTTTACGATATTATTGTAAAAACTTGTAATTGTAGATGGATCAATGTACTATTTCCTATTCGATTTCGATGAGCTTTATTTCAAAGGAAAAAGATATTTAAAACATCGAATTTATAACATATTTCAAGGTCGTCGAAAGCTTATAAAATATATTGTGCTCTTGATATTAGATATTTGAGAGTCTTTAATATCATTCGTACACCCTTTAAACTCCAGTAGCTCGAGGTTTATCAATAATACTTTATAAAGTTACAAGAGCTGATCTTCCAAATACCTTACCCTTTCCAAAATCCAGTGACACCCGGTGGTGAAATAGGTAAAAAATTTAGGTTAATATGGTTTTTTGAATGCTAAAATGTATTTTGGATTTCATAATGTTGTAGCTGATCTTAAGACACATCCAACGATATAAATATAATATTATAACCTTGAGCGTATAAATAGATAGACCACTGTGCAACGTTACAGCGAGCTACGAACGTTTAGAAATTGTAAAAATTGCAGTTCTTCACGATTTTCGACCTCTAACTGCACTAAATCTAAGGATTCTTAAATCTTTCAATATCCGTCGTTTTTTGCCGCATCAATCGATTCCGATGAAATTTTCACAATGCATATAATTGACACAGATCTAAAAAACGTATTTTTTAAATTTTCAATATAGGCTCACATAAAAAAGTTGTAAAATGCAACTTTTAGTATTTTCTACACAATTCCGACGAATTGCAATTTAAACAAAAAATTTCTTTTCACACCATGTAAAAAACTAATTGCTCTAACTTCTCAATAAAGTTCAAACTGTGTAGTCCAATATTAAAAAAGTTGTCGTTTTTTTTTTTAGGGCGTCCGAATATTGATGGGAGTCACTGTATACGGTAGCCACTGGTGTACGAGGTACATAAATAGAAAGTTATAAGCAACAGGGAAAGCAAGTGCGTCTAAACTTCTGATACGGCCCTTTTTCATATTTTTGCTAAAAATTCTTCCCTGCAGTGGCATATATGAAGAGTCTTAGTGTAGTAATCATAATTTTTCAAAGTGTTCTAAGCATACGATAAAAAGAATCAATTGAAAATTCATCAGAGGATACGTTTTTGTTAAAATAGTAAGGTGCGTCGAAACTTCTGATACGCACTACAGTAAATGCATACAATAGACGATGCAGCAGCGTTTTCTCATTTGAGGACATACGAGTGCGAATTAAAAATTAAACGCGTGGATAACCGAAAGAACTCGTGAGGTACATACACTCCGGGACAAAAAGATAGCACACTTAAAAATTATCGTAATATTTATTTATTTAACATTACAATCAAGGTTTTATTTTTACACAGTCTTGCAAAATATCTGTATAAACAGACACAAATGAAATTGAATTGAATTTCGTCAGTCTATACAATTTTATTAAAAAAAAAGAATTTTTAAGGAAATATGGTGTGACAAAATGATAGCACATTGAACTTAAAATTATGTATAACAGTAAATCAACGAATGATAATTAATGCTTAATATTTTGTGGCTCCTCCTTTACATTTAATAACGGCCATTTTTTAATGGTTTTTTGCTCTAATTGCTCCCACTCATCTTGAATACATTTTTTTAATTCGGTAATATTTCCAAATTGTTTGCCATTTCCATATACAGCTCGGGCAAGATTTCCCCAACAATTTTCAGTAATGTTGAGGTCGGGTGACCTTCCTGACCAATCCAAAACGCGAATTTTTTCTCGAGAAAAGTACTCTTTTACTACGTATGCAGTGTGTACTGCGGTATTATCCTGCTGAAAAGTATACTTCTCTCCAGCAATTATGGTCGCGTACGTGTTTATTTGTTCCTTAATCATTTCCAAATATCTTTGCTATTCATTTTTCCTGTTATATATTTGATTTCCATTTTACCATAGTACCCGATACTGCACCAAATCATCACACTACCACCTCCCATTTGCCGACGACTCAAAAACTGTTCCTCTTTTCGCATATCGTGAAAATAGTAACTCAGATCATCAGGTCCATCTAAGTTAAACCTCTTTTCATCCGTAAATATTATTCTTCGCCATTTCCTCCGCATATGAATATTCTTTTCCGCAAAGTGTAACCGATTGTTCTCATGTTGCACAGTTAACCAAGGCTGTTTCTTTAATTTTCTTGGTTGTATGTATTTGCATTTTTGTGAAACACGTCTCACTCCTTATATTAGTGTCTGCACCAACACTTTGAGCAATTTTCCTTGCAGTCATTTTACAATTGGATGCTGCTCTTAGTATTGCACGACGTTCCCGGGCACTTAGACTTTGCGGACGTTCACAGAACTCTTCTTTTGACTATAGTTTTCCGGATTTTTCAAGAAATCATTATTACTTTTCGACTTCTATTCATAATTTTTGCTATTTTTGTCACTGAATATATTGTTCTTCTTGAGTGTGTGTTAATTTCACACGCGTTCAATCTCTTTCCGCGGCCCATATTTCATTAACAAAAAAGGAAGTGGAAGACCTAACGTTACTTCCGAACGTAATGAACGTGCAATTTTACGTGTTACGTCGAATTTTAAGGGCACAGCAAAACAAATAGCCGAAGAAGCAGGTGTGGAAACAAAAAGAAATGTACATCGCATTTTACAAGGAAGCTAACACGTTGAACGGAAGAAATTAAAACAACAGCCACCTTTAATGGAGAAACACAAAGCAGCGTGTCTAAAGTTCGCTTGTGAACACGTCCACTGGATGAAAAACTGGAAAAAAGTCATTTTTAGTGTCGAGAAAAAATTCAATCTAGATAGCCCTCACGGCTGGGCCTACTATTTTCATGATTGCAGAAAGGAAGAACTCTATTTAGGCTGCCGTCAAATGGGTAGTAGCAGTATTATGGTATGGGCCACTATTGCTACTATGGGAAAGACAGATATAAACTTTTTATCAGATCGGATGAATAGTAATAAATATATTGAACTAATAACAGATCAGTTAAACAAGCCTGCAGCTCGTATCACGCGCGGTGACTATATTTTTCAACAGGATAATGCAATCTATACTGCAAAATCTGTGAAACAATTCTTTTCTTAAAAAAATATTAATATTTTGGAATGGCCCGCTCGTTCTCCCGATTTAAATATTATAGAAAATGTGTGGGGAGATTTCAAGGCGAGTCTACGCGAATGGGAGACAATATAATAACGTAAATGAACTAAAAGAAAGTATAAATCACTATTGGACACATTTACGAAAACAAAACGAATCAAAAAGTTATATAAAACTATCCGAAAGCGATTAGATACTAGTCGTAATTCAATTCTAGGGAGGTATCACAAAGTATTAATTTTGTATTTTTATTTGCTTAATCAAACATTTTTCTGTTAGTGTCTTATACTTTTGTCGAATTAATGTCAGACCGTGTTTACATATCTTTCTCTAACTTTGCTATGGTACGCGATACAATCCTAAGATTTTACATGTTTACTTTGGAAATAGTATGTAATAGACAGGATACATTGGAGTGTACATTTTCTACCTTTAAATATAAGAAACTTAAAAATATGCTAGGTGTCTTATTATTTTGTCGAGGACTGTAGATTTACTACACGTGCTATCATTTTGTCCCACTTGCGAATCACAATATTTACGTTTTCATTTC
Organism: Lasioglossum malachurum; assembly: GCA_028455605.1. NCBI lineage: Eukaryota > Metazoa > Arthropoda > Insecta > Hymenoptera > Halictidae > Lasioglossum > Lasioglossum malachurum. Next base: position 19,128,383 of record CM052314.1, on the reverse strand, counting down.
TAGAATTCTGTTGAAGTAAATATTGTCGATGATATTCAGTACATTATACATAGATGCATGTCAGAATATGTTGACATATTAAAATACTCATTTTCTTCAGTTTATTCTACCAAATGAGAAAAAATAGACGATGTGCTATCTTTTTGTCCGGGAGTGTAAGTACCTTCGCGCCTCTGTTTTTCGGTGATATTGGAAAAATTGCGTAACGTGTGTCGGAGGCGCGTAACCCGGTGTTCTAAGATTTGGAACAAGGAAGTGACTCAACAATGATCCGAACGTCAGGGAAGAAGGGGAGAGGACGAGAACGGCACCTCAAGAATAGAAATTGAAACCGAAGTGGATTAACCCGGATGCCGACCACACATATCCATCGTTTGTTGCTATTCAAAATATACCTTGAGCCGGGGACGAGATCAAACTGGCGTCCATTTTCAAAGAATTTACATATTTTCCGGCGGCCGAGGGGACCTTCCTCTGTTATTCAACGATAAGCGGTTTCTATAAATCGTACCGATCCTATTTCATAGATAAGTGGAATTATACAACCATAAGTATTAAATAACCGGACTCGTTGGGTAAAAGCAGCTTACCAGAAAAAAAACGTTTCCAATTTTACGACTAACTACGACATACATACCACTGCAAGTGTTACAATTTCTCTTTTCTAACAGTGTACAAATTAAAAAGCGTTTGCAAATGTACACTCATACGCGAAAGTATTCGAACGCTTACGATTCTAACATTCAACTAATAACATATGTATGTTAGATTAAAGCATTTGATGTAATATCCCACATATAGCAAGGAATGGGTCTCAACCAGAGGTGGGCATTATTTGGCGAAACAAATATTTCAAATACTATTTAATATTTTATATTTTAGTTTGCTTAAAGAAAATAGTATTTTAAATAAGATATACAATTTCTCTCTCGAAAATAAAATATTTCTATTTTAACAATCTGAACCTCAAAATAAAATATTTCTATTTCAACAATTTGAGCCACAAAATAAAATATTTCTGTTTCAACAATTTGATCCCCAAAATAAAATATTTCTATTTTAACAATCAGAAACACGAAATTAAATATTTTACTTTTTGCATTGTTATAATACTCTGAGAAACCGCATAAACATACAGTCTATCTTATCGTTAAGAAACGATTTATACCCATAAATGTATTGAATTCGAACCATTATTTTCAACAATAATATTTAAAATTGAAATTGAAAGACAAAATACAAATATTTTCAATATTCTCCAAATAAAATACTATTTTCAAAAAAATTACTGCCTCAAATAAAATATTTTATTTGCAAAGTTGTACATATTCTTTAAAATAAATAGGATTATTTACTATTTACTATTTAAAATACGATATTTTCCCCAGCTCTGGTCTCAAGACTGCATAAACAAAGTTAGAAAATAATTTAGCACATTCACAACTGTAAACACGTACCAGACATGGCTCACAAAAATATTCGAACTTTGGACAACTAAGAATTTCCGACCCTAACAGAATGTAAACAAACAATTTCCGACGCCCACAGAATGGAAACAAACATTATCTAGTTCACTAGCAGACAGTCCAGGCGAAACAGTGTTAAAAATTTCTGTCAGAATTTTCATTATAAACACTAAAACAAAATGAATCACAAGAAATCCGAAAAAACAAGTCAATCAGAAAATTAATAATGAAATGGTATAAAAGGAAGGCAAATCATACAGAGAAATTGCAAATCTTGTAAACAGAAGTAAGTCCACGAGTTATTATATTGTAAAGAAATTTAATACGCAAGGTAGCATTGCTAATAAGCTCCATTGTGAACGTCCAAAAAAGTTGACTGAAAGAGAAGAGAAAACAATCATACGAAAAATCTGTTTGGAGGAAATGGAACACAGATTTGGAATCGCGAAATCTACGGTCGAGTATTAAACATAATGGTGGATCTGTATTAGTTTGGGGCTTTATGGCATCTAGCGGAGTGGGAAATCTTGCGTTCATTGGCGGAATAGTGGACAAAGCAAAGTACTTAAAAATTTTGAAGGAAAACCGGAAAGACAGTGTATCAAAATTTAATTTACCAAGTAATTACTAGTTTCAATCGGACAATGATCCTAAGCATACCGCTAAAATAGTCAAAGAATGGGTATTGTATAATGTTCGACACGTGTTGCCACATCTACCGCAAAGTCCCGATTGAAACCCCATTGAACATTTATGGGATCAGGTAGATAGAAGATTCAGAAATACTGTTATTACTTCGAAAGAAGCGTTAAAAGGAAATATTATTGCAATATGGCAATCAATAGATCCAACGGTTACGCAGAGATGGGCAAAATTTGTATTTAAATACAAATGAATAAAAGATACAAAATTTGTATTCTTTATTTGAAGGTTCGAATACAAAAATATCTTATATTCGAAAAACATTTAACTACTTTTGTATTCGTCGAGAATGTATTCGAAGAGCTTCGAATACAATTTATATTTAATATTTGTATTTAATTTTCGAATACTGAATATATATACATCCACGAATACTTTCAGCCGGCTCGAGGCTCCAATGGACACGTACCGAGACCCGAGGGTCGAGCCCTGAGGCCTGAGCCTAGAACACAATATGTAGTAGTGCAATAAACACGACCGGGCAATCCCCCGGCCAGCCAGGTGTCTCGGCATGAAACCGCTAACAAATGAATATTAAACTTGTTTATTTCTCATAATCCTGTTATGAGCCGAGGTTCAGGCAGCTATGCGGGAACCGAGGGAAGTTTGAATTAAGAAATTTTTGGGTTTAGCTAGGAAGTGTACACGTAGGACTAGCCGGTGTCTATCTCATCACCGGGTCGCCTTGTGGGAACAAAGGAGTGGACTAGCCTATGTCTATTTCACCACCGGGTCACCACTTATAGGGAATAGGGTCGCGGTTCCGCGGTCTCGTAACTTATCAATTGAATAGATACACCTTGAGCGGCAAAGGTGTATCGTCGTACGATACTAGCGACTGGGAAATCGAAAAGGAGTATGACTAATGGAAATTAACTCAGAATAGATTAATACAGATAATATATTCTCGATTATAAATGGGAGATACAATTGTTAGTGTAAATGTGTCGCGGTTTCGCGGACTAACGCTCTCAGTGTTAACGCACCGAGAAATGCGGGGGCGATTTACTACAGAGTGCTCGATAAGGACTTTAACACCCGATCTTGCTCGCTATGACTTTCGTCGTGGAAACGATACGTACTGCGCGTGATCACTTGAATCAACCCAAATAATAGGAAGTATCCATGCCCTTATATAGTACCCAAAATCAGACCTAAGCGATGGTGGGGGCCACGCGCTACTTCCGATTAGAATTGAATTCTTAGAAATTATATAACTCGCTGCATCGCTTGCAAGAGCCCCACTATGATCCGATTTTGAGTAAGCCCTTTGTTCTTAAATAGGCCCTCTGTTTCGACACATATCTCCGGAAGAGTCAAGAGTCACCAACGGTAGCTTCTGCATACGTAACAATCCTCTCACGAAAGTGACACTAGCCAGTTCGTGGCGTTCTTCCGATTAAGAAAGTCTAAACCCGATAGAATTCGGACTGTGTCTAGTGGTTTTATTCGTGAGAATATCTTCGAAAAGTGTATTTAAATACAGTTACATGTCATGTTATGAGTCTTAGTCACAGTTAAGTATCTTGCAAATAGTCAAACAAGGCATTCGAGATCCCGACGTCTTCGAGACGTCATTTTAAGGCAAGGGGTTAATAACTGAAGATTGGAAAAGATAAAGTTTATATCATAACAATAATTCTAGCAACATTCTCAAATCTCGTAGACCCTAATAGAATTTTGTTTACTTAACATTGACCGTGACACAACCGATCAAATTACCAGATTCAAAGTTTTTACCCCATAATTATTAAAATTACGAAGATGCTTCCATTAGAAATTATTAAATAAATTTCTTGGTTCGAGCAGGCATTATTATAAAAATTGCGAAAAATCTATATAAATTCAGTATTGTAATTGTTATAGCACAAGGTATACCAGCGTTAATATTGTAGTAAAAATTGATTTTCTGGTAGCAGCCAAAGAGTCTGTTAATGCTGATAAGATGAAGGACGAGTTGTCATTGTTAATTTGTATCTCTCTATAGCATCACATATAGATTGCGAAATGTACGGTTCGACACGCTGTTGATCCGCATAGTTTTCCAGTAAACGCGATATACAGGGTGTCCCAAAACTCTTTCGCTTCCCGGAAGTGGGAGGTTCCTGAGGTCATTTGAAGCAACATTTTCCTTTGCAAAAATGTTATCCGCGGGTTTGTTTAGGAGTTATTAACGAAATTGAAAATAAAAATTTAAAAAATGCAGTAAGAAATTAGATGCAGCGAATTTTATAAGCGAATATTAGGAAGATCAAATAGTACATCAATTCTTGGCGTAACTTGTTTACGTTGTGATATGAACAAAAGACGTTTCTAGGGAATAATTTTTTAGGAAATAATGGCTAAGGGTTTGCTAATTGTAATTCAACTTTAAAAATTTTGTAATACTTATATGCAACATAATAATTGACCTGAAATGAAACAATAAAATTTTATAGGTTTCCCTAATCTTTACCAGAGGATAGAAAAAAACGTATCAAAACGTATCAGTGATTTTGGTTGTGTCTATTCCTAAGATATTATATTTTGATATTATCTAAGTCTCATCTGCAATTTCCGGCAATCATCAGAGTTATTTAACAAAATATGTACCAAGAACCGGTCAGCAGCCGAGTACGCGGATATCCTCTTGTAGATAGTATATGAGATTTGAGTACGGTTGTTGAATAAATAAAAGAATGTCTATATATTACATAAATTACAGATATAATTAAATAAATAAAAATTAATGTTCTAATAATCATTGATAATTATTTACAAAAAGGTAACGCCCCCCGATCACGCTGATTTTTGAATATGTTGTCCAGGTCAGCACCCCGAATAATGTTGTAATGGTGTTACTCGTTGGTCATTATTTATAAAAAAAGTCAACAAAAAAAATTAATCTACTTTTTATATATTTTAAAAACATGTTTCACATTTTCTCCTATGCAGATAACGTGTGTAAATTTTCCCGCAATAAAATGAATGTATCATACGCGCGCGCGCGCACGAATAATAATATAATATAATATTATATAACATTTTTTAATTTACTGCACCTGTGTGTAACTGTAATATAATGTAACTGAATAATTTAAGAGAAACAGTTGTTTCTTTTTAATATCTATATTTTCTATTATACTTATATATATTTATTTTTATCTATTATTTTTATGTATTTATCATTATCTATTATTTTTATGTATTTATTATTATCTATTATACTTATATTTCTATTATACTGACATATTAATAATGCTACTTAAAAATTGTAAATACCACGTACTGATAACGCGCAAAAAAATTAAATTTTGTTAATAAAAATCGTTTGTCATTGTTTAAATAAATGACTATATTTATAATAACATCATATTGAGATTGCTTTCAATATAAAGAAGAAAACCCATTTCGTTTCATGTCTTTATCACGAACAGAACGAAAGTTATTGATTGTTGTCCAAAAAACAGGCATTTCGCGACACTGTGTGGCGCGCCAACTGTCTATTGACTGACAGTGCCAGCTCGCGTCTAGGTCGCGCTCCGATTGGTCCGTGTTTTTCGTTAATAACTCCTAAACAGAGCCGCAGATAACATTTTTCAACGGAAAATGTTGCTTCAAACGATAACGAAAACGTAGGAGTTTTGTGACACCCTGTATTATTGAAATGTATACATGTGAGGGTCGGTGACAGCCAGCGTGAGCAAACAGAAGGTAAATCCAACTTTTCGTTAGAAAGTTACCGGTATTAAATGTGTTTGTGTTCACAGCTGTCTGGCACAAGAACCAGGTAACTGCGTAATGCATACTGAACGGTACGTATGCAGCGGCCTATGAAATATGATATTATAAAGCATTCGAGCTTGCACGGCGCGGTGGAGGAGATGTGTCAGAACCGAGACACAACAGTGATATCATTGCTGAATGTAATGATTAGACTATGGACTTTATGCATCCATAGCTAGCAGATTGGCGGTGCCCACAGAAATCGTCTGTTGTTACACGAAGGTGGCTGTCGGTTGCTGTTTGCTCTATTTCCTGCAAAATAAACCTTCGGCCAAAGCTATTGGAGATACGGTCATTGTTGAATGTTCGAAGCCACTTTCCTATTGTTTCCCCGTCCAACCACACGCGTGAGCTTCCTCGATGTCAGCCCCCCACAATTGCTGAATTCAATAATTTCAACAGTTGTGCTGAGTTACGCTAAGTTTATGCTACATTGTGCTCGAATATTAAAACTATGATATAAAAAATAAGACAGAAAATTGAGTGAAACGATCTTTTTTATAGTCCTTCACTTTTCATTTCTTTTAATTTTCTCTATTGTGCCAAGCTGTGCTAAGAGTGTACTTCCTAGAGTATTATACTTTTAAAAAACAATAAATAAAAAAGTTATGGTAAATAATAGTTCTGGACATACAATTAACATTTAAGTTAGTAACACTTGTCCAAGCTAGCCTAGCACAAGTGGCGATTTCCTCAGACCAAAGATATCAAGGGAACTTTACTCTTGTCATAACTCGGATATGCAAATTTGTGTTTTGAAATCCAAGCGCGATGGGCCTCGGACAAGAGTAAAGTGCCCTTAATATTGTTGTGCTGAAGGAACTGGCAGTTGTGCTGACTTGTGCTAGGCTAGCACAACTTAAATATGCAATACTGTCTTTATCGGATGAACAGAAAGTCCGAAGGGCCTCGGACAAGAGTAAAGTGCCCTTAATATTGTTGTGCTGAAGGAACTGGCAGATGTGCTGACTTGGGCTAGGCTGGCACAACTTAAATATGCCCTTAATATTGTTGTGCTGGAGGCACTAACAGTTGTGCTGACTTGTGCTAGACTAGCACAATTAAAATATATGATTATATGCTGTTTGCATAAGTGTTATTAATTTAAACCTAAATTGCATGTCCAAACTATTCTATTGTTTACCATAACTTTTTTATTTATTATTTTCTGTCAAGTTATCTTTATTTATTCTGTAAAAAACACTGGAGATCGCTCAACTTTAAACACATAACTTTTTTTGTTAGGTTATGTTAGGAAGGAATGGTGTGGTCTTTGGTATGTACAATATGTAAAATAATATTTAATTGAAGGAACGAAACAACACTATGTCGGTAGAGTGATTACATATTACCGATGAAAAGATAACGTAATATAAAAAAAAAATGAATATTCAATAATTAGTTTTAACACTTAGAACAGGCAGTTCCAACGAGAAGCCCCCGGGCTTTTCGAAGCACCTTCCCCGCTCAGATTCTTCTCCCACTCTTAGACTTCATCGTCATGATGTATAGTAGTAGGGAGCTTCCACCACGAGAGCCCCGTGCCGTGGACTGGTCTGGCCATCAAAGAGGGGGTACCTGTATTCCCCTCGATTTTCTCGACCTGGCGACAGTGTTGGGAACTGGTACCGAAAAACTTGCGCATGCGCGGCAAATCCAGGAACGTATGTGCGTTCTACAGTCCGAAGCTTGTGGGGCAAGTTGGGGCGAACTGTTGTTGCCGGGAAACCGGACGCGCACGACCACACGACGCACATGTCTCGATTTTATATGTACATACACATTTGAAAATCGAAAAAAAAAGATTTTGCGAACCTATGAGGGGCGACCAAGATATCCGAATTTGTACTTTAGTGACGCTAGAATCGTCGCGCATGCGCGATTTTTCCGGTACGAGTGCCCAACACTGCCTGTCAACGCCGAGGCGCTCCGCAGGGCGGTGACGATTGATGTCGGCTCGGATATATCGCTGTGAACACCACACATTGACTCGAGTGAACCGAATTTTCATTATTTTTTTGGGGACTTTCACTACCTTATTTCTGGCATTTCTCTGATTAAAATGACACCAAACACGATATAATTTCAACTGTATTTAGTGGTTTAATCGACGGTGGAAGTTTCGAAGACAACGAACAACAGCGACAATGTGGGCCTTTGAATTGTACCGGTGACGCCGCCTGTCCACGTCTCTTTCTTTCCAATATTGGAGAATTCTTCTTCGTTGCGTTCGAGACTTCCACCGTCGATTAAACCACTAAATACAGTTGAAATTATATCGTGTTTGGTATCATTTTGCATTACAAAATTGCCACGAATATGATGGTGAAAGTTTCATAAAAAAATAATGAAAGATAAAGAAGATAAAATTTTGGTATACATTGTGATAACGCAAGGGTCTCCGGCGACGGCGACACGCTTCGGCCACGCAATCCTATTTCATTCTGTCCTTCTCTACGTTCGGCTCGGCGTTTGAAGTCTCGCGCGGTAGACGCAGTCATAAAAATATAGCCACCCTATACTATTGAAGTTCGTTCAAAACACGGTGTTGGGACTTCGATCACAGAATTACTGTACAACCGAAATAAGCGACCCCAAAAACACACATTGGACTAGCAATATTCAAATAATTTCATTCAGTATTCAATGAATTATCGATTTTTGTACACATTTTCCGGATTCCGCCAGGTTGCATCAACCATTTTGAATTCCATAATTTCGAATACAAATTCAAAATCAGCATCCGCAATAACTCATATATGTATATCTATTTTCAAAAAAATCCATTCAGTTTTGATTTTTCGGTCCGCCATATTGAATCGACCATTTTGAATTTGATCATTTTGATTAAAGATTTGAAATCTACGTCCAAAACAACCTAGAGATACCAATTTTCTAAAAATTTACTGCAGAATTCACTGAGTTATCGAATTTTGACCATTTCAGCCGGTTTTCGCCCACTGTGCGACACTGGAACTGCCTGACTTGGAATATTGCATGAACAGCTCGCTTGCTCGCCAGCACACACAACACGACGCAACGTGACGCAACGAAGACGGTTCCGCGTAAAACTCGCGACGGGTCCCGACAATGCCCGGCAGACGACGACTCGACCGAATGCACGCCCCGCTTGAGCTCCACATGATGCAGCAAACGAATGCAACCTCATAACTTTTGAACCATTGATCCTGCAGGATCGAAACTTTGATTTCTCACATCTCCTCGTCCAAATCTACTGAATAACATAGGAAAACGTTTTGATATAATTTGTAATATCATTTATTAAACTTCTGTTAAAATATTTTGTAGGTAAAAATTAAACTATCTTTTTTTAATGAAGCATAGTATTAGTGTATTAACGACTAAGAGATATATATTTTCTTATGTACTTCAACCGTACGTAAGCATAGAAACACACGTAATATATTTGCTAAATAAACAAAAACATTTTATTATGAAAAACATGTATTGTTACAATATGTATACAGGGTGTTTCATGTAATTGTTTCAAGCCATCACTCCGTTATTTATCATATACCGAAAAAATATCATAAGAGAGAGATAAATGGTTCGAAGGGCGCTACATATCTAAGCCCTTAGATGTTTTTAAGGTGCAACTGTGCATGTGCAATTAACAATTGCATCATTTCTTTAAATAGAAATACATATTTTTTGTTACAATAACCGGTTCCTCTGTGTTCATTCTACGAAAAAAATTATTAGGGTATCATAGCAAAAAAATTAATAGTTCCCGCGATATTTTCAAAACCGGCCTTTATTGAAGAAGATGCTCATTAGTTTTCGTACACAGCTTACGACGAACTTTTTAATCTTACAGTTCGATCACATAGCGTAAGACGTAAGAGCTACGATTAGTTTTTAATTAATGTTCTTATAATATAAATGTATGTTGATTAAGTGACACACACGAATTCAAATTAAATAAAATATAAACATTTTACTTCCAATATTAAATAAAGGTTTATTTTATATTTGAAACCAATATTCCATTCATAATGAGAGGTGTGTATGTTTTCCATTATATTCTGGAACAAATATTTTTCCATGATAAACAAAATATTTTCTGCATATTTAAAAAAAATATTCTATTTCCAATATTAAATAAAGATTCATTTTTTATATTTAAAAAATAATATTTTTCTTGTAACATGAAATAGATATATATTTCCTGCTTATTTAAAAAAAAAAAAAATAAATATTGTATGTATATTTGAATATTAAAAATAGATTGGATCTCTATTTAATGCTACATGAATGCGTATCCAATATTTTGTGCTACTAGGGTGTAATCATTCATGTGTTTATAATAAATGATATTTTGACAAAATATTTTCATTATCATTCCAAGAAATAGGAAACTTAAGAACCAACATTTTAATCATTGCACAAGTGACAGCTGTCACTAGAGACGGTCGTGGCGATCCTCGCGAAGGATACTAATTGTCATGATTAATCGAGTCGACAAATTTTGAAGTGGCACGATGGTAGAAGATTCTTTTACACAACTCATCGACTGAAGGACAATCACGTGAAAGGAAATCAATAGCATTCCCTCGAAGACAGAATCGGGAACGTGACAATAGGGCTGAAGCTGGTGTGCAAAAAGCGGATACATATCCAGAATGGTTCCTATAGGTAGTTCTAAGAACATGGACGAGTATCTATAGTTACAGGGAAGAAGTATTGCTCGAAATTACCTGAGGTAAACTCTAACGAGTTTTTCGTTTCACCCCACGGGTCTTAACGGGTCAAAAGCACGCTTTTTGTGGCCAAAACTATTGTAACGTTATTTCAAGGTTTTATGTTATGTTATTATGGGTTGTTAAATTCGTATCGATACCGGTTAGAATATTATGAAGTAAAAAATTTATGTTAACATTTAAAAAATTGAGGTGACCTTCATTTATTATACAAAAAATTTTTTCTTTACATTTTTTATATTGACATTCGTAGAAAAGTGAATACTGATCATCTTTTGCTGGAAACATTTTTTGTCAGATGATTAAAAATATTTGGACAATTGCGTTAACTCAATGTTTTGGATACGCGCTTCTTGTGTTAAAAATACGTACACATTGAATTAAAATGCATTTAGTATACCTAATATAGCAATATATCACACGTAATAATATTGTACTGAATATTCTGATTCTTGTTCTACGTTGTGTAAAAGTGAAGAATATGTGTGTATAGTGTCGTCGAATATCTCGTGTGTCTAGTTCTTAATATCTGTATAAAACTGAAACGTGCAGGCATCAGCAGCTCAAACCTATATATTCCCTTTCTTTAATGACTAAATTTTCATATAAAAGAATCTTCATGTCAGGCATATGTAAGCACTTTTTTAAAACCTTTCAAAATATTTAAATTCTTAAAAGTTTTTGCACTATTTGTATATTGATTAAAAAATGCTAAACCCCTAGATTATATAGAATTATAATCTATTTATTAATTATATGTATATATATATGGCATTGTTATATAATTAATTATAATTATATAATATATATTATTATATATATGTAATTAATTATAATTATATAATCTATATATTATTATATGTATAGAATTATACTGTACATAGATTGTATAGAACACATTCAATTTTACTTTGAATTTTATGAGACAGAGATTTTGTCTTTAAAACGCTGTATATCATCACTAGACTGCAGATGTTTATGCATTTATAGTAAAATGGAGTAAATGAAATTCGAAATTGTTGAAAAATTTTAGAAATTGAACATGCAAATATATGATTTCTCCACTATTAAAATCATTAAGAGAAGAAATAACATTCGATTTGGTTTCTGTTTCTTGCAATCGATGCAAACAATTTTTATTTTGCATAAAGATCCGCAGTTTACTCATCACAGAATCATCTGAAATTAATAATATTTTGGATATGGCAGTTTTAAAGAGTTGTCGGCTCATAGGGAAAAAATTGTTTCACTACATTAAACTTGAGAAATTGACTTTTGACCACAAAAAAGCGGGCTACTAGCCCACTGTGCAATGTGCAATGGAATAACCTCTTTAAAGAACCAAACAATTTGGGCTTACCATTGGTTCGTCGACAACTCATTTCACCGACACTGTTTTCATCGACACGATTTGACCGACAGTAACTTTCGTCTACACTATGTTTTCTTCGACACGGTCAAATCGTCGACAAATATCTTCATCGACACGGTTTAACCGATAGTATGTTTTCCTCAACACGGTCAAATCGTAGACATATGTTTTCATAGACAGTCCGTGTTTAACGACAGGTTTGGATTCATTATTCATATCGCTTGAATTTCATTACTTGATATTTGTGTAATTATTGTACAATTTTGTTATGTTTTGTAGTCTATATACAGGGTGTGTCCGTTAAGTTATGTCACCATTTTTTTAGGCATTTCCGATAGTGTATTTAAGAAATGTTTTAGAAAAAAGTTTCTCAGTACTTGGTGAGCTACATGTTCGCATATTCTTAAATCTGAAAAAATGCTTTTTACGTAAAAAACTAAAGGTCACCTTGACTTTTTCAAATGGCACCATATGTTTTGGACGTCATAGGATTACTGCTGATGTCGAGACGAATTTTGCTTGGTGTGGTATTTTAAAAAGTCACTTAATCGGACCATATTTCTTCGGAGAAAATTTGACAGCTGCTCGATATCTTAACTTTTTGGAAGAAAAACTTCCACACTTATTACAAGACATTTCACTGAACATTAGGAACGATATGTACCTTCAACAAGACGGGTGTTCTGCCCACAATGCTATTATAATTGGGGGATATCTTAATAACAAGTTTAGAAATCGTTGGATAGGAACGTATGGTCCAATTCGTTGGGCAGCACGTTCTCCAGATCTGTCTCCGTTGGATTTTTATCTGTGGAGATATCTGCAATCTGTTGTATACGAGACAACAGTCAATAATGTTCAAGAACTTCGGAATCGCATAACAACTGCATGTAATAACATAAACCGAGGCGCCCTACTTATGGCGACAACGAAAAGTCTAATACAAAGAGCGGAACTCTGTATCGTAGAAGATGCGGATCGCAGTTCGAACATCTAATGTAACTTGCTTTGTTTTGTAAGAAATAATTTTTCATTAAAGTTACGTTTGCACAAAATTTTTGAGTTTGAGGTCATTTCAAGGTCATGGTGTAATACACTGTTGAATTCGTCTCGACGTTAGCAACAACCCTATGATGTCCAAAATATATGGTGCCGCTTAAAAAAGTCAAGGTGACCTTTACTTTTTTACGCAAAAAGCGTTTTTTCAGATTTAAGAATATGCGAACATGTAGCTCACCAAGTACTAAGAAACTTTTGTATAAAACATTTTTTAATTACACTACCGGAAATGCCTAAAAAATGGTAACAACTTAACGGACACACCCTGTATATGTACATTCGTAGCATTCGTTCTGTTCGTTCACATTTTTTATATGTATTTACACAATCATGTGTTTGAAATTAAATGAAATATTATATTATGATTTTTTATTCATTTGTGTATACCTATTAATAAAGTTTGTTTATTTGAAGAAATTCCGAGTAATAAAGTAGCAATAAACACTTTGATCTAATTAACAATGCTTTGTAATTCTCTTTATTATTTATTTTACAAGCAACTAAATGCGTGGAGAACATAACAATGATAATAATGTTTAATATACATTAGCAAATGCGCAAATTTGGTGTCAGTGGAAATGAATGAACTCAAACTTGTCGCTAAAGACGGACTGTCTGTGAAAACATATGTCTTCGATTTGACCGTGACGATGTAAACATACTGTCGGTCAAACCGTGTTGATGAAGACATTTGTCGACGATTTGACCATTTCGATGGAAACATAGTGTCGACGATTTGACCATGTCGATGAAAACATACTTTCGGTCAAACCGTGTCGATGAAAACATAGTGTCGACGATTTGACCATGTCGATGAAAACATACTTTCGGTCAAACCGTGTCGATGAAAACATAGTGTCTACGATTTGACCGTGTCGATGAAAACATACTGTCGGTCAAACCGTGTCGATGAAGACATTTGTCGACGATTTGACCATGTCGATAAAAACATACTATCGGTCAAACCGTGTCGATGAAGACATTTGTCGACGATTTGACCATGTCGATGAAAACATAGTGTCGACGATTTGACCGTGTCGATGAAAACATACTGTCGGTAAAACCGTGTCGATGAAGACATTTGTCGACGATTTGCCCATGTCGATGAAAACATAGTGTTGACGACTTGACCGTGTATATGAAAACAAAGTGTCGACGCAAGTTACTGTCGGTAAAATCGTGTCGGTGAAAACAGTATCGGTGAAATAGGTTGTCGACGAACCAAGGGTAACCCAACAATTTCAGCTTTTTTAAGGAGTTAAAAGGTTTTGTTTACTAGATGATAAATTTCGATTTGTCGGAATCGTGGTGGAAATAGTATATTATGTAGTAGTTGTTTTTTACGACATTTTTGTCGGGTCTTGTATCGAAAATTTGAAACAACCACTCGACGGATCGTGCTGATTCTGTACACTGTACACTTTGAAAATTTCATCGGAACTCGCCGTTGAATACGATCATTGAACTGAATCGTTGTTTGATACTGGTTAAGAATTTTATTCTGCCGTACTCTCCTTCAATTTTTAATAACTGATGGCCTGCCGTGTAGTTTTCCTTCCGAGAAAGCTTTCTTGAAACAGCTTGTATGTACCATGCTGGGATTATACAGCCGTGCTATAGCTACTATTAAATAAGAGAACAAGTGGGCGCAATAAATAGCTACTACAAACCGATAGCCCGTTTCTTGTCGTGCAACCAACTGCACTTGAATCCTCGAGTCCTTAAATTTATTTTTAAGCCATCCCGGAAGCATCGTACACGGTGCGCTGGGATTTCTCCGTACGAACGGTAGCATCGAGAACAAAGCGCACCCCAATTCGACAGGGGTCCTAGTCTGACAATGAGATTCGAATCTGATTTTGTGCTGTGTTCCCGTGATCCTTGCATTAATATTTCGTTAATTATAATCGACATTTTAATTAATTTCAGGGAAATATTATACAATATGTTATTAATCTTTCTTCGTCACAGAATAATTCAACCCTCGTACACTTTTCAGAATTGTTTGCATACAAGATGTTAGGGTTCACTGTGTAAATAAACAAATTATGTTTCACTCGCACACATAACGTCACGTTTTAAATGTTAAAGACTTTACGAATCTTTACGAACACACACACACACGCACACACACACACACACACGCACACACACGCGCGCACACACACACGCACACACAAAATATATAAAAAAAAAACTTTTAAAAACTACGCTATATTAAAATGCACTTAAAAGGAGAAAATAATTTTTTTCCTGGTTCTCCATAAAATATCGAATTCAGTTAAATTATTGATCATATTTTTCCCCAAACTTTTAAGCAATTATTTCAAAATTTCTTCTGTTATAAAATTGGTGTCGGAATAGATATAAAAATTTAATATAAATTTAAATAAAATCATGACATTAGAGTGAGAGATAGAGACTATAAAAATAAGCGTCCACGAAGATTACGTCAATATAGTTTAGCACTCCACGTTTTTAACTTCCCGATTTTATAGGGAAGTTATTGTAATTACCCCGAAAATCGAAAATCGAGCTTTTAGCAGATCTTCACGTTTCATGGTCATTGGAGTCATTTTAGACTATTTTTTATCAAAATGTTTGTATGTGTGTGTGTGCGTGTGTGCGTATGTCTGTTTCTATGGTATCAAATTTTTCGTTAACGTTTTCTGAAAAAGTAACAACGCGATCAGAATAATGAATGATGCAATCGATGTGCCCCGTCGTAACTTAGAGCTGATTAGATTTTGGTCCATATTGGTCAAGTAGTTTTTTTCGAAAGGAGTTGATTCTACAATGCAATTTATACGGGAGGACGGAAATTTTCCACCAAAGAAACAAACGCAATTACGTAAAAAATTGTCATATAGCAAACATTTTTATAAGTAGAAAACTATTGAACTTCCCTGAAAACGTATAATCTTCTTAAAATGTACACTAAATAATGATAATAAATAATATACTGCAACTAACGAATCGGGAAGTTCTTTGTGTGACTCTCCAAGAGTCACACACCAAATATAAAATAGTAGACCCTACTAGCCATGCGTACCAATAACCTTCTCGCAACAGCAGTCGTACCCGCGAACTCGCGAAGCGAGTGAGCAACAACAACCCTAGTAGCGAGCGACCAACAATAACCCCACTCGCGAGCGAGCAACAATATCCCTCTACTTATTTTTAAAATCACTAATGTCATGATATTATATATTTAAATTTATATTAAATTTTTCTATTTATCCCGACAATAATTTTATAACAGAAGAAATTTAGAACTAATTGCTTAAAAGTTTGGGGAAAAATATTATGAATCATTTAATGAAAGGGGAAAATAATTATTTAAATAAAAATAAATTTTCAAAAAATACCATGTTTTTAAAACGGACTAAAAAGTATAGAATATATATATAATTTTTCCTAGCCCCATACAGGTTCCTAACCCCATACAGATTGTGGATTTTTAATAGCTATGAAAATACTTGTAATTTTTAAAACGAAAAACGTGGGGCGCAAGATAATATTGTAGTAAGGAGTGTAGAGAATAGCTGCCGTTGTGAAAACACACACAACAGTTCATATCATTTGCAGTGGAATAAAATTGTTAGTGACTTAGGTGAACTATTCATGCATCAATTATCAATTAGGGCAAGCGCCCCCCGTTTTTCGTTTTAAAAATTACTAAAATCTATTAAAAATTAAAAATCTGTATGGGGTTAAGAACCTGTATGGGGCTAGGAAAAATTATATTTTATACTTTTTAGTCCGTTTTAAAAACATGGTATTTTTTTAAAAATTTATTTTTATTTAAATAATTCTTTTCTGCTTTTTAGTCTTGTGTGTGTGAAATTTTTCAATCGATTTTAGACATCGTGATGAGATTACAACAGAGACATGTACTAAATTTCTGGCAGAATTGTGACCGCGTCATATCGAAACGCCGCGCCTTGGTAAAATGTCAAAGATAATGGTTCGACAGAGAATCTCGAGAATACTCTTATTGTAGTATAATAATACGTAATAACTATGTATACACCGCACAGAGCTTGAACGCACACTGAGCTCCAACGGTGCGAAGTGGGTCCGTGGAGTGGGGATGAGTCGGAGTGGGAACGCGTAGGGGAATGGGAAACGCTCTGTCGCGCGGATTGGCTATCGCTGAATCGATGACGTACTACCTTTACCGAGCATATTTACTGAGGCTCGTGTTCGAATCCCGGTCCAGTTACTACGATTTTCTAATTACTACTTTTAAAAAAAATTTTTTTGGAATATTGCATTGTCATCCAGTTCTGAGCTGTGTTTAAAATTTCAAGTCTCCAGCTCATCGGGAAGTTAGTTTAAAATCAATTGCAAGATTTGTACCGAACAGACAGACAAACCGACAAACAGACAAACAAACAAGAAAGCGAGCTAATAAAAACGTGGTAACAATGATTTTCTCCTTAGTGCATTTTAATATAAGCGTGGTTTTTAAAAATGTTCTTTTTATATATTATATTTTCTACTTTTATTGTCGTCGGAAGTAAGTGTGTATACAAAATTTGAGCAATATTGGACTATGGGAAGACGTTTAAAATTCTGTAAAAGTATTTTCTGTTTGCGTTGTATTAAAACTTTTGTTGCTGTTTACAGTCCAAAAATTTAAATTTACTTTAACAAAATTTAATGAAATATAATTTAAATTTAAATTCATCATGTTATTTTATTATTCTATTTGGAACCGTTTATAAAAATTTTTTGTAATTATTTTCTTCACAAAAATAGAATAAGAAAATCTGGAAAACTTTTATTATTCAACTGCCTTTTCCTTTCTCGTCAGCATAATTTATCATAATATGTATTTTATATGTTTATAAACTAATAAGGTATTTTTTTGTTATTATTATGTCTTATTGTAACTTATAACCATTTTTAGTCATTAGTCATTATGAAATTCTGATTGCGTATTTAGTCATTAATTATGCCATTATAGTCAATAGTCAATATTCATCATTATTAAAAATTTAGTCATTATTCATTAGTCATTACGCTCAAATACTTATGTAGTCATTACTCATAGTCACGCTCAAGTATTTACATAGTCATTAATTACACGGCCCAACAAAATTCAACTTGTTTTAGGGTTTTCGATTCTCACTATACAATTCATATAGAGTTTTTGCTCTGATTCCGAATCTGTCCTTAATTTTTCTCCTAGACGCACAGTTTTTGAGAAATTTGAGTTTGGAAAAATGACATATTTTTCAACTTTGTACAAATATTGTGATGTTATTATAAAAGATATTGAATTGATCTTTACAGTAAAAGATTCCTTAGACTTTTCCAGTGATATCCAATATTAATACATTATGATTGTTTAAACATGTTTAAACGATCATTAAAGACGGAGAGACACCACGTTCGCACCAATTTTTGACGATATTTTTGAATTTATTTGTACTAGACGCACAGTTTTTGAGAAATTTGTGTTTCAAAAAATGACATATTTTGCAACTTTGAACAAATTATTGTGATGTTATTATAAAAGATATTGAATTGATCTTTGCAGCAAAAGATTTCTTAGACTTTCCCGAATACAGTGATATCCAATATTCATACATTATGATTGTTTAAACATGTTTAAACGGTCATTAAAGACGGAGAAACACCACTTTCGCACCAATTTTTGACGATATTTTTGAATTTATCTCAAAAAATAAGGGTCCAGCGGAAAATCGAACTATACCACACGATAGAGCAGACTTTTATCTTGAGAAAACACCCTATTAAGTTGGGAACGTCGACGTTTGACATGAGTTGCCGCCAGTGGCGCTCGGGAAGAAATACGGCGCGGCGAACGGTCGTTCTAGTGGTGAGCGCCACTGGCAGCAACTCATATCGGGCGAAGATATTTTGCTTTCTGGTTCGAAAAAAACGTCGACGTACGGTTTGATTTTCCGCTGGACCCTTATTTTTTGAGATAAATTCAAAAATATCGTCAAAAATTGGTGCGAAAGTGGTGTTTCTCCGTCTTTAATGACCGTTTAAACATGTTTAAACAATCATAATGTATTAATATTGGATATCACTGTATTCGGGAAAGTCTAAGAAATCTTTTGCTGCAAAAATCAATTCAATATCTTTTATAATAACATCACAATAATTTGTTCAAAGTTGCAAAATATGTCATTTTTTGAAACACAAATTTCTCAAAAACTGTGCGTCTAGTAGAAAAATTAAGTACAGATTCGCTATAAGAATTGGATAGTGAGAATCGAAATCCGTTTTGGCTGGTGGACAGTGTTATTAGTCACTTTTGTAGAGCTTATGAAGTTATTAGTCAATAATCATAATTGTGATTGGCGTTTGCCCAACTCTGCTCTACAACTTTTCGTTGACTGGACCATTGGAAGGCTAATATGTCTGGATTCGAATGGCTCCAATGATGGCTGCCACGAAATCGTCAAAGCGTCGGCCTTCCAAGGGTTTATAGTGAACACGACTGAAAATGATGGATTACCAATTAGCATGCCTAGCAAATCCACATTTGAAACATCTCGCGACTGAAACAGGTAATAAATCGCTTAAACGGGTACCTACATATCTATCGATCCAAGTATCTGATTTCGACGCATTAAACCGGAGGACCGGAACGTGAATTAGCGTGGCGATCGCTCTTTACGGGAACACGCCGCCCGCCGAGAGTGGCGATGGCCGAGGCTTTCGAATCCCCGTTGATTAAGCTTGCTGGGTTTTGGCACAACACTGAAGCAAAAGTGATAAAGCACGGCACCTTATGACGCCGCTTAACTCTTCTACTCAACTGATCCGAAAATTTCGCTTATCCTACGCTCCACTTCCAGCGTTGTTTGCTCGCACGGTTCGCGGGGCGATAATTCCATTAATTCCGAAAGTAGCCGAGCCGCAAAGTTTCACCGGATGGAGGGGGTTTAATACGATTCTTTTAAACAAACCGACTTTATAAACGCGATGAATTATCGCGGGGCTACGAATTTTACGAATTTGAAATCGGATACCAGCTGCCGAACACGTCGGAAGAAAGAATTTAACCGAACTCCTTTTATTCCGGGTTTTCTGTGCTTCCGGTTTTTTGCGAAACAACCGCGAACGGATTTCCATAAATATCAATTGTGCATCGCACCATGCATTGTCGAGTCCGGCATGCTCCTGTTCAATTCGTATATTTACTAACCCCTTACCGTATTTTAACGAGTCAGACTCGTCATAAAGATTTTAACGAAGTCTAACAAATATGAATGTTACGCGTGTCTTTTTAGATGAAATAAAATTTGATAAGTTTGTAATTATTATTTAAGCATTCAAATAAATGTAGTCATACAAAAAATATAAATTTTCTTGTCACATTTGTGCGGTTCTGATTATACAGGGTGTCCCACATAAATGGGAACACCTAAATATCTTTCGTATTTACAGTCCTATTCGGGTCTATTTCAGTCTATATTGTTATTTAATTATTTAATTGTTATTTGATTAATTATAACAATTACAGTCTAATTCAGTTTTTTATTGTCTATCATGTTATCGTAAAAAATATACTATTTCATTTAAAAAAACATCGATGACCTTTTTTCTTTACCATTATATTTTTGCCCCCTGCAATAGTGTCACTTTGTCCTCTGAAGTTTTCTCGAAAATGAGTTTACACCCCATACATATGAGGTATATTCAATATCTTGGAATATTTGAAGATATATTCAAACAATTTTTTCCCTTTAAACTGACAACCCATTAAAACTCTCAAATCCAAAATATTATTTATTTCAGATGATTCTGTGATGAGATACAGCGCGCGGGTTCTAAACACAAAATCATAAAATTCAAAGTAAAACTGAACGTGTTCCATAGCAAGTTGGAAGAATGAATCAGAAAACGGATTTTAATGGTATTATTATAAGGTGAAATGCCCTAAGCCTGGACAGCATTTTTTGCAACCTTTAATTTTATTAGTTTAGATAAACAAAAATAATTTTTTAAGAGTTTTAATATAAAATTCAGATTTGGTAAAGTAATTTGAAATCAAAAAATCATTGTTTAGATTAATATTTTAATTGTATTAACAAGAATAATTCAAACCTATAAGTGGACATATTGAATCCAATCTAAACTAGTACCTGGACAGAAGTAAAGCCTACACCGTGACAAACTGAATTTAAATATAATCTGCAACAGACACTATAGTGCTTCAAGCACTACGGCTGCCGGGGAGCGAGACGCGCGGCCGGGAGGAGTGGGGGTATTCCTTGAGAATGCCTCCGATCGAGCAAAAAGCCCATGCCTGATCTATAACATCGAACTTTATTAAATCTTTAATGATGCACATGGTATATTGAATTCTGCCCTGTTTAATGCACATTTTCTGTTGCAAAGCAAACATTTCAAGGGACAATACTTCTATCTCCATATTCTCTAATTGAGTGCATAATTTTGCTTTCTCTTCTATAATTTCATCTTCATTATCATTAGATGTATCAGACCTTATTTTTTTAGATTTATCATTGGTTTTTAACTTTATATCTTTAATTTGTTGTGTAATTATATTTTTTCTTCCGTGTAAATTATTATTGATTTCTTGTTCTTGTTCTTTTTTAATTTTGTTTCTCTCTTTTTCCTGCTTTTTTGACAAATGTTCTTCTTCTACAATTTTTCTTCTTGCTCCTTTTTTCAAGATCTTTCTTCTATCTTCGACAGTACAGTTGGTGGTCCTTTGATAGCATTCACCGAACTTAAATTTTTCATTCTAGAATGCGTGCTTTTTGGAATTTTATTGTAAATTGGCCCACTGTATTGAGAGCTTGTACTTGTACGATGGATTCAACAGAATGAGATTCTTGATTTCTGTTCAATTTTTTATTTTTATTCAATCTTCTATTTCCCTTCAGTCTGTAATTTTTAATAATATCCTTAGATTTTATGTACACTTTTGGCTTGCTCTTACTTTTAATTTGTTTTTTATGATACTTAATAATTACTTTTTTTACGACTGGAATTAAAAGTTTTATTTCTAGTGATGGAAAACATTTTTTTAAGAATTATATCGACATGAATAATTAATTTTTGAGGTTAGGTATTAATATTGATAGATTTATGGCATAAAAATTAAGTATTATTAACGTCACAGCCGGAACACATTTTCTATATACGTTATACCAGCTAATAGTAATTTGTTTAAGGTAATAATAATTTGCAAACTACTATAATAAGCTTATAGTTGGACAGCTACTGCTGTCCAGTACTTATATTTCACAACAGTCCTAAACTTGGATATCTAATATTTGAATTAATAATTATCATTTAAGTTAAGTTTTATAGCCAATTTATTTTAAAATATCAATATTATTATGCGTGATAATTATTTTTTGTCTAAATGCTTAAATTATATCTTTTTATTCTAGTAAAAGTACAAACTATAAATGCACATCATTCGCATGTAAATAGATTATTTTGTATACTGTTTTCAGATGAACTTTGAATTTATTTTTAAATTTCAATTGATGTTTTTGTTACGTCCCGGAGTCTGGCTTACGCGCAATTATCGTTCCGCGACCCATTCCCCTTACTGGACGCTCAAATACGATACAACCTTTCGTCCACGCGGCACGTACGTCCTGCGTCTGACTGGGAACCACGATTTTTGCGGACACGCGTATTCTACTTAACACTTACAGGTAGTACATTCGCCCGGAGTGTGGCGGACAAGAGCGAGATAATTCAGACGGCGCGAATCTTCGCATTATTAATGAAATAATATTCACACCTACTTGTAGCTAAGGCCTCAGAATATGTACCTATATAATATAATTATTTAATCTCTCTTAATTATTGATTTTACTATGAAAATTCAATTATCCAAATTTAGGTATCACTTTTGGACTGTCCACACTTAGGGCACTTCACCTTACTTACATTTCAAAACAGTTCTAAACTTGGGCATGTAACGTGTGAAGTTGCAAGCCTACGACGTCACTTCTCCATTTGAGAAACGGTCAAACAACCGTATTGTGAATGGACCAGACCGACCGTTAGTGATTGCGAGAACCACCCGCGGATTTGAGCACTCCTTGAGGAAGATACTTCAATTGAAAGATCGATCCTAATGCTATCGATTGCACGCGCCGAGAGTGGCCAATTTCAGAAACGCGTCTAGAGAGCGACGATCGCCGTAATGGCGCCCCGCATCAAAGGATCGACCAGACGATAAAATACTGGCCAATAGGAAAAACCATTCCAGATCTGGAGAAGTACAAAAAAGGGCATCACTGCACACGGGCCGGCCAACCTGGAGGCGACGACGTGCGACGATGGGCATTTTGGTGGTCCCGCCGTCGTCTCATCCCGCCTACAATTGACCCCGGCAAGGGTGGTGCGGAGGCGCGCCTGAGAGGATTTAAGGTCGTCGCCCACTAGGCCGTACCGTAGCGTACCGTATCGGAGCGACGCAGACCGACACGACGCAGCGCTGGTGGTTTGGCCGCCCACTAGCACGTACCAGCAACACAGCACGGCAATAGGATTTCCTGTAGCCAAACAACTCTCTATTGCACCGTTATTTCAAGGTTTAATGTCATATTGTTATAGGTCATTGAATTCGTCTCGATACCAGTTAGAATATTCTGAAATAAAAAATATATGTTAATATATAAAAAATTGAGGTGACCCCTTCAGTTTTTTATTAAAAAAAATTTACTTTCAATTTTTTATATGGTGATTTTTGTAGAAAAGTGAATACTGACCAACTTTTGTTGGAAACATTTTTTTGTCAGATCATCGGATGTACAATATTTGGAAAATCGCGTTAGCAATGCTCACTTGTGGTGAAAATTCAAACTGTCAAAGTGGCAAAGGAAAATTTAAACAGCATAGCCGGATAAGACATAGCATCAAGAAAAACACATACTGTGCACAATTTCAATCGTGTATCTCAATCGGGAAAGTAGTCAAAATCAGCTTTTAGCCTATTTTCCCTAGTTCATGATGTTTAGAAATTCTGAAAAAAATCAGATTTTTAAATTGAAAAGCCAGTTTGTAAAAAATCAAAAACCTCAAAAAAATCGACATGACTACTATTTTTATTGCGTATTTTACCTTAAAATATTTTTTTTCTATCGGGTTTAGACTTTTCTTAATCGGAAGAACGCCACGAACTGGCTAGTGTCACTTCCGTGAGAAAATTATAAGAAATGAACAAGTTTAGCATTCACTTGTTAGCGGTTTCATGCCGTGATACCTGGCTGGCCGGGGGATTGCCCGCTTGTGTTTATTGCACTACTATTGTGTTCTAGGCTCAGGCCTCGGGGCTCGACCCGAGGGTCTCGGTACGTGTTCATTGTAGCCTCGAGCCGGCCGAAAGAATTCGTGTGTGTGTGTGGACGTATATATATATATTCAGTATTCGAAAATTAAATACAAATTGTATTCGAAGCTTCGAATACATTCTCGGCGAATACAAAAGTATTTAAATATTTTTCGAATATAAGATACTTTTGCATTCGAACCTTCGAATAACTTATTCAAATATTGTATCTTATATTCTAATCGGTATTTAAATAGTTTTGTATTTAAATACTGCCCAACTCTGGTGTCCATCATTCATCATAATGCATTTCTTTACCCGTTTTGAAAATGCCTTTTTGGCACTTCTTAACATTTCTTCTAACTGTACAAACCAAATGACAAGATTTTTGTTTACAGCGTCTAACTAATAGCTGGTAACCAGATACATACTACCAGTGCCTACTCAAGAAGTCAACTTCGAATGTTTTGTAACAGTGAATGAGATAATGTGATATGTCGTTGCGTTCGTCTTGGTAAATGCTATCGTGTTGTGACAAAAAAAATACATGGTTCAATTTTAAAAAATTAATTTATCGTTGCCATTCCTCCCCCCCTTCACCCCAGCATTCGAATTCTGAAAAAATTACATCATGTTATTGTTCCCTCCATACCGAACAATTTTTGCAAACAAATTGTTTTCGTAACTTCAGTGCGTCACAAGATATTTCCTCCATTAGATAAACGAAACATCCCGTATATCGTATTTCTTGTAATACATATTTTACATATAGATATATAGAATATATCCATAAACATGATTCTGACTTGGATCCAGTCTGACTGTCGCATGAATAGTAGCCCAAATGATTCAACGCAGTGTATGCAATAAGTAATTTCATTCCAAAAATAGTGTTTGTGTTGTTACGTTGTTTCTATGTTCTGCTACACATAGCATATTTTCATTAACCTTCACCTAAATAAATCAACATTGTTTGCGTGACAGTGTTACACTTCATTAATGTTTTCATTATTGAAAAATTTTAATTTTTAGGAACAACTTGCCCCACAACGGGGCCAAAAGCTCCGCTTGGCCCAAAGACAAACAAATGACAAAATGTTAAAAATTATTTTTAACTACTTTAAATTTTCCTTTGCCGCTTTGACACTTTGAATTTTCACCACAAATGAGCATTGCTAACGCGATTTTCCAAATATTGTACATCCGATGATCTGACAAAAAAATGTTTCCAACAAAAGTTGGTCAGTATTCACTTTTCTACAAAAATCACCATAAAAAAAATTGAAAGTAAATTTCAATTGAGGGTCACCTCAATTTTTTATATATTAACATATATTTTTTATTTCATAATATTCTAACTGGTATCGAGACGAATTCAACAACCTATAACAATATAACATTAAACGTTGAAATAACTGTGCAATAGAAGGTGCTGATGCAGTGCCGGTGAGCGAATATCCTCGCCGAGCATATACCTTCTGTCGAAGCTTTGCAGTGTTGTGCCGGTGCATGCCGTTGCAGGTATAGTGGACGCACTCCCATTGAAATATACACGAAGCAATCTAAAGGTGCTTTTATACCAACGTCCTCGGAGGATTTTAGTCCGCGGACTAGGCCATTTTTACTTAGGCCCACGCACAGCGGGGCACAGCGGGCTCCGTCAACCCGCTCGAAATTTATGGTATAGTCCGCGGACTAAAATCCGCCGAGGACGTCGGTATAAAAGCACCTTAAGGTCGTGGCACACTAGACTACGCCTCGCCGTACCTGCACGCCGCGCCGTTGTCGACTTGACGCCGCCGCTGGTGGTTTTGCCGCACACTAGACGTACCAGCACCGCAACAGCATTTTCAGTGGCGCTCGCCACTAGCACGGCTCTTCGCCGCTCCGTAACATGTCGGACAATCTAACCGAGAGACCGTTCTAGTGGTGACCGTCACTGGCGGTAACTCACGTCGGGCGAAGATATTTTGCTTTCTGGCTCGAAAAAAACGTCGACATTGCAAACTTCATAGGGCGGTTTCTCAAGGTAAAAGTCTGCT
>CM052314.1:19038878-19101845 GCA_028455605.1 Lasioglossum malachurum | reverse complement strand
GACCCCGAGCGGTCTTACTATAACACGCGCTTCTAAATCCAAGTTCTTGTAATAATTCTAGTTCATTGTAATCTTATTTCGTACACTACAAATATAATATTCCCAGTTATTAATTTAATAAGTGAGCCTCGCTTAGTGCATCTCCCTACATCCTCGTGCTTGTGATACTCTCCTTGTCGATTCACGTTCTACCTGTTTCTGCTTTCCACCTCGCACGTCTGAGCCTACCCAGTCGCTCGGTGCATCCCTCTGGTTCCAACGGGAAACGCAGAAGCCTCTCTTTCTTTCAAACACGAGTATCACACGCCGCGCCGCGCCGGTCGTCATTATCAATCACGGAAGCTCGTGCGCGTCAACGAACGCGAAACCGAGGACAGCAGCTACGTGATCTTCCCAGGACGAGTATGGATAATCGTTCTCCCTACAACGACCGAGCCTGATTCGATTGCAGTCATCAACGAGCAACGAGAGCAGTTCTCCTCCAATTGTCTGATAAGTCGCTAAACATTTTCCTGCGAAGATTCACGCCGTCTGAATTATCTCGCTCTTGTCCGCCACACTCCGGGCGAATCTACTACCTGCAAGCGTTGAGTAGAATACGCGTGTCCGCAAAAGTCGTGGTTCCCAGTCAGACGCAGGACGTACGCGCCGCGTGGACAAAAGGTTGTATCGTATTTGAGCGTCCAGTAAGGGGAATGGGTCGTGGAACGATAAATGCGCGTAAGCCAGACTCCGGGACGTAACAGTCATTGTTTAAATAAATGACTATATTTATAATAACATCATATTGAGATTGCTTTCAATATAAAGAAGAAACCCCATTTTGTTTCATGTCTCTATCATGAACAGAACGAAAGTTATTAATTGTTGTCCACACAACAGGCATTTCGCGACACTGTGCGCCGCGCCGGGCCGACTGTGCCAACTCGGTACCAAGGAAACTGTCGCTTCAGATGGTCTCAGGAACCTCCCATTTTCGGGATGTGCCGGAATTTTGGGACACACTGTATAATATACTAAACGAAGTGTTCGCTTGAGCACGCAGGACGCGAGAGAGCACATGCACGGAAGAAGAAACTACATCGGTTGCGCTAAGATTGTGCGGTTCTTACAATTAGATCGGAGAGCTAACGGTTCTGTTCGGTATACGGCGCGCGATCGTCACTACAAACCAGTGTGACCAGATGAGGAGAGTAACGCAAAAATATGTACCCCTCTCTGATGACCAAAGCAAGTTGCGCGACTGCGCGACCAGTCTACAGTCTTAGTGGGGGACGTTAGAGTGTGCGCATTGCTGGAATAGGATAGTGGAAGGGGTAAGTAGGGGACTGCCGTGCATCCGTTTGGATGCAATCTGGTCAGTCTGCTACAAATATAGCGGCGGCCTTACCTGTCAAAAACCCTGGAAATTGCTCAACTTTAAGCAACCATAACTCCTGAACCATTGATCCTACAGGGTTGAAACTTCAATTTGCAGGTTCTCCGGGTACAAATCAACTGGATTACATGCCAAATGCATAATAATTTATAGGAGAAAGGCAAAGATTGTGAGTCCGTTAAAATAAAGTTTACCCTATTATTTTTCTATATTTTTTCGATTATTGAACGAAACATTGGAAATAAAGTAACAGCAACTGCTCTGCCAATAATATTTACATCCTCAGCTTTGGTACACATAATATTGGATGATTGCAGAAGTTCGTGCCCGATTTGAAAATAATATTCAATGGTTAAATTTTAAAGAATACAGCTTTATTAATCAATTACAGTATTTTATCCATAAATGTCCCCGTCCCCAGCACGGGTCTGTCGAGGATCATTTATACGACAGGGAAACTATTCTTTGAGTTTTGACGAACGTAGAGAAGGAGCTCGAGAGGCCTCGGTCACCGAGAAATGTAAACATAACTAATCCGATGACAAACTTCTTTATTTTTCATTATTTTATTATGGAACTTTCACCAATATATTCGTGGCATTTTTCTAATGCAAAATGATACCAAACACGATATAATTTCAACTGTATTTAGTGGTTTAACTAACGATGAAAGTTTCGAGCGCAAGGACGGACAGCGTATACGAACGAAAGAGACGCAGAGAGTCGCAGCGCCCCGGCACATTTCAAAGAACTTCCCATACGCTGTTCCTCCGTGCGTTCGAAACTTTCATCGTCCATTACACAAGTAAATTTCATCGGAATTATATCATATTTGGTATCATTTTGCATGAGAAAAATGCCACGAATATGTTGGTGAAAGTTCCATAAAAAATAATGGAAAATAAAGAAGTTCTGACATTCGAATTAGTGTGGTCTCACCGATATACCCGAGCCGTATGAGTCATGCTTCTCGGCGATCGAGGCCTCTCGAGTTTCGTGGCCCCTCAAGGGGGTACACTCCGCAGTAGTGGGGATAGTTCTGGGACATTTACCGGCCAGACATTTGGGACATTTATCGATAAAATACTATATATGGTTACCATTCTTTTCTACAATTAGACAATAATGGCGACTATATAATTTTTTTATACTCTGCTGTGCAGTATAGTTTGCGACATCCATGAAAATCGAGCACGAACTTATGCAATCATGGTATCGGGCGGGAAATTAATTTTCTGACGCGACAATATGTAAAATGAAAAATTTTAACACAGCTACTGGTTAATGAAATTTCAAAAGTTTCAACTGTACGGCCATTGTACTTCTTTTAAAAAACGTGTAAAGTGCTTCGTAACCCTGGCCGAACTTTCGAGTTCCCACGGGCGGCCGTAACTAAAATTCATCGTGCTCACCCTTTGGTCCCTTGGAACTCGCTAGAAAGAAGTTGCCGGTAAGTTCCGTCCCCACTCGAACATTACTGCATAATATATTTATCCGTCATACGGAGTAGCTTTTATTACTGCAAAATGGCGTTATATATACGAGATACGTGCGTTACACTCTGTCAGGCTATTTCAGCGTCCAAGACAAGTTCGCAGTAAACTTTCCGGCTCATTTTCTAACGAGACGTCAAGTCCTGCGAAGAGGAATCGGAAATTACAGAAAACTTCCCGAGTATCCTGCGATGGGATTAAATTGAAACAAATTAAAGGTAGCCGTCAGCCCTGCCGGAGGTTATCCGACTCTCTCGTAATACGTCCGGTGCTCGATAAAACTCGAGATAGTACAACACAATACACTCAAAGAAGCTCATTAATTTTGAGCCCTCTACGCAGCAGTCAAGGATATTCTTCCTTCGATCCTCTCGGGTTGCGTATTTTCACTGAAAAATCTCCACTTTGACTAAGACTACATAATTGAAAGAGAAGGTGCACTTTGGTCTTTATGAAAATTCGAATCTATTATCTTCTCGCGTCTTTCGCCGTTCAGTATTTTTAGGCGACTCCAATCGTCCCCTTTTTCACATACAAGTATTTTTGCATTCGCGAAGAATTGTGACGAAATGTCTGCGCTCATCCGACTACTCTTTCCGAGCAGCGAATGTGTAATTTGCATGTGCATGAAAGTTTAATTTTTTCAATATAACACTTAACTAATGCTCATATTTTTGTAAATATATATGTTATTACATATATTTTATGTATTTTATTGAAAATACCAATTCTCTTACGTGTGTACTTATATTCATTTCAAAGTACAGAAATTAACGTTCGACTTAAATATCCTATTATATTTAATCAGAGTATAGTATTTTTAACTGGTTGAGGTAAATATTACACCATATATGTATGTATAGACGAAGAAGAGAAAATGGAGGTATTGAGTTTAAATACTTTTTAATATACAGGGTGTCTCACCTGATTTTGACATCTTGATTTTCTCGCTATTGTTACACGTAGCAAAAAAATTTCAGCATAGGCTTGAATGGTATCGAGTGGAGCATATTTTGATGTTATTAGTTTTTTCGTGAGTGGACGCGTAAAGGTCATATAAAGGTTAACTTTTTTTTTTTAATGGAATGAGGTATTTTTCAATCGATGCAGCTGGACATTCGTTATAAAAAAGTACTAACCTATGTACGTCGAAAAGTTAGTACTTCACGAGATATTTCAATTTTAATAACTTTAAAATACCATTGCGGTCGTACTAAGACGTTACACAAGTAAGTAAACGCTAACGTCTTAGTACGACCGCAGTGGTATTTTAGAGTTATTTAAATTGAAATATCTCCTGAACTACTAACTTTTCGACGTACATAGGTTAGTACTTTTTTATAACGAATGTCCGGCTGCATCGATTGATGTATTCAAAAATACCTCATTCCATTTAAAAAAAAAAGTTAACCTTTATATTACCTTTACGCGTCCACTCACGAAAAAACTAATAACATAAAAATATGCTTCACTCGATACCATTCAAGCCTATGCTGAAATTTTTTTGCTACGTGTAACAATAGCGAGAAAATCAAGATGTCAAAATCAGGTGAGACACCCTGTATACAAGTCAACAATTCTAAAGACATTTTACAAATGTTTCATTAATGTAGTCTTTTTTGCGTTTGGATAGCGCTTCTGTAGTCTGATACAGTTTGCATTATAAACTGTTTTTCTTCTTCATTTCGTGATAGCACATCATTCAATTCTTGCATAAGTTAGACTCCTTGTTCCTTATTTATAAAAAATCTGGGAAATTGAAAATACTTTTAAAAAATTTGGCGAAGTTTCCGTTTATCCCCAACGCCAGAATTGGATGAAATTTACGAAATAGGTTATTTTTTGACTAAAATGATGATTGCCAGACGGATTTTTGGCGACTCTAAAAAAAAGTGTTACCATTTCAATGTGACTCCCTACCTTACCGAATTACCGACTCTCTCTTTTGTAGGTAAAAAAATAAGTATATAAATAAAATAAAATAAAATAACAAATAAAATAACAAATAAAATCATAAATAAAATTGTCACGTCTGCCGAAGTGTTGCCATAGGTTATAAGCATAGTTAATAAGAGTAGGGTATTGTAACCGTAATTATTAATAATATTCGTTAGATATAAGTAGTCGTAGTCATACTCCTGTCACGTTCTCATGCATCCAAAACATGGAACGCGCCCTATTTCTAGCGCGATGCCTAGAAATCGCTCTCTGACCTACCGCTGTCCTTGTCTGTCGCACGACGACCGACCCCTCCCTCACTCCAAAACGTGCAGTAGGGGTATGATATACCCCAGAGGAACGGTCAATAAATTGGAATTCACTCTGGGATGATCCCCGGTAGTTATTACCAATAAGGCGCTGATGTTTCGCGCACCTTGGAGGAGAACACCGTCAGCGTTAGGGAGAAGAGTGGGGGAAGCAAAGGTGGTCTCCGCGGCGCGGCTGGGCGAGGGGCGCAGGGTTAAAAGGGGCCTGGTCCGCACGGAATATGGTAACCCTGCTCATGACAATCGGTGATAGACACCTCCTCCAAACCTAAAAAAATGCCTTCTCGATTCTTAGAGGAGCCACACGGATCTCGCGTTAAGACTGGAAATCGAGATCACTCAGTTCAGTTCGTGCACTAGAACCGTGACACTCTTCAGTTCTTAACAGAGTCTCTCTAGCTTCACGTCTTCAGCATACGTAGTAGCTTTAAATTCACATAAGACTGGGAATCGAGTCATCCAGTCCTCGTGGAGACGAGTATAACGCACAAGCCGGTGTCTTGTTGATCAATCGCGCACCATATAAGACTGTATACACAAACAGTACTTCCTTGTCCATCCATTAGGGCAAGGCAAGGTGACGGGAACGAATCACACCAGTCAGATCCCTCGTGTATAAGGCAGGACCTGTTAGAATACCCTTACTGACGAATCGTCTGACAGGTCTGGAACGAAACGGAATCCCTCAAACACGAGCATTCTCACAAACGATCATTGAACTGGCTGCCCAAAATTAATTTTGCGGGCAAGAATCCGACAGCATTCGCGAGTCTACGCGTCCGCGATTTAACAGGGCACAAGCCTTACAAACTTGAGTGGAACCTATATCCGCGTGCCACTCGCGAGTGTCCAAATCGAACACCACTTCAGCCGCTGCCAAAGTCTTGATAGAATTCTAGTATTTCTTTCCTTTCGATTGGAAGGTGGTCCTTCGAACCACATAGTCGGCACCCGTAGTGCAAACACGTCCAAAGTCCGAACGATCAATCAGATCAGCCACGGACAATTAACACATGTTTCTCAGAATGTATACTGCGAACTAACGATTCAGCATGGGTCCATAGTAAGTTCAGTGGGTCCGTGCATCCACGGGCACCTTGGTAAATGTTATAAAAAGCGACCTCGTCTAATTTCGTTCTCTTTTACACGCCTGTGAGCATTTTGAAATAATGAAGACCGTCTGGGAGCTCTAACTGCCGCGGGCTCACAAAAAAGCCGCTTCCGTTAATGAGTCCGCTGGGTTTGCTGCCACCTGAGCGAGTCGTTGACTCGGAACGTATCTCCAAAGGGATGCGCATTCATCATTTTATCATATCAAATGCATGTAAATCTATCATAAACCGAGAATTTAAGCGGTCCCCTCGGAAATCGAGGTCGAAATAAACACGGCCAGCGTCGTAGAAGGATTAAAGAATTTACTTCGTTAAAAATGAAACAAAGCCCCCCTAATCCCCAGCTAAGGTTCTCATTTCAGCACGGTATGCACCTTCAGAATTGCCGCAGGACAACTTAGTTTATGGATATTTCGATGTTATAGCTGAGAACCGGAATATAACTGAGTGACGGAATCGAATGGGCTATGAGCTATGCTTCACGATCGACCATATCGGGCACTATTTGAAAGGATTGCAGCGATAAACAAGCACCTCAACTGGTCATTCTTCGTTATGTACGCTATCTCGTTAACTTTGCTCCCCGATAATACTACCAGACATTCTCTCTTTTTGTTTCACACTTTGTTTCGGCGAATTATGTTATAATAACTTGGCGACAGGTCCCACCGAATGTGGCGTTGGCATTGGACCAGCCGAAGTCCGTCTGCTGTAGCCGTGCTCTGATTGATACAATTCTCGGGTAAACTTTACTTTACAAGACCAAAAATTTTTGCCTTTCTCCTATGAATTATTATCTATTTGGTATGGAAACCAGTAGATATCAACGAGGAAAGCCTAGAAATCGAAGTTACGATCCTGTAGGATCAATGGTTCAAAAATTATGGTTGCTTGAAGTTGAGCAATTTGCAGTGTTTTTGACAGGTAAGCGCGCGGCCATATTGGTTCGTATTTAGTGGCGACCGCACGCCGCTTACCGAGCAGAGCCGCTAGGTGGCAGAACGAGCACGCGGTAATATCTCTAACATAGACGAAATATCTTAGAAAATGTTTGAGAAGAAATATGTTGGAAAATATTTAGAAAAGGAGATAGATTTCTCAATACATGGTGGGGCCAGAAAGACAGCCGGCCCTTATCGCCTCCACCCGACCTAGCCACCAACCAACTAATTAATTATCGACATTACCGCGTGCTTGTGCTACCACCTAGCGGCTTTGCTCGGTAAGAGGCGCGTGACCGTCACTACAAACCAATATGGTGGCGCGCTTACCTGTCAAAAACACCGCCCTTGCTCAACTTTAGCCAACCATAACTTTAACCCACAAATGAATTAAACATTAAAATAATTAATTTAATGCCCATAAAATTATTTTTCTCGAATACGTTAAACAAGACCTGTAGATCTGGACAGGCTGCATCTTTCATGTCGTATTATTTTTCTTCGTAACCCGACGACGAACCCTATTATTTTAATTAAAACGAACCCTCTGATGAGTCTTTGATTGATTTTTTTTACCGTATGTTTAGAACACTTTAAAAAATTATGATTTCTACTAAGACTATTCATATACAGGGTGTCTCAAAATTACCTTAGTTTAATGAAGTGGGTGGTTCCCAAGACCATTTCAAGCGACGACATTTTCCTTTACGAAAATAGCGTACGCGGCTTCGTTAAGGAGTTATTAACGAAAAACACGGATCAATCAGAGCGCGAGCTAGACGCGTACTGCCCTGCGCGCCGGCAGGCGTGTTTGGTGTAACGCCGCGATGCCGCAACGAACAAAAGTTTCACGATGATGTGAATCCTCTCCAATTTCGACGAGCTTTGGATATGTTGTCAAGACTATAATTCTGAACAACATTTCCCTTTACAGTTTTTATCGGTCGGCTTTAGTTTACGAGATAATTGTAAAAGCTTATAATTGTAAATCGATCGATGTACTATTTCCTATTCGATTTCGATGAGCTTTATTTCAAAGGAAAAAGATATTTAAAACATGGAATTTATAACATATTTCAAGGTCGTCGAAATCGGTGAGGGCCCACATCATCGGCAACTTTACCCGAACGAGAGAATAAGCAGAAACTGATTGAATTGAAAACTCACTTATTCAGCCGTAAATCCATTTGCTTGTTAATCCAGTGAAACACAAAACACGAAATACCAACCTTCACGCAATTACTGAACACTACACGTGGCACACTTTTCGAATTCGTAATCGTAGCGAACGAGAATAAATTAGATACTCCGATGCGGTAAGAGTTCCGGTCTCTTCGCGATTCCGCGCGAAACTATGCTCTTCCAACGTACAATGTATTGGACGAAGGCGGAATCATATGATTCCCGAAACCATTTACAATTACGAGTTTTTACAATTATCTCGTAAACTAAAACCGACCGACAAAATCTGTAAAGGGAAATGTTGTTCAGAATCATGGTCTTGACAACATATCCAAAGCTCGACGAAATTGGAGAGGATTCACATCATCGAGAAACTTTACACCACGCTCGCCTGCCGGCGCGCCGGGCAGTACGCGTCTAGCTCGCGCTCTGATTGGTCCGTGTTTTTCGTTAATAACTCCTTAACGCAGCCGTGTACGCTATTTTCGTAAAGGAAAGTGTCGCTTGAAATGATCTCGGGAACCTCCCATTTCATTAAACTAAGGTAATTTTGAGACACCCTGTATAGTTAAACCACATTACAATTTTTCACAACAATTTCCGAAAAAATGTTTGAATTTTGGTGCAGCGTTTTCCTCAATTTTTTTGAAAACCGTTTATTTTACGAAAGAAAGTAATAAGACATAAAGACGCACAGCCTGTCTAGATCTACAAGTTGTGTTGGACACATTTTTCAACGCTGTAAACAGTTTAGAAGATATTTAGTTTAGAAAAACGATTTACGAACGTTAAATTAATCATTTTAATATTTAATTCATTTGGGGCACGTTTTCCCGTTATCTTTGGGGACTCAAAGTTTGCTCAGATTTTTCTTTAATTAGTTGCAATAACCGGGTGATGGGGGGGGGGATGAATTCAAAAGTCAAAAATAAGAGCCACCCTGATAGAAGACCCTGATAGGACCGGATAGAGAATGAAATGGAGAGCAAATGGTCTAACGATGGTGGCTGGAACGGAGTATAGAACAGAGGCAGAACTCACCGAACGAGATGAGGCCGCTGTTCAGCATCGACAGCTTAATCTGGCTGGGAATGGAGGCGAGGCTGTGGCCGGTATTAAGATGACGCTTCCTCGGCGGTTTCTCCTGCGCCCTCGGCGCACTCCTGCTCCTGTGATGATGATGGTGCTTCCGGTGAGAATGGGAATGAGAACCACCGGCGGTCGAGGTAGCGCCAGTGCGATCAGAACCGACGCTGCTCAGACCGACCACACCACCGGTGGTCGATTGTGTTCGCATCGACGACATTTTCTGGAAAACGAAACGGAACGGTCAGCATACACTGACTCTCAATCATTCCGGGATCAATATTTCATCCAGCGCGCTCGTTATCAATCTTAGGTCGGATCTCCTTTGCAGCGTTTTGTTATTCCAACGCCATTTATACTCCATTCGTCATACTTCATCAGAACTGCGTCTAGGCGTGAGCCATTGCGTCTAGACGCATGCGTCTACGCCAAAAAACAATATCGAATTATCCTTTCGAGGAATATTCTAGAATGTTCTACGACAATGTTTTGTCAATCGTGGCCTCCCAAATGTTGCAATTTACCGACACATGCGTATCCGCGTTCAAAAAAGCGTGTACCGTGTGACGCAGATCCCTTATAATAGGGTCATTCGACGCGAAAACGGACATTTTTTCAAGTAAATATCACTAAGGATTTTTCAAAATTTTAAGAATTGTTAGTTCCACAGACGTGTAATAAAATAAAGCGTCCAAATTTTTTACATTAAATTATAATAGTTGAACTAGTAAACCGAGGAAAATGAGTTTTTAGGAGCTTATAATGAAAACATAAGAGTATCGACTCAAAATGTTATTTGAAAAAAAATGTTTTTCATCATTTATTTTGCAACTGTTGTAAACAATGTGTCATATATTACTCTGGTCATCAGAGAGGGGTTACTTGTATCTCCCCGATTCCTTTTCGATTACCCCTGTCTGGACACACTGGACCCGAAAACCCATAGCCGCGAGGCAGTCGATCGTAGGATCGAGGAGAGAACGCAGCTGTTGTGTTGTTATTTACTGATCACCCGACCTTGCATATGACTACCGAACATAGAGAGGAAGAAAAGAGGACACCACACTACGTATTATTATACTATATAGAATCTTTATCTTTGACATTTTACCACGGCGTTTGTTTTCGATAGGACGCGGTCGCAATACCGTCTGAAATTTACTACATGTCTCTGTTATAATCTCATCAAAATGTTTAAAATCGATTGAAAAATTTCACACACACTACTAAAAAGCAGAAAATAATTATTTAAATAAAAATAAATGTTTAAAAACGGACTAAAAAGTATAAAATAATTTTTCCTAGCCCCATATAGTTTCCTAACCCCATACAGATAGTGAATTTTTAATACCTATGAAAATACTTGTACGATTTAAAACGAAAAACGTGGGGCGCAAGATAATAGTAAGGAGTAAGGAGTATAGAGTGTACCTTCCGTTGAGAAAACTCACACAACAGTTCATATCATTTGCAGTGCAATAAAATTGTTAGTGACTTAGGTGAACTATTCATGCAATTATCTATTGCATGCGCCCCACGTTTTCCGTTTTAGATCTTACAAGTATTTTCATAGCTATTCAAAATTCACAATCTGTATGGGGTTAGGAACCTGTATGTGGCTAGGAAAAATTGTTTTATACTTTTTAATTCGTGTTTTAAACATAAAATATTATTTAAAAAATTTATTTTTATTTAAATTACTTTATACTCTTTAGTCCGTTTTGAAAACGCAATATTTTTTAAAAATTTATTTCTATTTAATTAGATTTATCATTGATTTTTAACTGAATATCTTCAATTTGTTGTGTAATTGTCTTTTTCCTCCCTTGTTACAAGCTAATAGAAGACTAATTATGCGTACATTTAATTAAATAATTTGCTATTTAAATGTAAAAACAACTAGTTAAGGCGTATGTATCTATTATACTTACATCGAGTATAAGCTTACAGTTGGACAATTACGGCCATCGCGTCCCAGTATGGAGTACTTATATGTCAAAACAGTTCTAAACTTGGACACCTAATATTTGAACTGATAATTTTATTTAAGTTACGTCTGATTGCCAATTTATTTTAAAATATCAATATTATTACGCGTGATAATTATCTTTTGCTTAAGGGCTAAAATTATATCTTTTTTTACATAAATGTTCAAATAAATGCACATACTCGAATGAAAATAAACTATTTTTTATACTGTGTTTTCAGATAAACTTTGATTTTATTATTAAATTTCAATTGATGTCTTACTCAAATAATATTCACACCTACTTGTAGCTAAAAGGCCTCATAGTATATAAAATAATTATTTAATCGTTTTACTACAAAAATTCAATTGCCCAGATTAGGCATCACTTTTGGCTTGTCCACACTTAAGGCATTTCACCTTAATACCGGCTCGCGTTTTCGGACGATGAGACGAAAGAGAATCAACACGTATGCATATCTACAGAGCCACTCTCCTCCTCTCTTTCGTTCGGTTTGCCAACTGGCCGAGCTGTTGTCTCTATTCTCTGCCAGTTCGCGTGTTGCTCAGACACAGGCTGCGTAGTCAGTCAAAGCGCGGTGCTCGTCTCGTTTTAGCTCACCGGAAATCGAGCGCGAAATTTCAGGATTTCACCATCGACCACGCTAGATATGTTTTCCAGCCTCGGGTGATTCGAACATTATAACAAGGTGCTCATCCCGGGAGACGTGTTCCCTGTCAGCGACAGAGAACTTTACTTTCTGCCGCAGATTTACGATGACTTCCTGTTGCACGTTCTACGGCTGTACGTTCAAGAAGTTCCATTGTTACCGCGACGAGACTAACACCGGCGAACCTATTAAAATTGTTCCGCTGACTTTCCACGATACGAAGCGAACGAATGTGTCATCTTCAATTGCGACAGTTGTGGACGGCAGACGCTTTGTATTCTATACATACAGGAGCGGACAAAAATTTAAGACGACAATCTTTTCAGGAGATTACCGCATTTTATTAGCGATGCTAAACGTCTAATTACACTCCGCGACAAAAAGATGGCACATAATACTGACGAATGGTTTTTTAGCTTTTCAAGTAGTATATTACATTGTTTGTGACCTGGATACTATAGGTGTGTGTAATAAGAATAAAAAATTATTTTAATATATGTTTCTATGGATTTATTACGAGAAGAAATAATTTTATTGGAAAATATGTAACATTAAACGAAAAATCGGTGCGTCAAAACGACAGCACACACATTTCTTAAAATAACTAAAATAATTATTTACATAAAAATAAATTTAAAAAAAAATTACAAGTATTTTCATAGATATTAAAAATTCACAATCTGTATGGGGTTAGGAAACTGTATAGGGCTAAGAAAAATTATTATATATATATATATATATATATATATACTTTTTAGTCCATTTTTAAAAATTTATTTTTATTTAAATTATTTTATACTTTTTAGTCCGTTGTAAAAACTTGGTATTTTTTAAAAATTTATTTTCATTTAAATAATTATTTTCTCCTTTTTAGTCTTGTGTGTGTGTGAAATTTTTCAATCGATTTTAAACATCTTGATGAGATTATAACAGAGACATAAAATGTCAAAGATAAAGATTCAACGGAGACTCTCGGTGTAACCGTTCTTTCGCTTGGTAAACAATAGAGGTATGCGAGAACCCGAAATATCGGGTCGGGTCGGGAACACGAAATTTTTTCGGGATCGGGACGGGTACTCGAAAATTTTGAGATTCCCGAAAGGGATTCGGGATTCACGAATTTATCGGGATTCCCGAAAATTCCGAGATCCCAGTCATCATTTATATATATTCGTTTTAATGAATACATTCATAGTTTCGGATTTATTATTCTAGACGTCTGAGCTCCCCGAATTTTTCAGCGGTACTGCTCAACAGCGTACACAATGTCCAAGTACAAGTACCTACTAAGCACGCAGTCACACGTTTGTTTACATCAGGTCACACGATTCTTAGAATCCGTGTTTCCAATAACTTTACGAAAATGACAGAACAAATTGAAAGAATGTTGTCCAACACGAGAATTCTTTTCAAGAGTGTCTTATGTTTTCGGGAATCTCATAATTTCCGAGAATCTCGAAATTTTCGGGAATCTCGAAACTTTCGGGAATCTCAAAATTTTCGGGACCCCCCGATCCGACCCGGCTCGAACTCTTCTCGATTCGTCCCGATCATCGCATCGGGTACCCGATATTTCGGATTCTCGCACACCCCTAGTAAACAAACATTATAGTATAATAATACGTAGTAACTTTGTAAACACCGCACGGAGCTCGAACGCACACTGACCTCTTTCGCAGTGTCGCCAGATCGAGCTCGAAACGGAGCTCCCGTACTCAGTGTATCAATTATTTCCATAAAATAAATCGATTTTTAGAATCGATTCTTCAATATCCGATTTTTACAAATAATCGATTCTAAAATTGTAAAAATAATCGATTTTTATGGAAAATTGAAATTGTATGACTGTACATGGAGACCATGGAGTGTTTACTGTGGAGACTGTATAAAGAGATCCAAGACCCAACTATCATCAAAAGTAATTATATAAATGTTCCTAAAACGCGACAATTCAACTGCGCATAATAATTCTAACGGAACTCGTTCATTGGCTAATTCCCTAATCGTACTCAAAACAAGTACGGAATAAATTTTTCAACTTCTTCGATTTTCATATACTCAATTCTGCTATAAATGCATAAAGATCCGCAGTCTAATAATTATTATTACTTTATTTCTTGAATAAAAGAGTCCAACAAAATTTTTATCTTCGTTTTTCTATCATTTTTAGACATTCCTTAAGAAAATCGATTATTTTGGAAACGATTTTTTAGTGGATCGATTCTTGAAACTTCGATTATAATCGATTCAGAAAAGTCGATCTTTTTGAAAATAATCGGCATCCCTGCCACAGAGGCGCTTCGTCCGTACTCCCCTACTTTCTCCTTCCACTATTCCATTCCAGCACCGTGCGCACGCGCACAATCCACGGTTCCTTCCCCTCAAACGCCTCAAAGGCGTAAACTGGTCGCGCGAGGAGCGCACGTGTCTCCCATTCGCCCCTCTCATTCCCCGTCATCAGAGAGGGGGTACGTCATTTCATCATCATCATTATCCCTCCCTCAGTCTAGCTCAGTGATGCCATATGGGGTACGAAACGGTACCCAAATTCTCGGAAATACTCTCCTCCTTTTCCCCTTCCACTATCCTATTCCATCGCCCTACCGTTCCCCATACTGGCCACACTAAGACCGTAGACACGTCGCGCACGCGCAACGCTCACTTCCATTCGCCCCGGAAACGGAGCTCCCAACTCAGCTACTTTCCCCTTCCACTACTCTATTCCAGCAATGCGCACACTCCAACGTCCCCCACTAAGATCTTAGATTGGTCGCGCAGTCGCGCAACTGCTCTGGTCATCAGAGAGGGGGTACACATTTTTGCGTGACTCCCCTAGTCTGGCTTCACTGCGAAGCGGGTCAGTGGAATGGGGATGAGTCAGAGTGGGAACCGAGTGGGTACTACTGAGCGTCACATGCGGGAAGGTGTAACGATTATTTCATTAATACTTGTATCACTCTTTATTATTATTAAATATATAACTCACTTATGTTTTTTAATACATTGTACACTCACTATTGCGACCGCGGCATATCGAAAACAAACTATCAGACGCGAGAATGTAAACACGCGGTCCCTCGCGACACAAACACTCGTGTAGAAATGCTTATTAATACTTGTATCACTCTTTTTCCTGTTAATACTTTGTACACTCACTCCGCTGACTGTAAATTACCAGTTTCAAACCACCAATAAAGTCAATGTAATTCACACGCATGATTATCGAAGACAAACGCGAGCGGTTACGTGAATGAACAGCAGACGGTTGAAATTGTGTATTGTTTACCTCCACATACGAAAATACACTGAGCTCATGCGGCGAGAAGTGGATCCGTGGAGTGGGGATGAGTCGGAGTGGGAACGCGTAGTGGGGAATGGGGAACGCTCTTTCGCGCGGATTGGCTATCGCTGAATCGATGACGTATTACCTTTACCGAGCGTATTTACTGAGGCTCGGGTTCGAATCCCGGTCTAGTTACTACGATTTTCTAATTACTACAGTAATCGCTCCTTCGTTGTCCTGAATCGTGGGCATGATCGTTGTTCAGTGCCTACCCACTCCACTGCCTGTCAACGAGAGGATTAGGCCTGCGTGGATCTGGTCGCCAGATGTGTCCCAGGCCTGTCCAGACTCGCGCAGAACGGAGAACAATAGGAAAGGAATATGGCAAGGAAAAAAGGAGTTTTCTAAAGCCAGACAGTTGACTGCTTTTGACTGCGAATGCTTTTCTTTGTCATTTAACTAGCCGTTTCACTAAAGACGCAGTCATAAATCAAAAATAGTGTCCGGGCACGGCGTTGTCCGCTCAAACCACTGGCCTTTGGACAACGAAGAAGCTTTTACTGTATGTCGTAAACGCACAGTTTAAAAAAATTTTTTTGGGGAATATTACATTGTCATCCGGTTCTCAGCTATGAGGAAAATTTCAAATCTCCAGCTCATCGGGAAGTTAGTCTAAAATCAAGTCACCGGCGCGGTGTTCTGGATTTTCAATGGCCCGTCTGCGTGGAACCTTCGACGCAGGGCGCGGGCGGGCGTGGCCTTGCACGAGTCGAATATAACTCGAAACTGTAAATGAGATTCTTTTCCACGCGGCCCAGAAGTTTCGAAGATCGCTCGAGAAATTTTCACCGAGCCACGCCAGGAACCACCGACTTAATTTTAAAACTTCCGAGACCCGGTTCGGCGAGGTCTCGGGCAACTTGTATCGTGAAGACACTCGCTGCAGCTTGCCGGGAAAATTTTCGGAACTGATTTTTTATCCTGCACACTGAATATCAATATTAGTATTTATATCAGGTGTCACGCGGTTTATTTTCCGGGTCTCGTATAGAGAGAGGCGGAAAACAATCGGTTACGGGTTTTTATAGGCTTGAACGCCGGGCTGGGTTCGGCCGTGCTGAACACAGTCCACCCGTGATAAAGCGTGTTTCTCGAAGACTTGGGCAACGTACAAAAAGGTCAAAGATTCGTAATTCGGGCGCCAGACACCCAGAGGTGTCACGCTAAATGATTCTCACGAATGAAGCCCTCGAGATCACGTTCGCGAGACTGAAAATAGCTCGGTATGGGCACAGGGTTCTGCGCAGGATCGGACAGGACGTTCCCCACGGCGGGAATGGACCTCGTAATTAATCTCACACGTTTTAACTGAGAAAATATAATTTAATATCAGCGTGACTCGACCAATAGTACTGTACACGCTGGCGGGTGCATACCCGGCAGCGGAGGATATAGACAACAGAAAAAGAATAACAGCGTAATACGTAATAGTAACAAAATATCAGATAACCAATGCAAATCGACGTAGAATCAACGTGTTCGGCAGAAGGCCGATACGTGCACGGTTTCGCTGTGATAAGATGGTCGCGTCGGAATCGGTACCACGCCGGTTGAACGGACGAGTGAACAACGATTTTTGAAAGGGTACCGACTACCGATGAAACACGCGATTCTCGGAACCAAGAAATTAACCCGCGTCGGCAGCAACCCGAGATTTTAGGCCGGCGCGGGAGTCACGATCGGTTTGACAAAATAACGTACTACATATTGACTGTGCGCGGCGGATACAATACTCGCAAAATTACGCAAACAGGGGATTAGCTGAACTCGCGCTGGTCGCGCGCACTCTCACTAGGAAACTCGCCTAAGGAAATCACAAAGGGTAGCCGTTACAACGGCTTCACAAAAACACGCGGTATACCGCGAGCAACCGAGAAATGTTACAAAAGAAAGTATAAATCACAATTGGACACATTTAGAACAAAAACGAATGAAAAAGTTATATAAAACTATCCGAAAGCGCGATTCCTAGACATAATTCAATTCAAGGGAGGTATCGCAAAGCATTAATTTTGTATTTTTATTTGCTTAATATCAAACATTTTTCTGTTAGTGTCTTATACTTTTGTCGAATTAATGTCAGACCGTGTTTACATATCTTTCTCTAATTTTGCTATGGTACTCGATATACAATCCTAAGATTTTACATGTTTACTTTGGAAATAGTAGGGGAAGTCGGAGTATTGTGAGCCACTTTTTTTCATTGCCAAAAAACTGCTATTAAATTAAGTTTTTCATCAAATTTCAACGCTAAATGTTGTAGTATGAAGATTTACCTTCCTTTTAGACACAATAGTTTAATCGAATATCTGCAAATTAGAAGATTTTGAGACTATTACAAAAAATGTGCATTTTCTTGAATTTGAAAAATCTCGGGGAATCGTGAGCCACTTTCAAAATCAAATAAAAATTACAATTTTTGTTATGAAATGTTTATTCATGTATCTGAATGACAAAATAATTGTTTTTTTTTTTAATTATAAGAAAAAAAGTTAAAAATAACTACAATTAATCTGAAATGCAAAGTTCACAAGTCCAATTTCTTGCGGTAATTCCGGCGCATTTCAAGTGGATGGCACGATTGCAGACGTTGCAATGAATGGTGTTTTGGCGGTTCATCTTTTTCGGCATATTTTCCATGCAAATTATGTAGAAATCAACGTCCTCTTCCTGATCCGTATCGATTGGAGACGGCTTTTGCACCGGCTTTCGAAGACTCAATGAGTAAATTCCTCATGAAATCCTCATTTGCCGTAGCAATGGCGATATATCGTCCCAAAGTGGCCCTCGAAATTTGATGTGCGGTGGCAGCTTGCCTGACCGATGCATTATGAATTTTCACATGCCTTATTGCCTTATTAAAAGAATTGAATCAGATAAAATATCTATTAGATATTGCCAAAAAATTTATATCGTGCTC
The DNA here is from genome assembly GCA_028455605.1 of Lasioglossum malachurum. Lineage (NCBI taxonomy): Eukaryota > Metazoa > Arthropoda > Insecta > Hymenoptera > Halictidae > Lasioglossum > Lasioglossum malachurum. Next base: position 19,083,486 of record CM052314.1, on the reverse strand, counting down.
GAATATTGCATAAACAATCATTGAGAAACATCAAACACGTGAGGTTAGCTCGTTAAATGTTACAAATCGAGTGGCTCACAATTCCCCGAGAAAAGTGGCTCATAATTCCCCAACCCTTATTTTTACAACTTGGCCACAAACAGATAACACAAACCTAACCTATTTCAAATTTCTTTATTTATTTCGAAAGCTTGAAGTCACACGAGTATTATAAACTCCTTAACCTGCTTAGATCCACAGAAAAATGTAACAATAATAGACCAAACACGAAATGAAAATAATACTTCGAGCGCAGCGAATTTGTATCTGCTAACAGAGCAAAGTAATGATGCGGGTGCGTACTTCAACTGATCGTGGAAATATTACCTTACTATGAGACAACTCAAAAACACACACACAGTTGTTGGCCGCTGTCATTATTTACCAGGAACACAGAGATGGCGCTGGCTCACGATTCCCCGTGGCTCACAATACCCCGACTTCCCCTATGTAATATACAGCATACACAACGGAGTGTAGATAAATACACATTTTCTGCTTTTAGATATAAGAAATTTAAAAATATGGTAGGTGTCTTATTATTTTAGCACAACACACTGTATTGACGAGACATTCAATAGAGTTTGACCATGCTTTTGATTTTGGAAATGTAAAAATAGCAGAAAAAGAAGCCAATTTACACCAAAGGATTTTATTAGAAACAATTCACACGATTAAACATCAGAGCGTAAATCTTAGATATGAAACACCCAAGATACATGACTATTACGCAACATTACTGAACCAGTAATGTTCTATGATGAATTTTTCTAACAAATAAAATCTGTTAAAGGTTTAAAATACATCAAAAGTAGATTGAATGTCAATTAATAAATTACCACAACTTTGTATGGTATACAAAAATAGTGGAAACTTGTTGTCTTGGATTTTTCACGGTTCATATTTACCGCCAAACATGGATTGGCCAATGGGTCGATCGATGTTTTCTGATTCGTTGACTCTTTAAATTCTAACGTTGTCCTCAGTCCGTATATCTCAGGCATGGAATCAACATGTGATATAAAGTTGTAAAGAGGTTAAAATAATTTGGTCACATAGCAACAATTTGGTTTTTTGTACGGAACGCAACATAAATTACACTTTATATGTATTAATTTAATAATTTTTACAGACGCAATTACAGTGGGTGTGCAAAGTATTCGTATACCTTTTAAAAACTAATAACTTTTTATAATTGCACCAAACGACCTGATTTTTTATAATCAATTAGAAGCATTGGTTTACGAAATGATATATGCCAAAAAGATTTTCCAAAAATTATAGTTTACGTGATTACATGCAAACATAAAAAAGGCATTTCTTAAAACTTTTTTATTTGGGTCCATAATGAAAATTTCAAATATATGTTTTGTAAATATATGTTAGTTATACACATGCTGAAAATTTCATTGGAATCTATTAACATACACACGAACTACAAGTGGTTAAAAATGGCGAAAATCGTATTTTTCCACGACTTTTGATCAGTTTCTGGTTAAAAGCCACAGAATCGTACATCTTTCGATGCGTATCGTTTTTTCCTGTGTCAATCGATTTCGATGAAATTTTCAACATGTGTATAAACAACATAGATCTACAAAACATATATTTTAAATTTTCATTAAGGACCCAAATAAAAAAGTTTTAAGAAATGCCTTTTTTGCATATCATTTCGTAAACCAATGCTTCTAATTGATTATAAATCATCAGGTCGCGTTTGGTATAATTATAAAACAGTTATTAGTTTTTGAATGGTGTACGAATACTTTGTACATCCACTGTATATGAAAATTTTTCTTGAAAATGGTCCAAATAGTTGACCGAAACGTTGAAAATTGTTTGGTAATTTTCAAAATTGCTTAAGTGGTAACACCATATCGAACCAGAGCGCTGAAAACATTAATATACGTTATTACTTCAGTAGAGTATACTTCCCCCTTATGTGACGAGACAAGTTCGTTGTGAAATGTCGGTCCGCGAAATCGCCCGTTAAAGCTACTGAAACTTTCAACAATGGAAACGCGTGGCTAGCGGATGAAAAACTCGCAGGGAAATGATTACTAAATTATGAAATTAAACTCGGGGATGGTATCGGCATGTAGCTTGAATGCTTCCATTGAAATATATTAATTGAGCGTGGGCGAGAAAACCGGGAGCATTTAGGCCAGATTTCGGCCGGGTTTTTTCGACCCGCTCGGAATTTCGAAAGCACGGATAGGAATTCGGAGGTCGACGGTGGTCAATAACCGACCTTCGAAGCCACGCTGAAGCGCGAACACGACTTACAAAACATTTAAAAATAACCCGCGCAACGCAGCACTCGACCCGGAAACCTTGAGATCTCTAACTGGTCAGAAAGCACGGCCGCGTCGCTCAAACTCGCCTAATTTTCCACGTGCTATCGGTGTTATTTGTGTTCCGAAATTATCGCGAACGGACGCACAGTGAGGGAAATCCGGACAAAAATCAATTTTTAACTTTTGTTTAAATAACCGAAATCAATTATTTTACGTCTTTAACGGTACCCTAGAAAGTTTATGAGAAACAAGTAAAATGAGTTAAAAGTTATTAAGTATAAGTTGATATTTTTATTTAAGTATTGTCGTTAACGCTCATCCCTTTAATTTCATAATATTTTTGTCTGTTTAAACTCCTCGTACACAGCTAGAGTTTCATGTAAAATTATAAAAAAAATTTGCTTATATAGCTCTTTATACATTGTATCGATAAAAAATTTTTAATATTTTTTTGAGATATGTTTAATAATTATTTTCAAGTTTATTAATTTACCAGCGTATTAACTCGATTTTGAACAAAAAAAGTAATTTCCGATGCACAATTTAATAAGACGGCCTCATTATGCCTGAACGAGACTAGGATAAATCTTTTTCTTAAAGTATCCTTAAAGTTATGAAACAAACCCCGTTTGCCTATTTTTGCCTATTGAAAAGATATTAATAATATAATATTGTATGTATTTTCATGCAGACAGTTACATGCGGATACCCAGAATCAAGAGAGGCTATTTATGTGAATCTATTGTAAAAAAATAGCTTGAATAGTTTATTTCATGTGTTAATAACATTTTAAAGTTAATAAAAAATTATTATTAACAAATAAATATATTTAAAAATAATTAATTATAGTAATTAATATATATTATGTATATTACACATATATATTATGTATATTGTACACTTATGTATGTTATAATTAATATATATTATAATATTATATATTATTAATATTTACAGGGTGTCCCACATAAATGGGAACACCTAAATATCTTTCGTATTTACAGTCCTATTCAGGTGTATTTCAGGCTATTGTTATTTAATTACCTATTTAATTGTTATTTAATTAATTATAACAATTACAGTCTAATTAAGTTTTTTATTGTCTATCATACTATCGTAAAAAAATATACTATTCCATTTAAAAAAACATGGGTGACCTTGAAATTTCATTAAAAAACACGACATAAAAAATTTTTTTCTTCACCATTATATTTTCCCCCAGCAATAGTGTCATTTTGTCCGCTGAAGTTTTCTGATAGGACTGTAAATACGAAAGATATTTAGGTGCTCCCATTTATGTGGGACACCCTGTATATTCCATACTAGATTCACCATTGTTAATTTTACAATTTTAATTTAATATTCGAAATAAGCGACCCCAAAAACACACATTAGACTAGTTAGTAAAAATTATTGTTTAACAAATGCAAAAAATATTTAATTATCTCTAGGTAAGAATTACTATTTTTTAAATATTTTTGGTGACAATTTTATTGCGATATCTCCAATAGTTCGAAAGTTATAACAAAATGACACCAAACTTCTTCGATCCGGACCACTGCGTGCGGCGCGACGGTGGTAATATTCTGATTTGGGGTAGCATGGCAGTCTCTGGAGTCGGGGAATTAACTTTCATTAACAGTACGATGGATAAATTTCAATATCTATTTTTTGCCAGATTCGTGGATCTTTCAGCAAGATCAAGATCCTAAACACACAGCACAGATTGTTAAGGATTGGTTGCAACAAAGTGCTCCAAAATCAACCGAATTCTCCACCGCAATCCCCAGATCTGAATGTAATAGAGAACTTGTGGGAAATATTGGATTTGAACTTACGCAAAATAAAAATTACGAACAAGAAAAACCTTAAAATCGTTCTACTAAAAATGTGGAATGATATTTCTGTTTCAACAACGCGTAAGTTGTTTGAATCCATGCCAAGACGATTAGCTGCCGTAATTAAAGCTAAAGGCGAACCAACAAAGTATTAAATGTACATAATTTTGCTAATAACAGAAGATAAATCATCCTTAATTAGTTGTGTATAATCACTTTTGACTCATATTTTTACAGGTCCTCAACTATTTTACGTTGTGTCTCAAATATTATTTGTTAGATTGAATTACGTTTTCTACACTTCATGGTTTTCAAATAACTTTTCCATTAATGTAACATACATATATTTAATAATTGTTAAATAAATGCCGTGTTCTTGAGATGTATACTCATTTTTGACTCTCACTGTATATATAGATAGTGCAAACTTTTAACAATTTAAACTTCTTGAAAGGTTTTAAAGAAACGCTTATTAAATATGTTAAGAAAGAAAATAAATTTCTAATTCACTCCAGTTTGTTGCAATTCAGGTAGAATTCACACTTTTATTTCGCATAAAGATCCGATATGTCTATATTTGTAAGGAATAATAAAATATGTTTAGACTTGTTTCAGCAGAATTATGTAGAATTCGCGTATAGTTTGAGCATTGACGACGTTTCATTTCATGGAAGCAACTCTGCGAAATTGACTGTGGTATTTAAGTGCATCATTTGGAAAGCACAGATCGTCTTTTCACGCCTCTTGTGGCGTATGTGTTGCTGCCTAGTGAAATACATGTTGCATGACGGACCCACTCTGTCTGATCATATCCGACGCTGTGTCTGTTTCTACTTAGGCGTCTGACACGTGCGCAGCGCCACCGTTCCGCGCTGCTTCAAATAAAATTAAACTCCAGCATTCGCGCGTCCTCCGGAGTCTTCTCTAATAATAATTTAATCTTTTATTTTCCCATGCAAATATTACGTCACAAGCAGTGCAATAAACTGAATTACAACGCCGCTTACTAATTGTTTTTAATGATGTTCGAGCAGTATACAGTCGTCCATAATGTGCACAAATAATTTAAAGAAGTCTCTCTCTCATTTTCAGTAATTGAATTATTTAATAATAATTTCATAATGGAAAAATGCTTTTAGTAATTGTTTGAGCTCTCATTACGTTATAAACTGCTTTCTTATCAGCACATTAAAAAAGAATCGTTTTCAGACCAAATATCTGGCAAGAATATTTTTTTCCACAGGTCATTTTTTTCGGAGTTATCAAGGTTATCGATGTTTTTTGATACTTAACTACATTCTTTTTTGTTGCATCAGGTAAGTGATCGAAAAATACATTCAGATATGTATAATAACACGACATTGACCTTGATCTGAAGGTAAAACTTTAATTTTCGAAGATCAAGGTCATTTAAAGGTCATGTTATTACACATATCTGAATGTATTTTTCGTTCAGTTACCCGATGCAATAAAAAGAAATATAGTTATGTATCAGAAAACATCGATGACCTTGATAACTCCGAAAAAAATGACCTTCGGAAAAAAATATTCGTGCCAGATATTTGGTCCACTGACACCATGCACATTACGTAATAAATATCTTTTGCATCACAATAACCTGACGAGATATTTAGATGGCTTATTTAAACGGACCACCCTGTATATTTTATTAGAGCATAGTATTTTCAACTGAACGAGGTAAATATTAACCAAATACAGTCAGACTCGTAAGTATTCGTACGCTCTTTAAAACAGAATAATCTTTTTACCAATCGTACCAAATGACCTGATTATTTGGGAGCAATTAGAAACATTGGTTTACTAAATGATGTGTAAAAAAGATTTTCCAAAAAATTATAATTTACAACGTTACATGCAAAAATAAAAAAAGCATTTTTTGTTATTTTTGATTAGGGCCCTTAAAGAAAATTTAAAATATATGTTTTGTTCATAGATCTATGTTAGTTATACACATGTTGAAAATGTCATGAATAACTGTTATGAGCCATCGAAATGAACTTCTCTCATTGATAACTGTTATCAGCGATCGAAATAAATTTCTCTTATCGATAACTGTTATGAGCGATCTAAATAAATTTATCTCATAGAATAACTGTTATGAGCGGTTGAAATAAATTTCTTTCATCGATAACTGTTATGAGCGATAGAAATAAATTTCTCTCATTGATAACTGTTATGGGTGATCAAAATGAACTTCTCTCATCGATAATTGTTAATAGCGATTGAAATGAACTTCTCTCATCGATAACTGCTTTGAGAAATTGAAACAGTGTTTCTTCATCGATAACAGTTATTGAGGATGATCCAATTTTTGGACACTAATAACTGTTGCGCTTGTAACCAAAAAGTATAAAAATCGAAATTTTTTAATCATTTTGTTCTTCGAATTTGTTTCTTTATATTTTGTGTACAATATCTTAAATTTGAATCATAATCAACTTTTTTTAATGATTTTTATCGTAGACAATTTCAGAATAACTGTTATTTTTTGGTCCCTGTTTTTTATTCTTATTTGTATAACACGCAAGTTTCGGTCACGACAACACATTACTTGGTGAGCTAGTCATTCTTGTGTTTCAATATCGCGGAAAGCACAGCATCATCTACTTTATAGTATTACAATTAGAATGAATTAGTCGCCTAACCCCATTAGTCAACTAGCCCTGGTCTCCCCTACTCTAATGGAGGGCGAGAGAAATTGCAACTATTTAAATGCGCACGGTTAGTCATCGAAAGTTACTTTTGTATCATGCAGCGTATATTTAGCGGGCTAATAGAGATTTTCCCGTGTTTCCACGAATCATAGTGTCACCGAAAATATCACTAGAATAGTTATGTAACCAAGGGATGAGTCAATGCGTGCTTGTAGTCGTGATAATGTTTTGTGCAGTTTGAAGACATCGATTTGTCAGTCGCAACATGTCTACCGCTATTTAATGGCGCTATAATTGAGCGCCGCGCCGCGCCGTTATGTAATATCGAATTGATCCGGGAACAATCGAGGGACAGCGTTGAGCGTGTTCTTTGTTCTTAAAAAGTTTATGTCGGGTTATTAGAATTACTTTAACACATTGCACGCCGGCAATTCCACTAAGATTGTATGCACACATTAAACATTGAGAGGCGCCTTTGGCGCTTCTTTCTCTTGATTTTCACCGGTTCTTTCTTTTTGTCCACAAATATTCCACAAATATTCGGACACTCTTGAAAAGCCTATAACTTTTTAAATATTTTACTATACAACTTGAACATGTTTGGAAAGCTAGAGCAATTAGTTTACCACAGGATGAAAAAAACATATTTACAAAAATTGCAATTGATCGGAATTGTATTAAAAATACTAAAAGATTCATTTTACAACTTTTTTATGTAGGCACATATTGAAAATTTAAAAAATATGTTTTGTAGATCTTTGTGAATTAAACATATCCCGAAAATTTCAACAAAATCGGTCGACGTTGCAATGAGTTACAAACATTTAAAGATGGTAAAAATTGCAGATTTTCACGATTGTCGGCCTATAACTGCGGATTCTTTCATCTTTCAATGCCTGTCGTCGTTTTCCGCGTCAACCGATTTCGATGAAACTTTCACAGTGCCTAATCAATTTCAGCCTTTAAAAGAGATCCACACAGATCCACACAAAACATATTTTTTAAATTTTCATTAAGTATATGCCCACATTAAAAAGTTGTAAAACGCAACTTTTAGTACTTTGTATATAATTCCGACCAATTGCAATTTTCAAAAAAATTTCTTTTCACATTCTGTAGTAAACTAATTGCTTTAGCTTCCAAAAAAGTTCGAATCGTCCAACTTTAAAAAAGTTATCGGCTTTTCAAGAGTGTCCGAATATTTGTGGGAGTCACTGTATATGGAACACTACTGTGCAAAAGAAAGAAGCACCCAATATAATTATAAGACATAATGACAAACAATATCTTTATGTAGAAATTGTATTGTACAATGATTGATTTATTCCACTTGATGTATTAGATAATTCGTAATAATACATATTCTCGGAGCTATTCAATTAAACTGCGGAATCATTTTTCGAAACTTACTGTATTTTTAACTGTTTCCTTGATTTCGATCGACAACTTGTTAATAACTAATACCAATGATTTTAGCGCAATGGTTCGATCTAATGCTACTACTTAGCAATTTTGCAAATTACCACCAATTTTTCAATCTTTCGGTCAACATTTAGACCATTTTCAAGAAAAAATTTTAATATAATTGTGTTTATAAAAAGATTATTGAATTAATATAAAGTTTGTGTGTGTTGTATTCCATACACAAAACCAAAAATTTTTATATTATATTTATATTTTATATTATATTAAAATTTTTTCTTGAAAATGGTCTAAATGTTGACCGAAAGATTGAAAAATTGGTGGAAATTTGCAAAATTGCTAAGTAGTAGCATTTGATCGAACCATTGCGCTGAAATCATTGGTATTAGTTATTACTGTATTCTTATTTGATGTTTTACGCTTTTTTTCGTAATCGAGGGAAATTTCAAGTTTTGAATTCAGGGAAATTCCAAGATCTGATTGAAGGAAATTTCAAGCTTAAATCAATGGAAATTTCAAGTTTTTAATTAAGGGAAATTTCAAGTTTTGAATTAGGGGAAATTTTAAGTTGAAATTTATGGAAATTTTTCAAATAAAAATCGAGGGAAAAGGTTTAAATTGAAGGAAATTCCAAGATAAAATTGGGGAAACTTCAAGTTTAAATTTAGGGAAATTTCCAGTTTAGATTTAGGAAAATTTAAAGTTTTGAATTCGGAGAAATTTCAAGTTTAAAAGGGTAAGTTTAAGGGTTGTTGAATTATTGTTCTTACCAATCTAAATTTGATTGAAACTATAATACAACTAGGTTCAATCAAAGCGATTTTCAAAATTAAATCTGTATACCGAAGTCAATGTGCAAACTTTTGGTGTACAACAAGTCAGCAAAATACTAATGGTTCATTGGTAAAAATTGGATATGTTAAAAGTTCATCAACTAGCCCCGGTCTCCCCTATATGTACCACGTTCGCTTCGAATAACGGTGGCAGTTATTTTGCAGTTCCGCAGATGTTCTTTTTCCGAGAAGTTTGTTCCACTTGTTCTCAACGCCGCAACAGTGGTCCTTTTCAGCGATTTAGCTGGCCAAAAGTCGATTTCAAAAATTTTATCTAAGGTGTGAAATTTTTGTTGCTTGCTATAGTTTAATAATTGGCGGACAATGTACTAATATCTTTTTTATCATTCAGGCACCCATTAAGTGCTGTGCTTCATCGAAAGTTAGTGATTTTCGTAGTACGTGTCTTGCTGCTAAAATTCGATGAGACAGTTTTCTACGTTTCAAGTAATTTCTACATATTTCTTCACAGTATGAAAGTTTTGCAAGTAAGTATGGACTATACTTTCAACAATTTTGTACCTTTCGATTGCATATCGTTTGGTAATTATTTACATTCCAACATGATTAGTATGTAAATAATATTTGTTACGATCGTAACACTTCATGAGTGATTATGCTGTACTTCCGGGTGCGTCCGGGCAGTTTTTTAAACGCGGTTGTAATTTTCAATAGTTTGGGCTTACAGTAAAACAAAAATTAGTTGCTCGAATTTGCTCGCCTTTCTTTCCACAGCATTTTCTTTACCGCGTCAAGCGGCCCTTGCGTGTCGGGCGCGCACGTTTTCCAGACGTAAACACTTGAGATGAAACGATTACGGCCCCTTCTTAAGTTTTATAAACACTAGGCTAGATTTGGTTCCTTTTCGAATGCAATTTTGCCTCATTGTATCAGTCTCTTAGGAAATATCCGAAGGGAACGATCTCGAGCGAAACGTGTAGTGTGTGCTATAGTAAAGCGAAATTGTATTGAAAATTGGCCTTGATCCACAATATTTTATGTATAAGTATTTGCTGTACGCTGTTTACAGCTATTATATTTTAATCTAGTGTATAGTTTAATATAAACTAGCATAGTGACTAGCATAATGAAAATTATGCCCGAGAAAGTTCTCCAGAGAAACATGCAATTTGGACGTACTCAATAGACTATTATTAACAAACGACCCCCTTTTTTTAGGTGGAATAAGAAAAATATCCAGGGAAAAAAGAAAACCGTTTTCAAGTGAAGTAATGGACATGTTTTTACTACCAGAAAATCGCAGTACGACTCCAGATTCCGAGCAAGATTCATCTGGTTCAAAGCAATCTTGAAATGAAAATTGTGATACAACAACTTCTGATTCTACTTTATAAGCTCCAAAAACAGTTTTAAGTACCGTATTAATAATATCTATTGTTAATTCAACAATATATTGCTTCTTACTTAAAAATGTACCCAAAAGTATTAAAAAATGATTTTAAAATACTTAAACAAATAAAAAATGATTTTATATGTGATTTGAAAACGTTACGCGATTATCAAACATGATAAATAATTTTGGCCAGCTAAATCAATGAAAAGGACCACTTTGGTGCCGGCAATTGAAATTGGTCACTGTTCCCGACGAAACGCGAGCAAACAATTTACGTCTATGCAAAAAAATATTACGTGAGAACCATGCAGCACCAACTAATTGAACGTAAACTAAGTACTAATTGTTTTTTCATCAGTTGGCAATTACTGCTTGATTGTCGGCAACTCATCTGCCCTTTGAACGGCCGAGAGGGAGACGAGGAGGCACTTCCGGTACGAGGAAGGAAACGCCGTATAATTAGTGAAAAATTTCCACCTCCGTGGAATTCATTTCAGCCGACGGTTTTTAGTCCGAGGGCAGAGTGATTAGAAACTTTTTGAAAGCAAGACTAGATAGCATTCGAAGTCTTCTAACAATGCCCAACACCGCTGAAACCACCATTTTGTATTCGATAACTCGATCCTTGGACTTTATTATCGAAAGTATATTGAAATTACCCAAACGGCTTTTAATCGTTAGAGATTGATTTTATTCGAATTAATGTAATCAACTTGTTTGGTTTAGCAACGACTTACAAGAATTATTAATGTTACCGGTGTACGGATACTATAAGAATTTAAGGTAATTATTGAGAAAGGGTCTGCGTAGTCCGATTTTGATGAAATTTTAATATGTTATGCAGCAACACATTTTGAATAACTTTTTCCTTTCCCAATATAGGGGGTCGCTTTTAGTTTTCGAGATATTTGCAAAAAACTATCGCTAATACTGTATTGAATTTTTCGTATTGTTGCACATACATAAATCCTCATACAGAATTTGAACTAGTAATACATATATAATATATAATATTATAAATAAAAATTTATACATATATATGTATATGTATGACCAGAGTGAGACCCTGTTTTCTCTCTCATCTCCGCAGCGTGTTTAGAAGCAAAATGTAAACAAACGCCGCACCGGGACAGGCTTACGTTGCCACGGAACGTGCAGGAATACAAAAAATTCAATACAGTATTAGCGATAGTTTTTTGCAAATATCTCGAAAACTAAAAGCGACCCCCCTATATTAGAAAAGGAAAAAATTGTTCAAAATGTCGAAATCTATAACATATTAAGATTTCATCAAAATCGGAGTATGCAGACCCTTTCTCAATAATTACCGAATTTAATATTCATAAGTGTAAGTATATCACAAAATTCCAAAGTATTTATATTTTACGATATTCTCGTAACAGTTATAACATCATTTCGGTTCTTCATAACTGTTTCGAGAACCGGAACCGATATCATTTTCAGTCCCTGCTGACAAGACTCAACATAACGTTTCAATGAAAAAAAGAAGAAAGCAGGCCGTTTCATTGCTGTTTCACTATTATTGCAACGGTACAACGTAATTGTGAAGGTAAATAGTAAGAGCGAACGGGAGATTACATCGCGCACGATAATTTGTAGGATAAATATTTGATCGTCAACTCCGTAAAAACTGTTTCGTTGCGCTTTTCTTCAAATAATTTGAATGGAAGAATGAATGCAATTTCAACCGAGCATCGACAACAGCATCTTGCTACTCTTCCCGCTGTGCTTTTGTCGCGCGGCCTCCGTGTCTGTGTCCGTGTCCGTCTCGAAGGGAAATCTGATAATCTTAGAAAACTTTCGCAATACTAGCGAACTCCTGAACAATCGATTTTCATACATTTTAAAAGATACATATTTCACAGTAGTAATGAAATTCCAACGGCAATTTCCGGAAATACTATCTAGGACGAATTTTTTAGTATCAACTGAAAAAGAGACACGAGATACCTATTTAATAGTAACTGTACCGAGTAATAAAATGTGGTATACATATATTGTTTTGTAAAAATTACAAGACTGAACTTATTTAGATTTCTCACGATTTTGATAACAATACAGGGTGATAACATTACAGGGGACTTTTATTTCTCCCAGTTTTCCCTCCAAAGTGAGGTGAAGGTCGACTTCCCTTTTTTAAACTGAATGTCCTATTTTTATACCATAAATCGATAGAATATCAAATTCTGAGTATGAAAGTGTTGACCTTCATATGTCCTAAACATAATAGTTAATGAGTTATTATCCACAAAGAAGAAAGAAAATTGTTTCGATAATATCTCGGAAACTATTAGATTCAGGACATATTATTCGTCCTATAGAATTCGATATTCTATCGATTCATGATAAAGAAAGTACGGTTTTTCCATTAAAAAAAAATCAAGGTGACCTTCTCCTCACCATGGAGTGTCCATCGGGAAAAATAAAAATCCCACCACATGATATCCCCCTCGGTACTGAACAACTTTCATCTCAAACATTTTTGCGTATAATCAATATTTTTGGAGATATTCGTCTGTAACGCTTTACAATTTCCACCCTGTATGTGTTACTGGAGTTACGTTTAATGAAAAAGTAGATGTACTAGATAAAGAAGCGTCTCTACTGACTGTCTCTTCCTAGTTCCCTACTTTGACTTTTCCCATAGTTTTAGAAGACAAGGTAGGACGCTTACAGTCAATAATATTCTCAAAGAAGCAGAGTTCAAGGGCATTAAATTTTTCAGATCTTTCTACCAATCTGGGTCTAAACCTTAGTTTGCTCATCTTAAGCTTCCTAGAGAATTCATCTGTTGGGTTAACAGACTTCGATCTGGACTCTATCAGCTGAAGGCCCCCCTTTTTAAAATTAAACTTGCTGCTGACACAAGCTGTCTATGTGGTTGTCTAGTACAGGTTCCTAATCATATGTTATGTCAATGCCCGATCTACGATAATAATAGGGATGCTCTGATTAACAAACTTTGCAACAAGGGTTACTTTCCACCCTATACAATAGATGCCCTTTTGTGCAGACCCTCTCTTTTCCCTTTACATTACATTCATAAATTCCTTAAGGCTCACTGTTTGCACCTTTAGAGTTGTATTCAGAAATGTTCCATCTTATTATTGTCAACCCTAGATTCTAAGCTGTTCTTGTAATGTCATAATCCTTATGTGGGGTTTTATGGTTAAAAAAAGAAAAGAAAAAAAGAATATGTGCTTGAATAAATAAAAAGGTATAGCCGGACAAGATGCTGAAAAGTGCCGCCAAACCAAAAATAGGGTGAGCACGGTTTTCTACTCAACAAAAAATTATGAAAAAATACATGAACATTCTACCTAATGGCACACACGACAGTGAATTATTTCACAATTTTTTGTTGCACATCGATTTTTTAAAAATCCGGAAGTTTATATTGAAGTTTTCAGAGTACCACATTTACATTATTATGTTAGTTATTTATGTGTATTTTATTCGGATTTTTCGGATTTTAATTGGTAATTGGCGTTTTCAAGTCGATTTTCTTGTGGCGTGTTTAGTAAACATTCGAACCGGAGGATTCTACACGCAGACTTGTTCATCTTCTCTAATGAAAAAAGTCACGGTATTAACGAGAAGAGGAAGTTACGAAAGAGCGGAAGCTTCGCGAAAGAGGCGACCGTACAATATATAAAAGTTTACCAAGTTGAAAATGAAATCTCCGTCGATACCTGCAAAAATGGCTGCGCGTTCTTTTATGCATCGAACAAATTGCGCAACACTCGCAGTTTATTGATAATGATTCTTCCGGTGCGCTCGCGCGAACAGGTTCATCGCGGAAAGGATAAAAAGTATTTTATACGTAGCAATTTTTTGCGATCGCTTTAAAAACCGTGAAAAATTTACTGTCGTGACGGAACGGAGTACCTAAGCAATCGCGTGGCAGAATCTTTATAACATCGTAAATAGAGTATAATTTAAAATTATTTAAATAAAAATAAATTTTCAAAAAATACCACGTTTTTAAAACGGACTAAAAAGTGTATAAAAAAAAATTAAAAAATAACACTGTCCAACAAATTTCAACTTTTTTTGTTCCCAATATACTGTCCTTAATTTTTCTCGTATACGCACAGTTTTTGAGGTACATGACTTTGAAAAAAAAACATATTTTTCAACTATATATATATATATATTTTATACTTTTTAGTCCGTTTTAAAAACGTGGTATTTTTTAAAAATTTGTTTTCATTTAAATAATTATTTTTTCCCATATGTGTGTGTGTGCTGCAATATTTCAGCTTTAATTCAACAAAAGATTATCGCTCTATCTCATTTCTATCGAAAGTTTCTTGATACAAAATTCATCGGTTTACCCCACTGCGCGACGGCGAATCGAGACTGGATACGTCTGAACACTCGAGCAAAATTAAATAAGCCGCTAATTGTCTCTAAACGGAACGAAGTGGGACCTTGCCGCGCCGCGCAGCAAAGATGGACTAACTTCCCCAAACAGAGCCGCGACACTCGACGGGATATGCTCGGTTGAACGCCATTAGCGATTTTGCCGGTATACGACACGGGTTTCGTAATTCGAAGAAATTAAGCAACCGCTGCGCCGTGCTGGCACGGCATCGTTAGAGTACAGTTTCACCGGAAACCGAGGCCAGTTCCTAATTAATAAAACGGATTGGCGGGAGTCACCGCGAGGGGCACACGCGCGTAGTCCTGGATTTATCATGGGACAATAACCGGGTAAACGTTTAAGCCAGAGAATTACGGTGTTGCGACGGCGAAGCTCGGTCTTAATGCACGTCGTCGCTGAATACCCCAGGATTTACACGCTCGCGCAACCCCGCGCGACTACAAAATCGAACCGACAAGCAACGGGCATCCAGTCAACGACTGCGACTCCCGAATCACGACTCTCGAATTGCGACACCCGTTCAGCTTTCTTCTCGTTTGTTCATTGTTTCCGCGGCTAGAGCACGCACAGTGGGCGAGAAAGCGATCTTTTTGGACAAAAATCTGCCGACAACTCAGTTTTTCATTGATTCAATTGGAATTTTTTTTTAAATGTTCGTGAAGGACTATACTTTGATGACGTGTTGCGCGAAAATCGTTATCAAGAATCCTTATCTATAAAACCCAATAACTCCGATACTTCATCCGCCCATACCATAAATTTGCATGTCCCAGCTGAGGTGCCGACACTTCTTAACCCTAAACCGCAAAATTTTAAACTGTAAATCTGGCCCTGAGAATTACCAATTTGAATAGAATTACATTCGGCACATATGAGACTTACCATTAATTTATTGATCCAACAGCAGCGTTTTCGCGTCTTCAGAAAGAACTTCCTTGTGCTTGCCATCCTTTATTCTTAGAGAGCTTATAAGTGGATCGGATAATAATAACGTATGCCGTATAATGTCTATATTTGTCTTTTTGCGGCAACACATTCGGGAGTTTTTAACTCGTGATTTCCCGAAGTCTTTATTATTTGTCTCTTGTGGCTCTTCTGATATAAAGCTGATTCAGTGAAATTCAAAGAATATTGTTCGGAGACGGCTAAATTGTGCATTCAAATTTATCCATGGTATAAACTAACTACCTCCATCAGTTCATAAGGTACTGCAACATGGAAGTGAAGTACTTACTACATTTGAACAGCCAATTGGTTTATATTCAGAAGAGCCACAAGTATCGGAGTTATTGGGTTTTGTAGATAAGGATTCTTGATAACGATTTTCGCGCAGCACGTCATCAAAGTATAGTCCTTCACGAACATTTTTTAAAAAATCCCAATTGAATCGATGAAAAACTGAGTTGTCGGCAGATTTTTGTCCAAAAAAATCGCTTTCTCGCCCATTGTGGCACGGTGCCACGGTGCATCGCGCAGTGGTGCCGAGGCGGCCAAAAATCGATTTTATAAATTTTTGAATTAAAAAAAAAATATTATTTTTGTATTACCAAATAGTTAATGTATAATGTGCCAAAGTCCGATTTTTTAAAAAAAAATTTTGGCATGGCAAGTAACCTATTTTTCTCTCTTGGGAATTCACCAGTTTTCAGCGCCATAGTTATTTAATTATTGCGTCTAGAATTGAGTACTTACAGCTCTGCAATTTATAGGGGTTATTACGCATGCTTTAAACTATTAACTGGCAGAAATAATTTTTCAATAAAGTTGTTTAACATTAACTAATATGGATTAATCGAAAAACTTTTTGCGATACACTCATTGTTTATTTATGGAAGCAAGTCTTAAAAGTGTTCAGGAGCTTCGGTATGGCATTACTTGTATTGGTAAGGTGTTATATTGAAGTAACTTTGTGTAAAAAATCTCGGGCAACTTCGGACAAGCTTGGCCGCAATTTAAGTTTAAATATCAACTTTTAGAATTTGCAAGAATGAATCGCGCGGAAATTACTATTATTTGGGGTTTAGGGTAAAATTTTTAACGATATATTAGTTAGAGTGAATTGTTTAAATTAATTGTTTAAATAAAAAAAGTTAATAATAATTTTTTATGCTAAATAAACAAAGTTTTCGTTCGTTAGATCTCTGTTTTTGCCAAAAGGTGGCAAAAAATCCGTAAAGATGAAACTAACTAACAAATTTGTTACCGTTTTATCGTACATTGTATTCTTGAATGTATTATTTTCAGGGAGTAAAAATTCGCGTTTTAGGTGAAATTTTTAAGGGGCATATCTTAAATAATAAAGAAAATTGTGAAATTCATAATTAAAAGGATATTTATTCTTTCTTTTTTTTTTAAATTGTTATTACAATTTTTTGTTAAATAAACAAGGTTTTCGTTCAATTTGCGACCACTGTCACAAAAATTCAATAGGCATTTTTCTGACAACATATAGTGACCTCTGTAAAAATAATTAATGTAGTATAAAAAATTGTTATTAGAATTTTTTTATACAAAGAAAAGATTAATAAATCATATACATTTCACATTTTTCTTTATTATTTAAAAATATTCCTTAAAAATTTTCACATTAAACCCCAAATAATCGTAATTTCCGCGTAATTCATTCTTGGAAATTCTAAAAGTTGATATTTAAACTTAAATTTCGGCCAAGGTTGTTCAAAGTTGCCCGAGATTTTTTACACAAAGTTAGTTCAATATTATACCTTGCCAAAACGATTAATGCCAGACCGAAGCTGCTTAACACTTCTAAAATTTTCTTCTGTTACGATCCAGGGCCGCGAGCAGCAACGAGTGGCCGGCGAAGGGTATCACCCTAGGAATATGGTATAAATTTGTTAGTAAGGTGCGCAGACGAACCCAATGCGAAATTGGGGAGCCGCTAGGATTGTAGACAGCGAGGACGAACCTGATGCGAAATCAGGGAGCCTCTAGGAATGGAGTCAAACGCAGACCAACCTGATGCGAAATCAGGGAGCTGCTAGGATGTGGACGAACCTGATGCGAAATCAGGGAGCCGCTAGGATGATATAGTTTTCATGGACGAACCCAATGCGAAATTGGGGAGCCACTAGATAGGAAAATTGGTAAATCGCGAATGAACCTGATGTGAAATCAGGGAGTCGCTAGGATAATTAGTAGGTCTCGTAACTAATATAATTTAATTGATACAACCCGAGCAGTAAGGTTGTATCGTGTGGGAACGTTCAATTACTAGATTAGGATATTGGACAATAATAATGGGTTTAATAACTTTGCTCTAATTATCAAAGAACACAAATATATTCTAATTATAAGCATCTGTGGTACAGTTGTAATTGTCGCGAATGAAGTGAACTAAATGATATAGAAGATGGAAAGACTGGCAATGCGGGGGACTCGGAAGCAACTTTAACACTGCCTAATAGACTTTAAACCGAACTTGCGGAATCTATATAGTTAACTTTGATCTGAAAGGTACTTTAGCCCGATATCACTAAAAGTTGAGTTTCCAAGATACAGCACGACGTGACGCGATACGTGTCTACTGAAGTACTAGCCCCCGAGAGTGAGAATCTAAGGGTTTATATACCCCTACAATGAATGAAATGCTCTGTTCATAATCTAATCGTACTTAGGGCTTAGGGCCAGACTAATAACTCTAGTTTTTTGTCACTTTCAATTAAATCGGGCCAGAGCTCGGTCTTCGTTAAAAGGTTCAACTATGATATGAGAAGGTTATCTAGGACGCTTCCTGCCAGAGACGATCTAGAAGAGATTCCTGCGAGAAGACGAACGGAATATATTCTCTATCCGTAACACTTCCATTAATAAAGAATGAGCAGAAAACAGAGATTTCCAATTAGCCCATATTACTTAATATTGAATAGTTTTTTACTAAATTTTTTTAGCCATTTTTCTCACAAAGTTTTAAACAAATTCGTTGGATAGTTTCGGTTTTACGGATTTTTGATCCCTTTTTGGCCATTTCGCACCACGTTTAAAAAATTAAAAAATGGCGATTTTGATGTGACAAACGAAGAACGTAGAAAGGCAACGAAAAAGTTTGAAGACAGCGATTTGCAAGCATTGTTGGATGAAGATGACGCTCAAACGCAACGACAACTCGCGGATCAATTAAATGTGACACGAGGAGCCGTCTCCATACGTTTGAAAGCCATGGGAAAGATTCAGAAGATGGGAAAATGGGTTCCACATGAACTGAATGAAAGGCAGCAGGAAAACCGAAAAACCACTTGTTAAATGCTGCTAGCCAGGTACAAAAGAAAGTGATTTCTCCATCGAATTGTGACTGGCGATGAGAAGTGGATATATTTCGAGAATCCTAAGCGTAAGAGATCATGGGTAACTCCAGGCGATCCATCGACATCGACTGCAAGGCCAAATCGCTATGGACGGAAGACAATGCTCTGTGTTTGGTGGGATCGGAGGGGTGTAATCTATTATGAGCTGCTAAAACCTGGCGAAACCGTTAATACTGAATGCTACCGACAACAAATGATCGATTTGAATTAGGCTTTGCGTGAAAAACGACCGGAATATGAAAAAAGGCAACACAAAGTTTACTCACCAGACTTGGCTCCATCCGATTATTACTTATTTGCATCGATGCGCGATGGGATACGTACTAGCTGAGCAGCGCTTCACATCTTACGAAAATGTACGAAAATGGCTCGATGACTGGTTTGCCTCAAAAGAGGAACAGTTTTTTTGAGATGGGAAAAATGTGTAACTACCGATGGGCAATACTTCGAATAAAATATTTTGTACCATTTTCATACAATAAACGTGTTTTTTTCTATACAAAAATTCCGGTTTCATATTTACATACGTATAAAAATCAAACCATCCAACAAATCTGCTTGAAAATTTATGGAAAGCATACCACAGGTACAACGGTGGTGTGGAAAAAAATTAAATAATTATATATTTATTTTTTTATTTAAGAGAGAGAAAGAAACCAATTTTCCATTGAACCCCACACATTTATAATAAAAATGGAAGGTAAAATTAAAAACAGTAAAAATATTAGTCTTCTAATATTAAAATGATACTGTTATATTATTTTCTACCTATTAAACTTATTAAAAAAGAAAATAAATTTCTAGTTTATTCGAGTTTGCTGCAATTCAGAGACAGAAAATTTGTATTTTGCATAGAGATCCTAGTCATAACGTAGAAACGACTGTTATCAAATTAATACCACTGGATATCAATTTATTAATGCCGAAATGAGCTCAATTATAGTGTAAGACAGGCCTGGGCAAATTGCGGCTCGCGAGCCTCAGACAATTCCTCTAACTACTCCTGGATTCTCCTCACCAAACTGCTGTGGAGTGTAGGAGAAGGTTGGGGAGACTAGGAGTAGGGAGAGGAGACCGTATCCTCGCAGTCACGCGGACCAAAGCACGGTACCCTAGTAGCATTTACGATTGGCATGTTGTTGGGCCTTTGTTGCAATATTGGTTAGCAATCAGGTAGAAATGTCGCGTGTTTATGCAGGTAGTCCAAATATCATGGCCAACGAAGGTCCACCGTCACTATAAAATGAACCAATATTATTATAATCTTCTCTTTTACGGTTACTTTCACATTATATTATAAATAATATTCATGTAGACAATGTATTTCCACGGTAAAATTGGGAAGAAAGGAGAAAACGTAATTATCCACTACCCCTTGTCTCTCGCTCGCGCTCTCTCGCTCTCTCTCTCGCTTTCTCTCTCGCTCTCTCTCTCTTCCCCTTGGAAAATGGAAAAATTAAAGAAATGAATAAATCGCAAGGCTGCACGCAATAAAATTGCGAATATACAGGCTGTCCAAAACCACCCGTCCAGGGGTGTTAACTTCTCAGATAAGCACATTCGGTAAAAATGTTTGCAATAAAAGTTGCAGGGATTAATGGAGGACATATGTCTATGACCTTGTATTTGACCTTCGGAACCATTTTCGAGGTTATTTGGAGGTCAGTACGCATTTTTTAAATGGGAACCCCTACTTTTGACTACGGACTCTGAAAGAGCTCGAAATTTCACGTTCAGATATGTACTTATGTCCTTGATTAAAATGGCTGCTAGAGGCTATAAAAAATACGTACTGATCTCCAGATAACCTTATATAGAAGTTAACACCCCCGAACGGGTGGTTTTGGACACCCTGTATATATCCATAAATAAGAAAGTAAAAAAATCAATTTGGAATATAATAATTAACAAATTTTTAGTTGTAACAACGTTCCTAACGTCTGTAAGACGTCCGATATTTAAATTTTTAGTTGTAGCAACGTTCCTAACGTCTGTAAGACGTCCGATATTTAAATGTTGGTAAACATTGGTTGGGTAAATTTCTAAATAATTAACCAACTATAATAATGTTAGACGCCACGTTGGATATTCGTTGTCAAATTGTCATAATTTTTCGTCGTAGGCCCTGTCTTTGGATTTGTCAAAACCATATACCAACCAACTACCAACCGTTAGTCATCGTTGGCCAACCATAAATGTTACTAGACTAAGGGCAATATGAAATAGTTAATACATAGTGGGGGAACCGATACACTGGTACTGCGAGTCGTGAAGCGACAGCGGGGAAAAAGTTTCCCGGGTCTGATGTAAGGTAAGAACTTTGTTATCGAGTAACTAACAATTTTGTGTGCTATTGAGCACACTGATTGCTTTTATACATAAAATAGTTGGAACTCGCGTGAAATGCATAAGATTCTCGTGGCAGTGAACGCTACGTGTTAATCCAAGAGACTCTATGTCTCCGATAATTAACCTTTTTAGGTTAGGTCTGGGTTCATAGTTCGTAACGACAGAAAAATTCATTATTGCCGATTCTCGCGATCACGTCGACCCGCACCAATGATTTCGACGGCGACGTTATTCCGTGTGATCATGTCAAAGCGGCAAATAAATCTCGTCTGCTTCACGGTGGGGTTAATCCGATTCGTGAAAATTAAGAATACCGGGTTGGCGAATTTATCGCCGGTCGTTGACTCCGGTTTACGAGCGTGCCACGGGGACGACACTGTGATTCCAACTCGGCAGTTCGACACTTTTTTCCAGCCCTCAGGCCGCCCATTATAAATCTGACAATTACATCCGAGCAACGCGCTCCACGAGCGCGAGCGTCTCGGTTTATTCGGCTCGTATTATCAGCGCTAACAGGCTTAACCGGCCACCTTAAAAATAGCGACAAGCGGTTCCGAGCGCGCTCTTCTTTCGCATTGAAGGTGTCTCGAAATTCTTGAACGTACTCCCTGTCAAATGCAAACGTACAATCCTTCGGAGCCACGTGTTTTTACGATTAGACTGCGGCACGGTGTATTATAGAGGTGTTACGACTAGGCACCTCTGTAAGGTTGACGTTTTGTGATAGATATATAGCTCCTTCTTCTCTGTATTAGATAAGAACCTGCGAGGATTTATCGTGGGTCCCTGTACTTCTCTTTCCCCGGATAGTTAGAAGAGGGAAACTGGTTTTACAACCCTTGGGTGGTGGGGTTTTAGTGGGTATGGGTAGGGATATAGTCCCGTTTCCCGCAAACTTCATCTAGGGGGAGCCGAGTCCTACACTACCCCCAAATTTCATCGTAGGGGGGGTGTGCGCAAAAGCATTTCCCCACCGCCCTGAAACAAAACAAAGAAAAAAAGCTCCTACTTCTCTGGGCGCCGCTAGGTAGGCGCTTCCTTGAACGTGTGCGAATGAGATTGTGTGCATGCACTAGCGAGGTTCGGTCTAGAGAGCATGCTCTAGCGGTCACCAGGAAAGTAGGAGCCGTAAGAGGGAAGTCGTAACCAGTGTCACCAGGTCGAGCCCGCCTTTGCTTCCCCCACTCTTCCCACTAACGCTGACGCGTACGACTCATTAGCTTGCTCCAGTAAGGGGCCTGGCCCGCGCGGAATATGGTAATCCTGGTGCAGAGTGGTGGGCATGATACCCCACTTTTCCACCTCCATTCAACAGCCAAGTAGAGGGAGCAACTCTCTTTTGCCTATGCCGCGCCGCACAGTGGGTAGTCAGGGAACAAAAATCAAATAATAAAGGTCGTGGCACACTAGACTGCGCCTCGGCGTACCTGCGCGGCGCCGTCGTCGACTTGACGCCGCCGCTGATGGTTTTGCCGCACACTAGACGCACCAGCACCGCAACAGCATTTTCAGTGGCGCTCGCCACTAGCACGGCCGTTCGCCGCGCCGTAACCTGTCGAACGATCTAACCCAGACCGTTCTAGTGGTGAGCGTCACTGGCGGTAACTCATGTCGGGCGAAGATATTTTGCTTTCTGGCTCGAAAAAACGTCGACATTGCAAACTTCAAGGCGGTTTCTCAAGGTAAAAGTCTATTCTATCGTGTGATATAGTTCGATTTTACGCTGGACCCATATTTTTTAAGATAAACTGAAAAATATCCTCAAAGTTGGTGCAAAAGTGGTGTCTCTCCATCTTTAACGATTGTTTGAACATGTTTAAACATTTATAATGTATTGATATTGAATATCACTGTATTCGGGAAAGTCTATAGAATCTTCTGCTGTAAAGAACAATTCAATATCTTTTATAATAACATCACAATATTTGCTTAAATTTGACAAATATGTTTTTTTTCAAAATTATGTTTCTCGAAAACTGTGTATCTGGGGGAAAATTAAGGGCAGATTCAGAATCAGCGCAAAAAGCTCTATAAGAATCGGGTGTACTTCCGAAAGCGACAACCCTTCGATTTTGCTGAAATTTTTGCCAAAGCTTTGATTTTGTTGGACAGAGTAATTACTGTCATATTATATGGTCTGGAAACCGCGTTTCTGAACGCTCGATACTCCCCACAGATATTTTGATTTAAATTTGTTGACGTATCCCAGATCACAGCAGCTAGGTGCCAAGACACCTCTGTAGGTTCGACGGTAGGGCACCAGTTTGCTATACGCAGGTAGGCGGTCCGGGTGCGAGTCCGACGATGGTAATAATGTTGGGGCGTACGGTCGAGTTTTATTGCTCTATGACTCGGCGATGACTTCGTGGATTTTTTCGGAGTTTGGTTATTGCGGATTACCGGGGTTTGAGCGCAGTTAGTTTCGAGTGGCGAGCATTCACACTGCATACACAATCGCTTCTTATTTTACTATAACGACTACGATTTAATTAGAGGGACGAAAAAAAATTTTCGAACCCCGCGCGAGTCCTTTCTTTCGTTTCCACATCAATGTGCTCTTTTCGATATATCCACAAACATGATTTTGACTTGGATCTATTCTGACTCTTGCATAATTAGTAGCCCAATAAAATTTCTGTCCTCGACAATGTTACGACAAGGTTACTAATACTGATAGCCAAAAATTATTTACATCATCGATAACAGTTCCGTATGACTAAAAAGAATTGTTGTCATTTATAATGGTTGTTTACCAGTCAATGATAATGTCTACCATCGATAATGATTATTTGTAACTATTGGGTTGTGTAATAAATTTCCGCGTTTTTCATATTTTATTTTTTTCCCTCAATTTTCCCTCGGCTACAGGGTCATTCTCGCCGAGAATGTTTTGCCGGTAGCTGGATGTGCTGTTCGTTAGTTATTTAGTTATACTACAAAAAATTTTTAAGTTTTAAATATTTATAAAAGAAATTTTACTCGCAAAACTTACACGTACTGCCAGTTTTGCGATAATTGTTATCCAGACACCATGAACAGTAGTCTTCTTTTAATTTAATAAAAAAATCATTTGCAAAAAGGTCATATTTTTGTCCTACAATATACATATAGAATATATATCCATAAACATGATATTGACTTGAATCTAACCTGACCCTCGCATGATCAGTGGCCCAAATAAATTTCTCTCCTCGCGACACAATGATTACTAATACTAATCGACAAAAATTATTTACCTCATCGATAACGGTTAATATTTACCAGTCAAAGATAATGTCTAACATCGATAATGATTATTTGTAACTAGAACATATATGCAAATTAATATTTTTATAATTAATTAGATTTTCCGAATAAAATTTCTGTGAAATTCAACGATCACTGCATTCTCCTTGCGATAAAATATGACCTTTTTACAAATGATTTTTTTATTAAATTAAAAAAGGCTATTGTTTATGGTGTCTGGATAACAATTATCGCAAAATTTGCAGTACGTGTAAGTTATGCGAGTAAAATTTCTTTCATGAATATTTAAAACTTTAAAATTAGTACATACAACTAAATAACTAAATATAGTATAACTAAAATTGTCATTAATTGACAATTATACGAAATCGACGAACCAATTCTATTGTTTGCGGTCTTCATTTTAGATGGTTTCCGGTCGAATACCGTACGGACAGCACATTCAGCAACCGACAAAACATTCTCGCCGAGAATGTCCCTTTTGTCGAGGCGGCGCAGGGTAGTGGCGGTGAGGGTCTAGTGTGCGCATCTCCATTGAAACTACATAGAAGAAAGTTAAAAGTCGGCGATGGTCAGGTCTAGTGTGCGCACTTTTTCCCATGGCGATACGTAGCGGGCCGGTGCGGTGCAGGCGAGGCGTAGTGCGCGCATCCCCATTGAAATGCATAAAAGAAACCCAAACCGGCGGAGGCGCGGCGTGCAAGTACGGCGCGGCGCAGTCTAGTGTGCCACGACCTTAAACTTCCGTGTTATTATTATACAAGGTGGACCGGAAATTGTAGTATATTACTCGTCCGCCGAGAGTTGGCACAGAGAAACTCGTAGGTACCACGTGACGCTCCCACTACGCGCTACACGTTTTCCGCGATTGGCCGAATCGCTTGACGAAGGCAGCAAATGAGCGTCTTGAGTGTGACTGCAACAGAGTGATGTCACGCTACACGTCTTTCGCGATTGGCCGAATCGCTTGACGAAAACAGCAACAGAGCGATGTGGCGACGCCAGTGTTGCCAGATGGGGGAAAGCAACGGTATATGATGTACCCCCTCTCTGATGACCAGAGCGCGACGGGGCAATACGCAACGTGTCTGTTGAATGGGGAAGGTGAATAGTGGAAGGGGAAAAGGAGGAGAGATTCCCGAGAATTTGGGTACCGTTTGGTGCCCCATATGGCATCACTGGGCGACGCTGAGCTCCAATGTCTAGCGTTCCCGCCCGATACCGATGCGTAAGAGCGTAAGGGTGAGATCCGCAGCATTCCGTCAAGAGTAGGGACTCACCGTTCCCCTGCACCCCACTGACGAGATTTTGTGCCAACCGTCGGCGGACGGATAATACATGCAAAAATAAGTCGAAAAAAGTAACAACACTTTTCGTTTGGCAGCTCGCTTTCGAGAAAATCGAGTTTAAAGTTCCGCCAGGCTAGCGTGCTTTAGTATACACAGAAAGTAGAATTGGTTGATCATGGTCAGACGCGTCAGACGATTCCTATGCAATAGCACGTGTATTCGCTGCATTTGCAAACTCGATTTTCTCGAAAACGAGCTGCCAAACGAAAATATGTTATTCCATCTTTTCGAATTACTTTTTCATGTAGAATCACCCCCAGCCCGGTTGTACTACGATATCCGGGCCACCCTGTATATTACTAAGATAAGAAGTGAGATTGAAGGAAATAACCAATCGTTCACGATACCCTGTCACATTGCATGTGAACCAAACATTTCAGTTGAAATTCATCATCCAAGCGAGCTAGCGTACCAGTGTGATAAAAGTAAAAGTTTTGTATTATTTGAAATGGAACGTGTCTTTTAGGGTAAGTACTTCTAATTTTTACACTGCTATGATTCTTATGTTCACTTTTTTAGAGTAGACTTAGTAGCAGAGAAATTGTAACACTTTTGGTAACTTTAGTTAAGGTTTAAAAAGATACTCCTCAAAACTCCTCCATGATTTTTATTGGAAAATATGCATACATGTATCCTGTAAAGGATCACACAAGAATTAGCTACCCCTAGCCGCCCAAAAATTTTAAAACAATTGTTTCCAGATTTTTAACTTCCCGATTTTATAGGGAAGTTATTGTAATTACCCCGAAACTCGAAAATCAAGTTTTTTAACTTCCCGATTTTATAGGGAATTAATTGTAATTACCCCGAAAATCGAAAATCGAGTTTTTAGCAGATCTTCACGTTTCATGGTCATTGGAGTCATTTTAGACTATTTTTATCTAAATGTTTGTGTGTGTGTGTATGTGTGTGTGTGTGTGTCTGTGTGTGTGTCTGTGCGTATGTCTGTTTCTATGGTATCAAATTTTTCGTTAACGTTTTCTAAAAAAGTAACAACGCGATCAGAACGATGAATGATGCAATCGATGTGCCCCGTCGTAACTTAGAGCTGATTAGATTTTGATCCATATTGGTCAAGTAGTTTTTTAGATTTTTAGTTTTTTTTCGAAAGGAATTGATTCTATAATGCAATTTATAAGGGAGGACGGAAATTTTTCACCAAAAAAAGTAAACGCAATTACATAAAAAGTTTCCGAACGGTTACCCATCGACTCTGCGTACCAATCTGCAGGAAAAACTAAACATGTGATTGCCATAAACCTTACAGCGGTTCTTCTCGCATCCTGTTTTTCGTCTAACCGCCTTGTCGTTTTCGTAAACGTGCTACAGCGTGCATTTCGAATTTCGACACGCATAATGCCCTTCCAGAATTCTTCAGAAAAATCTTGCGGAAAATCAGTGTCGTTAATGCTGCGGTAGAGAGAACATCTCGAAAGACGTATCATTTCAAAGCTAACGGTTGCTATTAGCTGTGTTTTTGATAGTGATGTTTAAACTAATCACTAGACTGCGGATCTTTATGCAAAATGGATGTTGGCTGCTGCTGTTACAAGGGACAGGAGTCAGACAGACATTTGATTCTTACTGAAATTATTTTAACAAGTTGAAAATAATACATTGGTGTTTCCAAATTATTTTAATCGTTCCACTGTTTTAAGTGCACCTACTCATTTTTGCTACAAATGCATGAAATCCGCAGTCTAGTGATCGCAATACCTGATTGTTGTGATTTGTGCAGCATTACAAGAGATATGGCAATTGTTATTAGTGCGTAATTATGTGTTGACAAATGTGAACAGTGATCGTGAGTTTGGAAAAATTTCAAGGCATCTGTGTGAAATAAACATACGAATTATTTATCGATTCCAAAATGAAAGTGAAATTCTGGATCGTCGACTTGACCGCGCATCCTTTACGCCTTAGGTCTTAGGTTTTAGTACACCAACAATCTATCACCAGCTGTGCAGTTCGTCGACCTGAACGTACGTCCCACAGCTTTCAGTACTGTCGTATACCTGAAGACATCTGTGCATTTCGTCACCGAGTGACCCAGTGACACACATTTCGAAGCAGCAAATGGATTTACGGCTGAATACGTGAGTTTTTAATTCAATCGGTTTCTGCTTCTTCTCCTTTTTTACGATTATCTCGTAAACTAAAGCCGATCGCCAAAAAGTTTAAAGGGACATGTTGTTCAGAATCATGGTCAGAATCATTAAAATTGGCGTCACAATGAGCTGGTAAAGGAAATGGGGGTACACGGCGTCCTTTACGAGCTCATTGTGACGCCAATTTTAATGATACCATCGTTTTCAAGGTATCATTTGAAAGAGGAAACTTCAAGGAATATAATCATATTTTTTTCAAAATTTAAATCACTGAGCCCCATCATCGAAAAAAACGCAAAAGAACAATTTTTTTTAAAATTTTTCAACATTATAAAGTTGATTGTAGAGGTTGAAAAAATTATTTTCTGGTAGCCCAATCCTTTTCGAATAAAACAAAAAAAAATGTAGCTCAATCGGACAAACAGTTCTTGAGATAAAAATTCGTAAGTGAGGCCCGTTTTCGCCGAAATGGGCAAAAATTGAAAAACTTTGAAGGTCTGCCATATCTAAAAAAATTCGAAACCGGCAAAACGATGACTTAAACCCCCCCTAATTTCACATGGACTACAACATATTTCATTTTCAACAAAATCGGCGATGGTGCCTGCAAAAACTGATCGATTCGGCATGGAATGACCCCGGAGTTATTGAGTTTTGTAGATAAGGATTCTTGATAACGATTTTCGAGCAGCATGTCATCAAAGTATAGTCCTTCACGAACATTCTAAAAAAAAATTCCAATTGAATCGATGAAAAATTGAGTTGTCGGCAGATTCTTGTCCAAAAACATCGCTTTTTCGCCCACTGTGCGGCTTACGAATACTTTTTACACTCACTGTACATATGTTTCATAAAATCTGTAAGGAGATGTTCACAAATAAATGACAACCGCTAGGCGTTATTTGCCTTCTACAATAACATTATTATATTAATCGCGATATAGAGGGTGTCCAAAACCACCCGTCCAGGGGTGTTAACTTCTCAGATCCGCATATTCGATAAAAATGTTTGCATTAAAAGTTGCAGAGATTAATGGAGGACAAATTTCCATGACCTTGTGTTTGACCTTCGGAACCATTTTCAAGGTTATTTGGAGGTCAGTACGTATTTTTTATGGCCTCCAGAAGTCATTTTAATCTAGGACATAAGTACATATCTGAACGTGAAATTTCGAGCTCTTCCAGAATCCGTAAACAAAAGTAGGGGTTCCCATTTTAAAAATACGTACTGACCTCCAAATAACCTTGAAAATTGATCCGAAGGTCAAATACAAGGTCATGGACATTTGTCCTCCATTAATCCCTATAACTTTTAGTGCAAAATTTTTACCGAATATGCTTATTTTAGAAGTTAACACCCCTGGACGGGTGGTTTTGGACACCCTGTATATTTCTCCTTGCCAAGATAATTCATTTCCATAGCTTCGCCTACAAAATCATCTTTCAATGAAGACAGCGAGGGGAGGAGAATTTATAATGTTTTTTCTGCCTTCGTCGACGATATTCGTAACGTGATTTATTGGACGCGATGTGTATAAACGGGTCGAGTTCATAACGAACTCGAATTAAGCTGTCGATGGTTAGATTTACAGAAGAATTGTTACACAACCGTAGGCGAATCAATATTTTCCCCATTAATCGTCACGAGTTTGCAGTAACACATATCGCGAGCACGAACGTGCATAAACATTCATTGTTGATAACTAAAACAAAAATTGATAAAACCGTATATCATGCACTCACACGATCTTTAAGATGTCTTTGCATTACTCTATACTTTGTACAGCAACTTCTTTTTTTTATTTACGCTTACCCAGACCCCTAAGTGGGTACAGCAACTATTCGAATGATAAAGGACCCAGCACAAATCATATGGAAAATCTATCCCGGTTAAATTAGTTGGATTTTTTATATGTTGTAGCTTATGATCTACTGAACAAAAGATGTAATGGGCACAAAGCTCCATAATGGACAGTTATCGAGTTATAATCAGTCAAACATGACAAATTCGAGCTGCCGAATACTCAAATCTCGGGAAGTATTTATTTTTTGGAAAAATGTTTGAAAAAAAATAGTAAGGTTGCACAAAATCTGTTAGGTGTGTCATTATTTTTTAATTTTGAATGACGGTGAAAAGGTCTGTGAACAGAAACCTTTCACAACAATCTCTGCTGTGACACGCACAGATTTCTGTTCACAGACCTTTTCAAGGTCATTCAAAATTAAAAAATAATGACACCACCTAACAGATTTTGTGAAACCCTACTATCTTTTTTCAAACATTTTTCCAAAAAATAAATACTTCCCGAGATTTAAGTATTCAGCAACTCGAATTTGTCATATTTGACTGATTATAACTTGATAACTGTCCATTATTGAACTTTGTGCCCATTACATCTTTTGTTCAGTAGATCATAAGCTCCAACATATAAAAAATCCAACTGATTTAATCGGGATAGATTTTTCATATGATTTGTGCTGGGTCCTTTTCTGCTATCTTGAATCGTTCTTTTCTAATAAAATGTATTTTCACTAGATCATCACATTAGATTTGCTAGTGTCATAAAACTCATAGTCTCATTTTTTAGCTGTGTATGTTGCATTGATGACTTTCATTTTTTATTAATTTAATTAATTTGATTTTTTTATTAGTTTCAAAGATTTGTATGTACAATACCTTCATACGTCCATTTCATTAAATTTCAATATCCATAAAGAAGAACAAAAGGTTGAATTTTATTAATCTTATTATATTTCTTTGGTAATATTAAATAAAGGATTAAACCTCTTTATTTTATTTCCACCATACTTTTTTGTACTGTCTTGTTACAGCAGAAAAATAATACTCTTCAATTCCTTTCCCAAACGATACGTTCAACTTTTCGTTTTATTAATCCTTTGCACTCGGAGCTATTTTAACTCGAAAATTAAACATTTCTATCATGCTAGAATAATTCCATTCTGTACGATTCTTTTTCATCTTATGGATATAAAATTGATATAATACCTTATACTATACTTAAATATTTAGTAGTTGGTTAGATATACCAACATATGTAATAATGTATAATAAATATTATTTTGAATAATGGTGCAGGAATCTCTAACCAGAGTTGTGCAGAATTACAATTGAATTACTCCAAGAATTATAATTCAGTTATATTGTAATTTATAATTCAGATCTTCATTCAATTAAATTACAATGTAATTCGTAATTGCAATTGCGTACAATTATAAAATACATTGTAATTGAATTACAACGTAATTCGTAATTGAATCGTAAATCGTAATTAAATTAAAATTAAAAATTAAAGAATGATAAAGTAATAGGTAAGAAGAGGTTGAAAAATCCATGTGTACGTTTCAAACAGAAGGAATTTATTATTTATAAATTTATAATATCTGAACAGAAATAACTTCTGTGTTACACATTTTTTAAATTTCAACCATAAAGCAAACAAGTGTATGAAAGGGAAACATAAAAATATATCGCACTTCTTCAAAGTTCTGGGCTATAATTTGGAGAGCTGTATTTTAATTATATTGTATTTCAATTATATTGTATGTCAATTATATTCTATTTCAATTATATTGTATTTCAATTATGTTGTATTTCAATTATATTGTATTTCAATTATATTTTATTTCAATTATACATTGTATTTCAATTATATTGTATTTCAATTATCTTCTCTCTCTATTTCAATTATATTCTATTTCAATTATATTCTATTTCAATTATGTTGTATTTCAATTATATTATATTTCAATTATGTTATATTTCAATTATATTATATTTCAATTATATTGTATTTCAAGTACACATCTGATTAAAATACTTAGTAATTGAATTATATTGTAATTGAATTAGCACAACTCTGTTTTTAACGGTGACTCTCTGAGACACCATTCGAGTGCTAAGGGTTAAATTGAACTTGAAACTATGATCAAGATAGAAACATCTTATTATCGACGTTCTCAGTGGATAATGTGCACACTTTATCAAAAATCGGGAAATCTCCGGTCCAAAGCACCTCCTCGCACGTTTCACAATTTCGCCTGAATATTTCTGCTCATGTATTCGGTCCACATCCGAGCCCACCCGTTGAATACCGTGAGCTGGTAGGAGTAAATAAACGGGCGAATTTATGATAGTAAATTTCCTCTTTCGCTGGTAAACATATCTATAAATTATATCGGAGATCTCCGCCACGGAGTGATAGATGTGCCCCGGGGCTTCTTTTACAACGAAATCGATCGGAAACGAATTATCGAAAGAAACCCTTTTTTCGAACATACACTTACCATAGATACACGATTTTGTGAGACATCTCAATGTGTAGATCAAAACTACAATTGAACACGCTACATCGTGTCAAAAAATTTATCGAGATACGTACAACAGAATTCTATTTAAGGATACAGATTTATAAAGTGTAATGTCTGATTAGGATGTCATAGAAAATAGTAGCTTTGCTTAAAGTAACTCAGTTGAAAATTTTATTTGATACTGTTAATTTTCATTAATCGAAATCAAATTATTTTGAAGCCATGCTACACAAAATATTCGAACAATAAAACGACTAGTAATTCAACTATTATTTCTCAAAACACTTTAGCAAACTCTCTATTTTATTTCTACATAAATCTATGTACATTGTGACTCCCATTAATACTCGGACGCTCTCAAAAACCTGATAACTTTTTTAATATTGGACTATACGATTTCAACTTTTGTGAGAAGTTAGATCGATTGGTCTCCTACGTGATGTGAAAAGAAATTATTTCAAAAATTGCAATTGATCGGAGTTGTAAAAAAATACTAAAAGTTGAATTTTACAACTTTTCTATGTGGCGCTATATACTGAAAATTTTAAAAATACATTTTGTAGATCTGTGTCAATCATGTACTTAATGTGTGATGATATCGGCGCACAGGTTCGATCAGTGATATAAACGCAAGCAATTTTGCAAATTAATTAAAAAACTCAACGTTTCGATCCTGATATGGATCATTATCAAGAGTAAATTTTGCGTCTAAAAATTAATGTGAATATGATATATGTTAACATTTAATATAATATGAAAATACCAAATAAACCACTTTTCCATACTTGCTATATCAGAAGAAATACTATTGGAAATTATTAAACGCGAACTGATTCCAGACACGGAACTGAACCAAGTGAAGGTTACAAAGTAAACAGAACATACATCAGAACGACGTATTCAAAATTGCCCAATCAGAACCAAAGTGATCTATGGACGCTAGGTCAATACATAGGCGGTAAATTCAAATGCCAGTAGAATCTGTTTTCCTCACTGAACACACTACAATGTACCATCAGAATTTGTGGTACTGAAAAATTGATATTCATAACATTTGCAACGAAATTGTATATATAGCTGAATCTAAATTGTGAAGATTATATAATGTATAAGAAACTTCATCATAATGACATTACTGGTTCAGTAATGCAGCGTAATAATCATGAATCTTGAGTGTTTCGTACCTAAAATTTACGCTTTGTTGTTTAATCATATGCATGGAATCAGTTCGCGTTTAATAATTTCCAATAGTATTTCTTCTGATATAGCAAGTATGGAAAAGTGGTTTATTTGGTTTCATTTTCATATTATATTTAATGTTAACATATATTATATTGGCATTATTATTCAGACGCAAAATTTACTCTTGAGAATGATCTACATCAGGATCGAAACGTTGAGTTTTTGAATTAATTTGCAAATTGCTTGTGTTTATATCACTGATCGAACCTGTGCGCCGATATCATCACACATTAATTACCAAAATTACGATCGAAAAACACATTGAATTCAATTATGTACATTGTGACAGATTCATCGAAATCGGTTGATTTGGCAAAAAAACGACAGACATTGAATGATGTGAGATTCCTTAGATTTTTAGTGCAGTTAGATGCCGAAAATCGTAAAAAATTGCTATTTTTACCTTCTTCGAACGTTTGTAGCTCATTGCAACGTCGATTAACGATTAACGAAACGTGCTTTTTACGAAACACAACTTTTAGTACTTTCTCTGCAATTTTTCCCAAAAACTTTGTCACGTTGTGTAAGCACAAATCAATTACGTAGGGTAAACTGTACAATGATTGGCGCCCTAAGCCAAGCTTAACTTGCTATTATTATAAGCTAATAGAGATATTTCAGCAAAATGAAACAATTTTACGAGCCATAAATCTTTTATTATAAAATATATTCAGTGAATAACAATCGTAAGACAAATAGTACAGTCATTGGCACAGTGAAAAGTAAACGTTAAACAGGCCATTTGTTTTATAATTAAACATATACATATTACAAAGCGATAAAGTATACATTATACATACTCGTAACGAAAATTTTAATAAAACACTACACAGCACTGTGGTCATCCGCCGCACTTTGGCCCGAAAACGTGGGAAAAACTATTGTAGTGTTATTTCAGGCTCAAGATTATAGAGAAGATTATTATTATATATCGTTGGATTCGTCTTAAGATCAGCTACAACATTATGAAATTCAAAATACATTTTAGCATTTAAAAAACCAAATTCACCTCAATTTTTTATAAAAAAAAATTTTTTTTTAACTTTCATATATTGAAATTTGTAGATGTCTGAATACTGTTCCTCATTTGTTCGAAACATTTTTTCCTCAGATTATTGAGAACCCATGAAAAACCGTGGCGATAGTGGAATATTTGCACTCTCTATCATAACTTGAAAAATATTTAAGAAAAATATATTTTATTATAGCGTTTTGGAAAGCTCTCAAAACAAGCTACAAGAATATGCGATAAAAAATAGGGAGTTCTATATAAGAAAATAAGAAATTGAAGATGACCTTCACGTGATTTTCAAACGACTATCCAAGGTCAAATCAATGACACAATTTTATGTCCTCGTTGAAACCATACAACTTTTGTTTTTCTTTTTAATACTAAAATAGCTATAACATTTGAAAGTAGACGTAGTTGGAATCAAATTTTGTTGGCTTATAATCACAAATCTTTACCGAATTTAATGAAACAAAAAAGAGCACACAGACTCACACAGAACTATAACAAAATCGTCGATAAAGTTTTGTAATCGTAAAAAAACTTACAGAATTATTGGTAATGTTCAAATATTAATAACTATGCTAATTTAGGTGATAATAAAATGAAATCTGTGCGAAAGTGCTCTGTACACCTACCTGAAAAACTTTTATAATACTAGAATTTACACAATTTTCCTTAAAACACTTGAAAATCGCCAATGAACGGACGCTGTTTTAGAGACTATTTAAGAACGCAAAGCGCGCCTTAAAATCTCTTGGCTTTCGATGAAGTTTACTACTTCACAGGTGTACAAATAGAAAAAACAACAGTGATGCCTTATTCTTCAGACCTTTAACTACGACGGGCAACAAAAATTATATGACATACGCAATTGTGGAAATCGACTTTTTTCCACGTTTTCGAATCAAATGTCCCACTTTGCATCGGTCTTACTGGATGTACCAACGTTGCTAATAGTCATATGTGGAACTTTGTTTAACCACCCTGTATAATGAACATAAAATCAGGACAAAGAACTATTTAAAAATAGTTGTTATTGTATACTTTGTAAGAGTAACTCATAATTTCCTTGTATAATATGTTTTCCTTAATGTTCCTGATTTCTCAAGATTTCTCATTTCTCGAGAAATCAGAAATAAGACTATATTTCTCGAGAATTCTCGAGAATTTTTAAGAGAATAAAAAAATATTGGAAAACTTATGATATTTGGAATATCGTTGATAATATTTATAGAAAGCACAAAAAATATTAACTCAATGTTTATTCCTGTCCAATATGCACATTAGGGTGGACCTAAGCTATACTTGGAGAAAAATTTTTATCGAGGTACAATGCACGCAACTATCCAGTATTGTTCCTTTAGGTGAGAAAAACAATTTGTGCAAAGTTTGAGATCGATCGGATAAAAGGATAACGTGGCGCGCTTAAATTGAAAATTTTGAAAATTGTGAAATTCACCTTAACTATGGAACATGGCACATCGTTGGATTTGTCTTTTTTTCTGTGTGTGAATAGGAATATAGAATAATTATATGACCTCCTTTAAGTAAAAATAACGATGACCATGAAATTTCGAAATATGGTTTCCAAAAAATTTTTTTATTGTGCCATTATATTTACCTAATTGAACCGTGCAAATTTCTCCTGTGACATTTTTTCGTATAATCACAAGTAACAGAGATATTTAGATACCTACATTAAAATGTAGCATGTTTTGATTGATGGTAGGACATACGTATTTGTTCATTTCCGAGAATATGTTATAAAATAAATGAGATTCATAAGAATTTTCGGATCAGTATCGTTTAATCCAGGCCTGGCCAACGCACGGCCCGCCACGTTAAATTGTGCGGCCCGCCCGGCGATTTTTCATTTTTCGTTGTATGTGTACAAGAAATATTAAATAAATGAAAATTAGCATGCATCATTGTTATAATGAGCAAGTGCGACTACGAACTCCAGTTCTACATATATTTGATACCTTTGATATAATTGAGTTACAGTGCAACAATGAAATGAAACAAATTTTTGCGTCCACATAAAAAATTAATTTTTACAATACTTATATTACATCAGACAGATATTCCAACTTAAGATATTTTTCGCAACCAGCACAACGAGGGGAAACATTTTTTTCAAAGATGAAATTTACAATGAGTTCATCACGTGCTTCATTAACTGATGCCAATTTAGAAAACCAGTTAAGATGTGCAACGTCGAACATGTAGTAATATAAATTTATAAAAATTAAGTGGAAGAAAGGATAAACAAATGTTTCATTAATTAAGGGACTCAAGTGTTAATTATATTGAATCATAGAATAACAACACACTTTTACTAATTTTGTATTTGTATTACATATTTGAAAAGCATGTTTACCTAAAGTGCAGCCCGTCGTAAAGTTACGCGTCATCAAAGTGGCCCGTGAAACCATTTGGGTTGGCCAGGCCTGGTTTAATCCATAAGGACTTCTCGAATTTGATTGTTTATCGAAGTTCGATGGTACTGAAGAATGACCTCAGTCTTCATGAATTATTATGAGGAACACGACAGGAGATTAGTACTGTTGCATGAACCGACGTCCAAAATTGGCAACACGGTAACATGTGTCCACATGTGTAATGCTTATTACATACTGTATGTACATACATATAGGTAAGGTATTATGCGTAACAGTTGCGGTACCAGGGTGGACTGTACTTAACAAGTGTACACACTCGTACACGAAACAATGCTTCGCATATACGCGGTGTAAACGCAATGAAGATAATCCTGCGTGAACAAACAAATTAATTAATAAAACAAGTTTTCACCCCATAAGGTTCGATCGGCTGAACTCTTTTTCGTGGAAATCAATTCTACTTCTGCTCGAATCGAATCGAATGAAACTAATTATTTCCGGTTCTATCTACATTTATAAAACCGCAACATATTTAATGTCAACAATCGTTTCGTTCCGTGTCAGAAATTCGCAATGATATTAATTCAATTCCGCGTTAGTTCTGCAATAATATTTCTTTAATTCTACGTTCACGTGTGCAATTACTGACCCCACTTAATATTCAGTACCCACCGTGATTTTCCATAGTTAGCAATTCAATCGCATCGTTGCATGAATTTCTTCGTCGTTTAATTTGCAATTGCATGTATAACCTGCGTGTGATGATCATCCCATGCTCCTTTCGCGAATACATTCAACTATTTTTCCTCTCGGAGGCTATATCGGGAAATGATGATATGATTGGGTCAACATTTACACGATGCTCTATAATCATCGATCATTTGTTCGATACGATTGGTACCGTCTAAATAAACAATGTATGCATTTGCATCGCACCGACGCAACGCGACAGCTCAACGATCCATTCATCGCATTGTCCGCGCATACATGGCGACACATCCGGTTTCCTAATGAACGTCGAAGATCGCGGAGGTCGCATTGGCAACCGCTTTCCGAGAATTAATATAGAACCTGTCGTATAGCTTGCGTATACGTCTCGAAAGAAGCACGCATAAAATAAATATGTACAATAATCACCCCCTCGTTATCCTGAATCGTGGGCACGATCGTTGTCCAGTGCCTACCCACTCCACTGCCTGTCAACGCCGAGTCGCTCCGCAGGGCGGCGACGATTGATGTCGGCTCGGGTATATCGGTGTGAACACCACAACATTGACTCGAGTGAACCGAATTTTCAAACTTCTTAATTTTCATTATTTTTTTATGGGACTTTCACTATCTCATTTCTGGCATTTCTCTGATTAAAATGACACCAAACGCGATATAATTTCAACTTTATTTAGTGGTTTCATTGACGGTATGGAGTACTGTAGCACATGGAAGAGGATAGCGAGTGAAAAAAAAGAAAAACTGTAATGTTTAAAATACCAATGCGATGCTAACACTTTTATTAATAAGTTTCCAGTGATTAGCCGGCGTGTCAATAACTTCCTAACGAATAAGTTTAGGGCATACGTATGTTGTACTTTTATGTAGAGCAGAAGAAACTGCATCGATTCGTGCAGTCGAAAACATAGGCTTCCATTTTAAAAAAAGTGCAGTTGCATTTTTCTGATGCACCGATGCACAAAAGTGCATACAATTAGTTGCATATTATGCATTGTCCGATACCATTTAACCTTTACTTATAACATCTTCTTCTATTCCCAACCGTTTAGCAGATACAGTCTGTTCCAGTTGCGTGGGATACCGCATCGGTAATCTTTCAAGCGTTCAGCGTCGCGATCTAGACAAGACTGCCTAATTGCCGAATTCGCTCGTTCTCGCGAGCGATGAAAACGCGCCCGAGCCGCTGGTCTAGCTAACATGTACGACGGCGCGGATTTTAAACTAGACGAAACGGCCTCAACAACTTCTTTTGTTTGTAACTTTTTAATAAAAAACGAGCGACGGCTAAAACCTCTTGGAGGTTACTTAGAAAGGTGACCTTGATAACATATGTCAATACAGTATATCTCGTTTTAGCCTTCAGTACATTACTTAAAATAACTGGTATATTTTGAAAACTTCTTTTGTTTATAACTTTTTAATAAACAACGAGCTCCGGCTAAAATCTCTTGGAGGTTACTTAGAAAGGTGACGTTGATAACATATGTCAATACATTATATCGTTTTAGCCTTCATTACATTACTTAAAATAACTGTTATATTTTGAAAACTTCTTTTGTTTATAACTTTTTAATAAACAACAAGCTCCGGCTAAAACTTCTTGAGGGTTACTCAGAATGTTGTTCTTGACAACAAGGTCAAAGTCATCGGGAATGCCTCCCCTGAAGCAAACATTTACCAAAAATTAGGCTCTATTTCACCTTGAAATACCGAAATTACTCTTTCTTGCCAATCCAATACTAATTTTAGACGTACAAAAAATATATAAGTTTCGTAAGGTGTTAGCAAATATATCGATAGAAAAATGGAGGAGCGTACTCATCTGCAATGAGCTATGGTCATATGCAAACGGCGGCGAAATCAAGACGGAAGAAAATCGAGCCGCATGGGATAAGAAAGACCAGAAAACATTAGCAATGATAATGCTAAGCATGACACGTGGTCAGCTAAATCACATAAAGAAGGCTGAAACATCGCACGAGGCGTGGACAGAATTAGAGAGAATATACGAATCGAAAGGACCGGTTCGAAAAGCAACACTATACAAACAATTGTATAGAATGAAAAAAGATTCTGAGACAACGATGGCCGCTTATTTAAATGAATTCACATCGAAAGCCGAGCAATTGGCAGAGGCTGGCATAAATATTCCGGAAGATTTGTTACAGTGGCGATCGAGTCACGCGACGAAATCCCGAATGTGAATAACCTCAAAACAAAGTTGATTGAGGAAGAAGCGCGACAAAAGGAAAGAGATGGCAAATCGGACAAAGAAAAGAAAAAAGACGTCGGCAGCGAAGCACTATATACGAAAACAACGAAGTATGCAAAACCGAGAACAAATAACTTCAAGAATACTACGCAAAAACCGCAATCGAGTGCAAGTTTTAGTGGAAAATGCTACGAGTGCGGAAAAATCGGGCATCGCGGAAAACATTGTTACATACGAAAAAGACGCGAAAACGAGAAATCGAACGACGCGATGACAACTGTAGCGTGTAAGGTAGGAATGAAAAACAGAGGTTCTGTAAAATAAATGAAAATGAACAATCGAACGTATTCACAGCTTCCGATCAAGGCATAAAATCACATGGCGTCGGTGAAATCGAATTAAACGTAAAACTAAGCGACCAAAATACAAATCGGGTAAAACTAATGAACGCGATATTTGTGCCGGAACTTAGATATAATTTAATATCAGTCGCGCAAATCACTAAAAACGGTTTTAAAGTGATTTTTGACTAAAACCGTGCAATAGTTAAACGCAGAAACGGGTCTGCAGCGATGATAGCGGAAAAAAGAGGCGATTTGTACGTAATAGACGTTGTAGAAAATCGTGCTTTTCAAACAAACGTAAACAACAGTGAAAATGGCGGAAGGTGGCACGAACGCTTAGGTCACTTAAACTTCACTGATTTAAAAAAACTCTATGCGAACAATATGGTAGCCGGTATGAATTTAAAGCGTAAAAGTTGTGAAAAAGAGAGACTCGGTCTCATACACTCGGACATTTGCGGTCCAATGGATACGGAATCACTCGGCGGCGCGAATTATTTTGTTACGTTTATCGACGATTATTCGCGCTATACCGAAGTAGTAATATTGCGTCAACGGTCGGACGTACTAACAGCATTTAAAAATTTCAAAAAGCGCGTAGAAAAAGAAACCGGATGCGTATTGAAAAAATTAAGAACGGATAACACGAAAGAATACATTTCGGCAGATTTTTCTAAGTTCTTGGAAAACGAGGGCATTGCTAGGCAGCTTACCGTCGCGTATACACCTCAGCAAAACGGCGTGGCTGAGCGCGCCAATCTCACGTTAGTAGAGATGGTGCGATGTCTTATGCTTCAAACAAATTTGCCAAAGTCATTGTGGGCGGAGGCAATTAACACAGCGGCGTTTTTACGAAATAGATGCCCAACAAAATCGCTAGAAAACAGAACTGCGTACGAAGCGTGGTATGAAAAAAAACCTTATATAGGATTTCTGCGAACTATAGGGAGTAGAGTAATAGCGTTGAATAAAACTACAGGTCTAAAAAAACTTGATCCGAAAGGTCAAGAATATGTTCTCGTCAGTTATTCGCAGGAATCAAAAGCCTTTCGTTTATGGCTCCGACACACGAGAAAGGTCATCAAAGCGAGAGACGTTAAATTTTTTGAAAATTTCGACCGCGAAAATGTAACGGCTTATTTTCCAGATTTCCATCCAGAAGAAGATAAAACCGAGGAAGTAAACAAAAACGAAGACGAAGAGAACGAAAACCAAGGAAATGAAGACACAAAAAACGACGATAGACATAAAAAAGAGAACAATGAAAATAAGCGTGGTCGCGGCAGACCAAGAATTATCCGAACAGGAAGCGTGGGACGACCGACAAAAATTTACGCAACCCGAAGCAATACCATCGAAAACGAAACAAATAGCGACAGGGAAATTCCAAACGAACCAACAACTGTAGACGAAGTATTTGGACGCAACGATACACAATTATGACTGGAAGCGATGAAAAGAGAAATGGAAGTATTACAAAGAAATGGAACGTGGTCGTTAGTTCCCCGACCAGAAAATAAAAAAGTATTATCCAACAGATAGGTTTTTAAAATAAAAAGAAACGGAAAAGGAGAAATAGAAAAATGTAAAGCACGTTTAGTGGCAAGATATTTGCTCCTGTTTCACGCGACGAAATTGTACGAACGCTTCTCGCGGTAGCGGTTGAAGAAGAAATGCATGTACATCACATGGATGTAATATCGGCATATGTGCAAGGAAATTTGCACGACGAAATCTACGTGAAGCAACCAACATTGTTCAACAAAGAAAATAGCGAAAAAGTCTGTAGATTGCATACACCGATATACGGTTTAAAGCAATCAGGGCGCGAATGGTACAGACGTTTAGACGAGTATGTAACACAGCAAGGTGGGTACAGGAACGACGCTGATCCATGCTTGTACACGTTCGGGAAGCACGAAAAACGAGT
The DNA here is from genome assembly GCA_028455605.1 of Lasioglossum malachurum. Classification (NCBI taxonomy): domain Eukaryota; kingdom Metazoa; phylum Arthropoda; class Insecta; order Hymenoptera; family Halictidae; genus Lasioglossum; species Lasioglossum malachurum. Next base: position 19,041,047 of record CM052314.1, on the reverse strand, counting down.
CATAATGACTGTATATGTGGACGATATGGTGATAGCCTCAAAGGACATAAAAGAATTAAATATCGTGAAACAAAAGTTCAATCAGAATTCGAAATTCAAGACCTGGGACAAATTACCGACATTTTGGGGATACGTGTTGAAAGAGAGGGAAAAATAGGCAGTATTAAATTGTCTCAACAAAAATATGTGCGAGAAATGTTGAAAAAATTTAATATGACTCTAGCGAAGACAGTATCAACACCGATCGAATCTAACACAAAAGTCACGAAAGAATTAGGGCTGAAGAATGAAGAGGAAAGACAAGAAATGAAAAATTGCCCATATCGAGAGCTCGTAGGTAGTTTGGTCTACCTGGCAAACGCAACGAGACCGGATATAATATACGCTGCAAACGTACTCAGCACATTTTGTTCCGATCCAGGTGAAGGTCACTAGGCATTAGCGAAAAGGGTTTTACGATACCTTAAAGGAACAATGGACTATGGCATAAAATATGAGAAAACGGGGTCCAAACTAAACGCCTATTCGGATTCGGATTGGGGCGGAGACATAGAAGATCGACGATCATATTCTGGGAGTGTACTGACACTAGCCGGAGGAGCGATCAGCTGGAAGTCGCAGAAACAACATACAACCGCATTATCAACGATGGAAGCGGAATATGTTGCCCTAGCACAAGTGTCAAAAGAAGTCGTGTATATAAAAAGACTATTAAGTCATATGCGTTGTGATGATACTATAGAAAATCCCGTGTGCGTATTCTGTGATAATCAAAGCGCGATTGAGCTTGCCAAAAACGCTGTATTTCATAAAAGGAGCAAGCAGATCGATATAAAATACCACTATACGCGACAATTAGTGGAGAAAGGCGAAATTAAAATTACTTATGTAAGAACCGAGTTAATGCTTGCGGACGTATTTACCAAAGCGCTACCAAAGATAAAACACGACAAAGCGGTAAAAATGTTAAGACTGGAATAGTATGCGTGCAATGTACCGCGTAAACCAAGCCTGTATCGATAGAGAGGGTGTTAGCAAATATAGCGATAGCGGCTCGGTCGAGGCAGCGACACCTGCTGGTGTGCTGTGCGTTCTTTAGTGTTCCATGCGATGCATGCCCACGTGGTCGTGGAAATATACAATGTACGCTTATTCAAATATATATAGTTATCTTGTGTGTGCCAAAAGTGCGTGAATATTCATTTACACCACAACCCGATTAACAATCTGACATGAGGAAAAATATAAAATAAATATGTTGGCTGTAGATCAGCAGAGTAGAGCAATAATCAACTAATATTTAGAAATGTTAGTCATAGCAAAATAGTCATTAGTCAAAACTTTTTGATTAGTTAGTGATAACTGATTAATAATATTAATGTATGTTAATCGCACACAATAGTGACTGATAGCTGAAGACTAATGACTGATCATCATCTACTAATTCACTAATCAGCAATAGCTAACGATTACTTAGATCTGTGACTAACTATTTGCATTTAGTTATCACTAACTAATCAAAAAGATTATTTAAAAAGACTATTTTTCTATGACTAACATTCAAAAACACTATTACTCATTTTTAAATATTAGTTGATTACACTGTCCAACAAATTTCAACTTTTTTTATGTTCCCAATATACTGTTGGGTCCTTCTTATAGAGTTTTTTGCGCTGATTCCGAATCTGTCCTTAATTTTTTTTCCTATATATATTGTGACGTGGCAGTTTTGCCTACGTCCTCCGGAATCAGTTGTCAAAAGACCGGATCACCCTCTGGCAAAGTAAACGCGAGATGGGCTGTGGCGAGCGCTCTCCCTGGGCACGAGCGAGACCCATGGACAGAGCACTCATGATTTTGAGCGTCGCGCCAACTTGCGAACACTTTTCTCCCCGAGGACTGAGGTAGAGGTGAACGATATTGGCTCCGGCGTACCGCCCGCACTGAAACAGCGAGAGATCGACAAGGCCCAAGATAAGCAGCCTGGAGGCGCCGACGAGGGCATCCGGTACCGAAAAGAACAGCAATGCAGCCCTGTCGTCGCCTCGTCCGGAAAAGCTGGGAACGCAACCGGATTGGCCAACGTCGATCGTCTCCGAGGGAAGCGGCCAACCGCCGAGCATCGCTGCCGGAGAAACCGCGAATCGCCGGAAGCCAAGGATCGTCGCG
>CM052314.1:19028640-19038778 GCA_028455605.1 Lasioglossum malachurum | reverse complement strand
TCCCATTTGTCGACGACTCAAAAACTGTTCCTCTTTCCGCATATCGTGAAAATGGTAACTCAGACCATCAGGTCCATATAAGTTAAACATCTTCTCATCCGTAAATATTGTTCTGAATATTCTTTTCCGCAAAGTGTAATCGATTGTTCTTATGTTGCACAGTTAACCAAGGCTTTTTCTTTAATCTCCTTCGTTGTATGTATTTGCATTTTTGTAAAACACGTCTCACATTCCTTATATTAGTGTCTACACCAACACTTTGAGCAATTTGTCTTGCAGTCATCTTAGAATTGGATGCTGCTCTTAGTATTGCACGACGTTCCCGGGCACTTATTTTTCAAGAAATCATTATTACTTTTCGACTTCTATTCATAATTTTTGCTATTTTTGTCACTGAATATTGTTCTTCTTCCAATTCTATTATAGTGTTAATTTCACACGCGTTCAATCTCTTTCTGCGACCCATTTTTGATAATATTTTACCTTTTTTAAACAAATATACGACACGAGATAATATCACGGACTTTATTAACTATGTTCTGAGGTTGATATTCGCAATTCGCGAGCTTCAGTGTAACTCGGAAGCGTAGATTTACTACACGTGCTATCATTTTGTCCCACTTGCGAACCATAATAATTTACGTTTTCATTTCTAGAATTCTGTTGAAGTATCGTAAATATTGTCGATGATATTCAGTACATTACACATAGAGGCATGTCAGAATATGTTGACATATTAAAATACTCATTTTCTTCAGTTTATTCTACCAAATGAGAAAAAATAGACGATGTGCTATCTTTTTGTCCCGGAGTGTACACTATGAAGTAGATCGAATTTTTGAGAGTACGAATTTTATTCGACCAAATGGAAGACGAAATGAAACAACTGTTTGACTGTTCAAATAAACTAACATGAGATTGTTTCAAATGGCATATAGGCAAATAAGATAATGTTATTATATGTTAACGATTATTTTTCAAATAATTTATTTCGATAATGCCAACCCAAGCCTGTCACGATAATACTGTTCCCAGCGACGCTCAATGTCCTCGGATCACTCTGATTTCTATATGTAAATATACAGTGACTCCGACAAATATTCGGACACTCTTAAAAACGCGATAACTTCGTCAATATTGTACTATACGATTTGAACTTTTTTGAGAAGCTAGAGCAATCACATTTTTTAGGTATAATAATTGCTTGTTTCAGTGTAATAACGCTAAAAATTACTTAATATACGCCCACGGTAAAACCAACAAGTGTAACTTTTCTCCTCCCAGCAAAAACGTCGAAAAAAATTCGGTTTTTATTGTTTTTGACAATGATGCAGGCGAACAAAAAATCTGAAAAAAATTGAGGACACTGCCTGTTATAGTACTTACTTTATCAGGAAATGAAACAGTAGAATAGCATATTTCCATATTTTTTAGAAAAAAATCTTTCCGAATTTTTTTAAGTTTTTCATTTTTTACGACCACAGTTTGCAACCAAAAAATCTGAAAAAATTCTCAAACATGCGCCTTGGGATCCGGAATATGTCACATTTTTTCAGAATTTTATAACGCATTTGAGACCGGAAAATGCGCCGGAAAGAGCAAAATCTATTTTACCCTGCAACTACCCTCACGGGCAAGCTAGAGGGCTGAAACTTTACTCAGAGGGGGTTTTCTGGGTCAGCTTTCGAATGGTTCAATAGCCATTGCAAAAGCTCTAAGGGCAGTTTTGACCATCTTAATTGGCTAGGCTCTTTAAAATATACGTTTTGTAGATCTTTGTGAATTAAACATATTCTGCAAATTTCGTGAAAATCGGTCGACGTTGCAATAAGCTACAAACGTTTAAAGATGGCAAAAATTGTAGATTTTCACGATTTCCGGCCTATAACTGCAGATTCTTAGATCTTTCAATGTCTGTTGTTTTTTCCCGCGTCAACCGATTTCGATGAAACTTTCACAGTGCGTATAATTGACACAGATCTACCAAACGAATATTTTAAATGTTCAATATAGGCCCACATTAAAAAGTTGTAAAACGCAACTTTTTGTACTTTGTATACAATTTCGACCAATTGCAATTTTCAAAAAAATTTCTTTTCACATCCTGTAGTAAACTAATTGCTCTGGCTTCCCAAAAAAGTTCGAATCGTATAGTCCAATTTTAACAAATTTATCGGCTTTTCAAGAGTGTCCGAATCAGTTGTGGGAGTCACTGTATTAGGTCAATCGGAAAAAGTTTCGTCCGTTTTTTTACAAAAAGTAGTGCTTTATTTAAGAAACAAAATGAAAAAGTACATTAATCAAAATATTGTCCATCGTTAGCGATGGCTTTTCTCCATCTTTCGGGCAGCAAGCGAATTCCGCGACGAAAGAACGAGTCATCTTTGGAGGTTATCCAGTCAGAGATCCATTTTTCGACATCTTCGTAAGAATTGAACCGTTTCTCAGCAAGTGCGTGTTCCATCGACCGAAACAAGTAATAGTCAGAAGGGGCACAATCTGGCGAATAAGCCGCATAAGGTAGCACTTCCCAGCGAAGTGCTTCTAACGTTTCTTTGACAACTTTTGTGACGTGGGCCGAGCATTGTCATGCAGCAAAATCACTTTATGCTGTCTCGTTTCATATTGTGGTCGTTTTTCGTGCAATGCTCGGCTCAAACGGATAATTTGTTGTCGGTAGAGATCCCCTGTGACTGTTTGACCAGATTTTAACAGCTCATAGTACACCACACCTTTCTCATCCCACCAAATACAGAGTAAAGCCTTCTTTCCGTGGATATTCCGCTTTGGCGTCGATTTTGAGGGTTGGCCGGGATCACAAATGGTTTTTCGACGTTTAGGATTGTCAAAATAAATCCATTTTTCATCCTCAGCGATGAGACGATGGAGAAACCCCTTTCTTTGTTGCCTAGAAAGGAGAATTTCGCAGATGGTTTTCTGTCTTTCAATGTCTCTTTGCTTGAGTTCATATGGGACCCACTTTCCTTCCCTGTAGACCTTCCCCAAGGCTTTTAAACGATCGGAACGATCTTCTGCACTTTGTTTTTGCGTTTGACATGGATCTTCATCCACCACTGGCTGCAATTCTTCGTCTCCGAATACTCGTGGCCGTCCAGAACGCTCTTTGCCCTCCACAGTAAAATCACCATTTCTAAATATATATAATATTATAATAAATATATATATAATAAATAATAATAAAATATATATAATATACATAAACGTCTACAATCATTCGATGAGCTTCAGCTGCAGTTTTCTTCCAATTGAAACAAAAGATTAACACTTCGCGCAAATGACGCTTATTCGGCACAAATTCCGACATCTTCAATGTAGAAGAAAACGATGTTATTGATGTAAGCGTATATTGTTATGTACTGAATTTTATTGAAAGATGTTCAAACTAAAAAGTTAACCTTACTTTAGAGGTTATAGTTACCGACGTTTACTCGACGCTAAACGAACGAAACTTTCCGATTGACCTAATATATCTCCTTCGTTTCGATCGGTTTTTCTTCAATGATTAGCACTTATTGGAAATGACACGCGTTTCATGCAGTTGTTGCGTCGACTTGATTCTCTGGTTGATCATGCTATAGTTGGTCGAATTGTCGCTCGTTGGGACACGCTGCGATTCTAGGTAGTAAATACAGGGTGCTTAGAATAAATATTTATCTAAAATAATTATTCGAATAAATTCGTTATAATCTATATAAAAGAATATAATATAAAAGAATATTTTATTCGCAGAAGAAGTTGTCGAATTAATTGAAGATAAGACAAACACTACTTAGTTAGTTCGCTCATTTATAAGTACAGATGGCACAATAAGTAAAATGAATATACATATATGTAATACGAATAAAGACAAAACATATAACGTTCGCTATCTTACCCCAATATATCCTACAGATACAATGGGTGTACAAAGTATTCGTACACTTTTTAAAAACTAATAACTTTTTTATGATTGTACCAAACAATTATGACTTTTTATTATCAATTAGAAGCATTGGTTTACGAAATGATATATGCGAAAAAGGTTTTCCAAAAATTATAATTTACAAGGTTACATGCAAAAATAAAAAAGGCATTTTTTAAAACTTTTTTATTTGGGCCCTTAAAGAAAATTTAAAATATACGTTTTGTAGATCTATGTTAGTTACACACACACTGAAAATTTCATCGAAATCGGTTGACGCAGGAAAAAACGACACGCATCGAAAGATGAACGATTCTGTAGATTTTAAAACAGAAATTGACCAAAAGTCGTGTAAAACTACGATTTTTACCATTTTTCACCGCTTGTAGCTCGTTTGTATGTTAATCGATTTCAATGAAATTTTCTACGTGTGTATAACTAACATAGAGATCTACAAAACATATATTTTAAATTTTCATTAAGGATCCAAACAAAAAAGTTTTAAAAAATGCCTTCTTTATTTTTACATGTAACCTTATAAATTATAATTTTTGGAATCCAATGTTTCAAATTGGTTCGAAAAAATCAGGTCGTTTGGTACAATTATAAAAAAGTTATTAGTTTTTAAAAAATGTACGAATACTTTGTACACCCACTGTACTTTAATATACAGTGAGGGTCAAAAAGAAGTATACACCCCAAACATATGAGATTCTACATTACATTTACAGCACATTGCGCAAAAAAACAAAGTTGTGATGTTATAATACATGGTATTTCTAGTGTCACAATCGTATATAAACACACACATCTTAATGATTTACGTTTCCAATGTTTTGAAGTAGGTTTGTTACGAACGTAGTAACAAAAGTAGTCTGCTATGAAAGATAGTCCAGTAAAAAGTGGTTTTCTAGAAGCAGTAATTTCTGAGTGAGCGTGAATTCGTGTACATTTTCATCAGTGTTGATTACTTTGAAATTCTTAGTGCGTACATAAAATTATGTGTGAAAAACGTACAGAAACTTAAAAACACATGAGGAAACTTATTGTTAAATTAAGAAACGAAGGGAAATCATTTCGAGAAATAGGGAAAATACTAAATCGTTGTCATGGAACTGTAAAAAAAATCATAGACAAGTATAAAGATACAAAAAGTGTAAAAAACTTTCGTCGTTTCGGTCGCCCGAGAAAGTTAAATGAAGTAAATAATCGATTAATTACACGAATAGTGAGAAAAGATCCCACTACGAGTGCAGTTTCATTAGCTCAAGAAATATTTGAAATACAACAAAAATCTATGAGTACGAGTACAATTCGTAGATCATTCAATTCTCAAGGTATGCATGGCCGTGTACCACGCAAGAAACCGGCGATAAGTGCAAATAATCGTGTTTTGCGATTGCAATTCGCAGAAAAATTTATTAACAATCCACTCGAATTTTGGGCAGAAGTTTAGTATAGTGACAACGCCTGCGGTGGTGGGTGTTAGGGCGTATGGCGAGGGGGAAGGGGGTAATACGAAACGGAAAGATTTATTTTGCGGAAATGAACGGTTGCCAAGATATTCGCAAAAAACTATAATTATTTAAAAAAGGTACCCCTCCGATTTTAATGGGAATTTTGAAAAATACTTCAAATAAAAGCTGTAGGTCTCATCGAAATACACATTTTATGTCCTATTAATTTTTGTCATAAAGGAAATAGTATTTGAGAAAAACGATATTTAATGTTAAAAGCTCCATATGTATACATAACTCTTCTGATCTATCATTTTTCTCAGAAACTATTGCCTTTATGACAAAAATCAATAGGACATAAAATGTGTATTTTGACGAGGTCTATAACTTTTATCTGAAGTATTTTTAAAAATTCCCAATATTTACGGAAATAAATAAAAAGGCGGCGGTTTAGTTTATTATTTATTATTTATTGATTTATTATGTATTGATTTATTATTTATTGGTTTTTTATTTATTGATTTATTATTTATTGATTTATTATTTGTTGATTTATTGTTTATTGATTTATTATTTATTGATTTATTATTTATTCACTTTTTATTTATGGATTTATTATTTGTTGATTTATTATTTATTCATCTATTATTTGTTGATTTATTATTTATTATTTAATGGTCCATTTCCGAAAAGCCCAAACCTCTGACTTTTTATACTCTGGTTTCTTACATATTTTAACGCGCTAATTACGAATATGACAGTGAAAATTGGCTCAAATAAAAATTATAGTTTTTTTATTTATCTCCGTAAATAATGGGAATTTTTAAAAATACTTCAGATAAAAGTTGTATACCTCATCAAAGTACACATTTTTTTGTCGTATTGATTTCTGTCATAAAGGCAATTGTTTCTGAGAAAAATGATAGATCAGAAGAGTTATATGTAGTTTTTAACATTAAATATCGTTTTTATCCAAAACTATTGCCTTTATGACAAAAATTAATAGGACATAAAATGTGTATTTCGATGAGACTATGAGACCTACAACTTTTATTTGAAGTACTTTTTAAAATTCCCATTAAAATCGGAGGGGTACCTTTTTTAAATAATTATAGTTTTTTTTTGCGAATATCTCGGTAACTGTTCATTTGCGCAAAATAATTTTTTCGGTTTCGTATTACCCTCCTCCCCCCACCATACGCGCCTAACACCCATCACCGCAGGCGTTGTCACTATACCAAACCGCCGCCGAATTTTGGAACACAGTATTATTCACTCAGAAAAGTAAATTCGAAATTTTTGGAAGGAAAAAGCAACCAAAAATTTGGAGGAAAAAAAATACCTAATTAGAACCGAAAAATCTTGTTAGTACCGTCAACCACTAATATTATATGGTTTGGAGCAGTATGGCAGCCTCTGGAGTCGGGAAATTAGCTTTTATTAACAATTCGATGGCTAGATTTCAATATCTAGATATTTTAAGAACAAATGTAGCTGCGAGTGTTAGATGAGTTCAGTTGTCAGATTCGTGGATCTTTCAGCAAGATCGAGATCCTAAACATACAGCAAAGATTGTTAAGGATTGATTGCAACAAAATGCTCCAAATCAACTGAATTCTCCATTCCAATCACCAGATCTTAATGAAATAGAGGATTTGTGGGAAATATTTTAGATTTGTACTTACGCAAAATAAAAAGTACGAACAAGGAAAACATTAAAATCGAACGACTAAAAGTGTGGAATGATATTTCTGTTTCAACAACGCGTAAGTTGGTTGAATCATGCCAAGACGATTAACTGCCGTCATTAAAGCGAAAGGTGGACCGACAAAGTATGAAATGTACGTAATTTTATTAATAAATGATGATAAATCATTCTTAATTAGTTGTATATACTTACTTTTGATTCATATTTTTGCAGATCTTCGACTATTTTATGTTGTATTTCAAAAATTATTTAGTAGATTGGATTACGTTTTCTCCATTTAATTACCATCAATCTACACTTTATGTTTTTCAAACAACTTTTCCATTAATTCCAAACATATATCTAATAATTGTTAAATGAGGGACGCGCGTTCTCGAGGTGTATACATCCCTCGACAAAATAATAAGACACCTAGCATATTTTTAAGTTTCCTATATTTAAAGGTAGAAAATGTATACACTCCAATGTATCCTGTATATTACATCTTATTTCCAAAGTAAACATGTAAAATCTTAGGATTGTATCGCGTACCATCGCAAAATTAGAGAAAGATACATATGTAAACACGGTCTGACATTAATTCGACAAAAGTATAAGACACTAACAGAAAAATGTTTGATTAAGCAAATAAAAATACAAAATTAATACTTTGTGATACCCCCCCCCCCCTTGAATTGAATTACGACTAGTAATCGCTTTCGGATAGTTTTATATAACTGTTTGATTCGTTTTTGTTGTAAATGAGTCCAATTGTGATTTATACTTTCTTTTAGTTCATTTACGTTATTATATTGTCTCCCATTCGCGTAGACTCACCTTGACAAATCTCCCCACACATTTTCTATAATATTTAAATCAGGAGAACGAGCGGGCCATTCCAAAATATTAATATTTTTTGACGAAAAGAATTGTTTCACAGATTTTGCAGTATGAATTGCTGCATTATCCTGTTGAAAAATATAGTCACCGCGCGTGATACGAGCTGCAGGCTTGTTTAACTGATCTGTTATTAGTTCAATATATTTATTTATATCCGATCTGATAAAAAGTTTATTTCTGTCTTTCCACAGTAACCAATAGAGGAAATGGAGTTTAAATGGAGTTAAATGGAGATTAAATGGAGTTCTTCCTTTCTGCAATCATGAAAGTAGTAGGCCCAGCCGTCAGGGCTATCTAGATTCTCGACACTAAAAATGACTTTTTTCCAGTTTTTCTCCAGTGGACATGTTCACAAGCGAACTTTAGTCGCGCTGCTTTGTGTTTCTCCTTTAAAGGTGGCTGTTGTTTTAATTTCTTCCGTTTAACGTGTTTGCTTCCTTGTAAAATACGATGTAGATTTCTTAAGTTTGTTTTCACACCTGTGTGTGCTTCTTCGGCTATTTGTTTTGCTGTGCCCTTAAAATTTGACGCAACACGCAAAATTGCACGTCCATCACGTTCGGAAGTAACGCTAGGTCTTCCACTTCCTTTTGTTATTCGATAAGCATTTGGATTTTTTAACACATTATATATCGCGCACCTACTTCTGTTTAATAATTTCGCAATTTTATTAATACTGTACTTTTCCGAGCGCAACAGAACTTTTATCTAAATGCTTTCCTCCCGTTATTTATTTTTCGTTTTAATAAATGTACTTATACTGTAAGAAAATCACAAGATTCAACGTCTGAATACGTTCGCACTAGAAAACTTAATGGTAAAAGTCACATGAGTGGAAAATAAGCCAAATGTCTTATACTTTTGTCGTAGCAATGTCAGTCCGTGTTCACATATCTTTCTCTAATTTTGCTATGGTATGCGATACAATCCTAAGATTATGCGTGTTTACTTTGGAGATAGTATGTACTATTCAGGATATAACGGAGTGTACACTTTCCACTTTTATATATATATATAAATATAAGAAATTTAAAAATATGCTAATTATCTTATTATTTTGTCGAGGATTATATGTACTCACTTTTAACTCTCACTGTATGTATAGACACCCGTACGTTCAATTTTCCCGAAAATTCTTTTTCCGTGAAGAAATCGCGTAATATAAGTAACTACAAAATGCTTGAAAGAATGTGTTTGCGAAAGAAGTAGGCATTATTTGGCGAAAAAAAATATTTAAAATACTATTTAATATTTTAGATTTTATTTTGCTTAAAGGAAATAGTATTTTATTTGAACAATCTGAACCTCGAAATAAAATATTTCTATTTTAGTAATCTGAAACACAAAATATGTATAATATTTTATTTTTTGTGTCGTTATACCTAATACTTTCAGAAATCGCATTACTTATTTAATATTTCTTATTTTAGCAATAATTTCAAGAAGAAATGGTACTTACTATAAGAAACTACATCATTTACCACATTTTTGTTTTATTTTTTTGTTTGATTGCTGCTATCACTGCGTATATCCACTTCAGTTCACAGCATGTGCCTACTTTGGTTTGTTGATAAAAACATACAGTGTATCTTATCACCAGGAAACTATTTATACTTACAATTAGAAATCTATTGAATGCGAACCATTATTTTGAGCAATAATATATTTAAAATTGAAATTGAAAATAAAGACAAACTCCAAATATTTTCAATATTGTAGCGGCCAGCTGCACACAGTAAAATTAACATGTGCTGTGCAAATGCTGGAGACGTTTTAGGACTCACGCGACAATAGAAACTATTTTTGAGGAAACGCTCAGGTAGAGTCATTAAGACATCTGCTAGGGTTGCCATTAGGTTTATTAGCAACAGTCTCAATAGTCCTCGCAAAGAGTCATAAAGTACCGAATTTCTAAAGGCCCAAGTCGACGGTACGGGACCCCGTTAATGTAAAAAGGACCCGTTACCTGAAGACGCACAAGACACGTTGAGGGTGTAGGGCCCGTGGAAATTCCGCTACAGGGGCAAACTCGCGACACCCCACTCCCGTGAATTTCCCACTCCTTAGAGAAGTATTCACGAGAGCGGGGGTGCAAAGTATCCCCACCTATCGGCGACAAAATATTTTTTGTTTTCACTTCTGGGCGTTCTAAAATGTTAGGACAAGTCAGTC
>CM052314.1:19009589-19019869 GCA_028455605.1 Lasioglossum malachurum | reverse complement strand
TCAAAATACGAGCTCTCCTTCCAATAGAACATAACCACCTTCCTACAATATTATTAAAAAAAAATACTATTTTCAAAAATTACTGCATCAAATAAAATATTTTATTTTCAAAGTTGTACAGACACTGTAAAATAAATGGTATTATTTACTATTTACTACTTCAAATACTATTTTCCTCAGCTCTGGTTTACGATCGCAATCGTCGTGAAATGGAAGATTGAAATCTCCGCTTTACAATGATACGATAAAAGCTGCAATAGGGAGCTGCCCTTAACAGCATGATTTGTTATTTCATAGCTAGAATCGTTGTTTGACGCACTTTATGCTGGGGTACTCTCAATAGAGGCGTTGACAGAGATGTTTCCTAAATGTTTCGTATCTTTCCTTCTTTTTTAATGAAGGGGGTAGTTTTGGTGCTCGAAATGCTATTTTCCTAATGGCTTTTGTGAATTAAACGGAGTCCAGTAAATAGATCTGATATCGAATAGGTGTGTAAATTATAGATAATATCAACTGGCAGATAATATTGACATAAATTGTAGATCCTGGGTTAGATGTAATTACAGCGCTTACTCGGTGAACCTCATCCTTGCGCGCACATGTTTTCGGTACAGGTAATCTCCATATTACATGCTAGAACATCACCGTGTTATACAATATGAAATCATGTTCTAATGCAAAAAATAATTATTTAAATAAAAAAAGATGGTAAACCTTGCGTTTCAGGGGATGAGCGATGACCTTGACCTTGACATATGTTATCGAGGATAACATTCTGAACAACTTTTGTCATTACAACTAAATACCCGGTGCTCGCTCTTAGTTTTCGAGATATTTGCGAAAAACTATTGCTAATACTGCATTGAATTTTCCGTATTCTTGCACACTCCGCACAGTGGGGTATTTGCCCGATTTCCGCGGTCAAAATTCAATTTTTAAAATTTTACATAAATTGTAAAATTTTTGTAGCTTGAATTAGTTGAATATTTGAGGAACAATCTCCCACCATTCGTTTCCACATTCATGTATCCATTAAGCACTGAAAGTCGGAAGTTTGAAGTTCTGTTAACCCGCTTAAATTTCCCAACGAATTCCCCTAATAGTAATTTTTACCTTATTTACATACACTAACAGATTTTTGTTTTGTAGAAGTTTTTTTAGCTAAGTATAGGGTATACTTTTGAGAGAAATTCATTATTGTACTATATATATTTTTGTAGTTACTAATATTTAAAGATAACCAACGATACAGTCACCTTTTTTATGTTTCTATGACTTTGGTAATGAATTTGTTATACTTCTGGGTGAGTCCCGGTGTTCATTTCTGTGCCATTGTATTCTTTGAAGCTTTCTGATTAATGTGCAAGAAAAATTGATTCTAACTATGACTGACTCCGTGTTTTATAGTTGATTTACGAAAAAATGACTATCGCGAGCGCGCGCGAAAATCGCAGCATTTCTCACATCCTGCCTATTAACTTAAGTAAATACTAAATAATAATAATAAACACACAATACACACACTAAAATGAGAAAACAGTATACACATGAAATTTAAATAATATACAGGGTGGGGCAACAACTATGTCCACTTTGAATATTGCCGTTATTTGTAATAATATGAAGAAATGGGATAAACAAAATTTGCACTATATAGAGGAGGACATGTTGTGACAAACATTTTCTGCGTGGGTAGAGGCATATAGGAGATTTCAAGGTCACCTTGATTTTTTTTAATGGAAAGACCTACTTTTTGTATCATGAATCGATAAACTATCGAATTCTGAGTAAAAATGTATTGACCTCCATATGTCTTAAATCTAATAGTTAACGAGATATGTCGTTAACTATTAGATTTAGGGGATACGAAGGTCAACACTTTCATACTCAGAATTTGATACTCTATCGATCTATGGTAGAAAAAAAGGACATCCTCTTTAAAAAAATCAATGTGACCTCGAAATATCCTCTATGCCTCCACCCGCGCAGAAAATGTTGTACCATGTACCATGCAAATTTTGTTCATAACATTTTTCCATACTATTGCAAATAACGGAGATTATATTTATTGTAATAACTATTTTAAAAAGATATTTTAATTATAAATGATTACACTTTTCGATGGTGTACATAATATAGACGAATAACGTTAAACTATTGATTATAATCTGCAGTACTTGATTGAAAAATAGCAACAAACTTCACAATCTGACACGCTCCTCTTTATGAACAAATTTTGCACTCAAAACATCCGTTTCAGTAAAAACGGTGTACAGTACAAAAAGTAGAAATCACAAGCTTTAAAATGGTTGTTTCTTCATTAAATTTGGATAAATTTTAGCAAAGTTACAGCAATTTCAATATTGAGCGAATTTTGAATTAGCTGTGGCCGCTGAAATCGGGCAAATACCCCACTGTGCTCCGTGGCAACTGGCAACGTAAACCAGTTCCGGGGCTGTATCTGTTTATTTTTTATTTGTGAACACGTTGTGGAGATGAGAAGCGACAATGCCACACACACCCACCCAGTGTTTCTAAAAAGAAGGTTCTTACATTATCTATTATCTATCTTTATCTATATAAATAAAAATCAAATGCTGTTCGTTGGTAAGCGCATCACTTGAGAACGGCTGGACCGATTTGGCTAATTTTTTCTTTAAAATGTGCGTAATAGTCCGAATAAGGTTATAGGGTAAGAAAAATGGAAAATTCGGGAAAAAATAAAAGTGCTTTTTTAATCATATTTCAATACAACAAAAAAACGAACGTCGCAGCTTTTAATCAATAAATCAATCTTTCAATAGGAATTTACATTATCGACGTCTGTTTGCATGATCAACATTATAAACATCCGCAAGGTTAGTTTAATTTCTATTCAAATTGATTTCGCTACGTGCGCAGATGTCGTTTGACAGCTTGAAGTGACAAACGGTTATACAGTAACAAATTGAATGAATTGTTCATTTTGAGTTGAATTGTGAATTTTAGAAAGCTGGGGTTAGAGCCATTAGACGCAGCGTTTCTTTGGGAAGGTTTATGAGAAATCAGCATGCGAAAAAGTCCATTCGTTCAAGAGTTTTGACGACTTTTTCCACCGACTACAACGCTAACTGCGTACTTTAAGTTATGTGAATGTGGCGCGTTTGCGAAAACATTGACGTATGTATAATAAATAATAATCGATATGGTTTCGTGTTGATTCGCATTATCACCAATGCGTCACGACGAGAATCTTCTCAGTGGTATTCTGCTTCAAATTATATCGTGAAATATACAGGTTGGTCATTTTATCTGAAGACATTGAAATATCTCGAGAACTAAGCATCGGATCAAAACAAGTCGGTAATGAAAGTTGTTCGTCGCGAAAGGGGACATTCAATGATACCAAACTCGACACTCCACCGCCACCTCTTGGAGGTGGGGGTGGGGGAAGATAAAAAATTTAAAAGGGAAACCCCATTTTTTATGCAGATTTGGATTCTTCAGAAAAAATACACAAATTTGACTTAGTAATTTTTGCATTTTGATTCACAGATGGCGCTGTAATGGACAAAAATAAAAATGGGTAAAAAATCGTTGAAAATTGGGGATATCTCTAGAAAAATAAAAGTAGACGTATTTAATATTTTTAAAAATGCTATTCAATAACACCATAATTGACCCCCACCCCACCTCCTGAGGGTGGGAGAGGGAATTATTTCAAAATCTTCAGTGGGAGACTCTTTTTTATAGCAATTTTTGGTTCTCCATTGATTTGATATTATTGGTGTAATTTCTTTCACAGATATCGCTACAATCGAAAGCAATTGGAAAAATTCATTGGTTTGTTTATCAATAAATCAAAAAATACTTTTAGCGTTATCCAGGAAACACCAAGATTTGCTATAAAAAAGAGTCTCCCATTGAAGATTTTGAAATAATTCCCGCTTCCACCCTCAGGAGGTGAGGGTGGGGGGTCAATTATGGTGTTATTGAATAGCATTTTTAAGAATATCAAATACGTCTACTTTTATTTATCTAATCTGATGTATATTTCTCGAGATATCCCCAATTTTCAACGATTTTTTACCCATTTTGATTTTTGTCCATTACAGCGCTATCTGTGAACCAAAATGCAAAAACTCCTAGGTCAAATTTGTGTATTATTTTCTGGAGAATCCAAATCTGCAATTAGGGTTGGTAATCTGTACGGGGCTAGAAAAAATTATTTTATCGTTTTTAGTCCGTTTTAAAAACGTGGTATTTTTTAAAAATTTGTTTTTATTTAAATAATTATTTTCTGCTTTTTAGTCTTGTGTGTGTGAAATTTTTTAATTGATTTCAAACATTTTGATGAGATTGTAACAGAGACATGTAGTAAATTTCAGACGGTATTGCGACCGCGTCATATTGAATACAAACGCCGCGGTAAAATGTCACAGATAAAGGTTCGACGGAGAATCTCGGTGTAATTGTTCTTTCGTTTGGTAAACAAACACTATAGTATAATAATACGTAGTAACTTTGTAAACACCGCACGGACCTCGAACGCACACTGAGCTCCTTCGGTGCGAAGCGGGTAAGTGAAGTGGGGATGAGTCACAGTGGGAACGCGTAGTGGAGTAGGGAGAGTTGTCGATCACGTACTACAGAGCGTCGGGCGAGAAGTTGTAACGGTAAAATTTAATAGTTTATATCTCCTAAACGCATAGGCTTTTTTAAAAATTTCTTTTTTAATATTGCACTGTGATCCAGTTCTGCGCTATGTTTAAAATTTCAAGTCTCTAGCTCATCGGGAAGTTAGTTTAAAATCAATTGCAAAATTTGTACTGAACAGACAGACAAGAAAGCGAACTAATAAAAACGCGGTAAAAATAGTGTTAGCTTATTTACTAACGATATTAAACTATTCAACAATCGAGTCTATACTGCGAATATTTATGCGAAATAAATAGACCGGGGCTAGTTGACTAATGGGGTTAGTCGACTAATCCATTCTAATTGTAATACTATAGAGTAGATGATGCTGCTTTCCGCAATATTGAAACATGAGAATGACTAGCTCACCATGTAATGTGTTGTCGTGACCGAAACTTGCGCGTTATACCAATAAGAATAAAAAATCGAAAAACATCGGCGGTAAGTAAATATTTTCTTTTCGACTATTTATCAATTTTGGTCCATTAAGTACAGCTTGATACTTTTTCATGATTAGTTTATGGAAATATCATACATTCACTATAGTTTGAGGTATTTCATCTTATCCGCTGCATCGAGGTTATGCTCGTGTGGCCCTTATAATGTCCAAAATGTCGAACGGGGCCACTTGATTACGCATAGGATCTAAGTTATTCATGTGTCACGTCCGCTGACGTGTTGCCATAGGTTATAAGCATAGATAATAAGAGTAGGGTATTGTAACCGTAATTATTAATAATATTCGTTAGATATAAATAGTCATACTCCGCTCCGATCACCACATCCGATTCTCATGTCATACCATACCTTCATTCTTATCTTAACCCTTGTATAATAATCATATCTTAACGTATTCCCCGTAGCCGTATCACGTAGCATTCCCCGCAATCATTAATCGCACATCTCATAACATCCGACACATAGCGTAGACGATAAGACACCTATATATTCGACCTCACGATCCCAAAATCAGTTCAGTATTCCGGTTCAATTCAGACAGTCTGTCTGTCAGTCTCGTCCTGACTCCAGTGAGGCTCGCCGCCTCCTGGACGTCCCGTTCAGGACTCCGACGAGTCCTCACTCTCATCTGACCCCGAGCGGTCTTACTATAACACGCGCTTCTAAATCCAAGTTCTTGTAATAATTCTAGTTCATTGTAATCTTATTTCGTACACTACAAATATAATATTCCCAGTTATTAATTTAATAAGTGAGCCTCGCTTAGTGCATCTCCCTACATCCTCGTGCTTGTGATACTCTCCTTTTCGATTCACGTTCTACCTGTTTCTGCTTTCCACCTCGCACGTCTGAGCCTACCCAGTCGCTCGGTGCATCCCTCTGGTTCCAACGGGAAACGCAGAAGCCTCTCTTTCTTTCAAACACGAGTATCACACGCCGCGCCGCGCCGGTCGTCATTATCAATCACGGAAGCTCGTGCGCGTCAACGAACGCGAAACCGAGGACAGCAGCTACGTGATCTTCCCAGGACGAGTATGGATAATCGTTCTCCCTACAACGACCGAGCCTGATTCGATTGCAGTCATCAACGAGCAACGAGAGCAGTTCTCCTCCAATTGTCTGATAAGTCGCTAAACATTTTCCTGCGAAGATTCACGCCGTCTGAATTATCTCGCTCTTGTCCGCCACACTCCGGGCGAATCTACTACCTGCAAGCGTTGAGTAGAATACGCGTGTCCGCAAAAGTCGTGGTTCCCAGTCAGACGCAGGACGTACGCGCCGCGTGGACAAAAGGTTGTATCGTATTTGAGCGTCCAGTAAGGGGAATGGGTCGCGGAACGATAAATGCGCGTAAGCCAGACTCCGGGACGTAACACATGAAAGATTCCTTGACTGATAGCGTTTGTGGTGAAAACTGAGTGCAGTGCACACGTTACAGCAAACGGGCTCACAAAAAATGCATCAGACGTGTGCACTAGAGTGGACCTTAGCTATACCTGATCCGATGACAAATGGAAATATATATATTCATACATACATGTATATATATATATATATACATATACCCATAAACGGCTCCCCTGTATTTAGATCCTAGAGCACCAAAGCAACCCAAACAAGAAAATAGGATACAATGGAAGACACAACAAGGAAATAGTTTACAATGGAAATATACAACAAGGAATCAATAATAATAAGTAAAACTAAAGGGGAGACCCAAAATGTCACCCAAGAGAAACTAATTCAAACATGGGGGACAAACCTGAGAATGGGGCAACCCGAGGACGCTGGTCACGTCCAAACTCAAATCAGCCATAACTCTTAGTGCGTCTTGAGCCCTCCACACAACCCAAACCCGCGGTAGGCTCGGCAGGTGAACAACCGCATGGAAACAATATTTTGGTTTGCTCCAGAATTTCGTTGAAGTCGGATTGGATCTTAAGTTGATTATATATATAGATATATAAGCTTCTCTCCAACGAACATATATCGCGGACCCTAGAAACTTGAACACCCCCTTATAGAGTCATAGATTAGGGACCTAACCTAACCTAAGAGTATTAAGGACGGACTTTCCAGATTAGCTGGGAAAAGAGGGAGCATAGGAAGTAAAAACACTCAAGACGCACAAGATGGTTTTATAGTGAAGAGGGGGGGGCCAAATGGGCAGGTGTGGCAAACCTGTGGGTCCGAAGGTGAAAAGGCCCAACGTCCACCACGAGCCGTAAGACGCTCAAAAACTCTAAATTACTAGGTAGAATGGCCTTTTCATCGATGACCAACGCTCCCTGACTAGATGATCGACCACCCTGAAAGTTGCCCGGGCTATAAAAAGCAGGGTCGGGAGATCGAACGCAGTGGTTATTTACAACCCATAGCGGGCCGAGGGCCGGAACCGCCAATTAAGATACCAGCGTAACCAGCCGGTGTGCGTTCAGGAAGTGGGGAGCGCCGATCGCTCCTCCCCGGAAAAATTTAACTACTACTACTACTACTAACTATACCTGATGAAATTTTTTTGAGATTTTTTTCACGACGCCCCCAATATTGTTCTATTTCATGAAGAAATGATATAGCCAACGTTTTAGATCAATCGGACCTCCTATAATTGTGCCATTGGGTAAGAAAATAATTTCTGCAGAAGATGAAGTTGATCGGATAAGGGGAAGACGTGCCACAATGACGTTATTCCCAATATTCCCATTCCTATACAGGGTGTCCCAAAATTCCTTCAATAGCCGGAAATGGGGGGTTCATGAGATCATTTGAAGTAACATTTCCCTTTGCAAAAATGTTATCCGCGGCTTTGTTTAGGAGTTATTAGCGAAAAACACGGACCAATCAGAGCGCGACCTAGACTCGAGTTGGCACTGTCGGCCAATAAACAGTTGGCGCGCCGGGCCCGACAGATTCACCACTAGAACGGTCGTTCGCCGCTCCCTATCCGTATCCCGTCGCTGCGCCGTATCTCGTCCCGAGCGCCGCTCGTGGCAAATCATGTCGGGCGAAAATATTTTACTTTCTGGTTCGAAAAAAACGTCGACGTTCCAAACTTAATAGGGTGGTTTCTCAAGATAAAAGTCTGCTCTATCGCGTGGTATAGTTCGATTTTCCGCTGGACCCTTATTTGTTTAGATAAATTCAAAAATATCGTAAAAAATTGGTGCAAAAGTGGTGTCTCCCCGTCTTTAATGATAGTTTAAATATGTTTAAACAATCATAATGTATTAATATTGGGGGGATATCACTGTATTCAGGAAAGTCTAAGGAATCTTTTGCTGTAAAGATCAATTCAATATCTTTTATAATAACATCACAATATTTGTTCAAAGTTGAAAAATATGTCATTTTTTCAAACTCAAATTTCTCAAAAACTGTGCGTCTAGGAGAAAAATTAAAGACAGATTCGGAATCAGCGCAAAATACTCTATAAGAATTTCATAGTGACAATCGAAACTCTTTTTGGCTGTTGGACAGTGATAATTGATGCATGAATAGTTCATATAAGTCACTAACAATTTGATTGCACTGCAAATGATATGAACTGTTGTGTGAGTTTTCTCAACGGCAGCTACTCCTCATTATTATCTTGAGCCCCACATTTTTCGTTTTAAATCTTACAAGTATTTTCATAGCTATTAAAAATTCACAATCTGTGTGGGGTTAGGAACATGTATGGGGCTAGGATAAATTATTTTATACTTCTTAGTCCATTTTAAAAACGTGGTATTTTTCAAAAATTTATTTTTATTTAAATAATTTTAACACTAAACTTACTATCACACACACACCGGTCAAAATGACCGATTCCAGACTTTTTGTTTTACAAGTATTGAATTAGTAAAAATGATTACATTAGAAATGATTGTATAGATATCTTTATTAGAACACGTATTACAATAGGAGCCGCATAAAGCTTAAATAAAATTAATCTCATCATTTTTATAAGAGAACGTGTATTTACTAGTTACTTTTAAGACTCGGTAGGTTCAGTGTTAATTCGACATTTTGCGGTTGATACTGCGGTTCACTACTGGCTTTCACCTAGCACTGACCAAGCCTACAATGGCATGTTCGCCAAACCGAAATTCCACAGTTTACTTACATTTTATAAATACGCAAACGTTCGTAAATACTCGCGGGAAAGTTAGAGATTTACTGACCAGTCGAATTCTGCATTCCGAAATATACAGGAATAATACGAGCCCCCGGTTCTGACAAAACTGGAAAATTTCGAGCGAACGGATACACAGCAAAGACTATCACATAAAGATAAGTCCAAGCATACTGTTCGAGGTTCGCATATATCGAAACAAACGACAAAAAAATTTTCTACTAAGCTCGATTTGCCTATTAACAAACTCTCGTGCTATTAAACCTCGGATTTCCCAGACGGCCTGAAACAACACAGTGCGAACTGCAGCAAAACACCGCTCGCATTTCAATGGGTAAGAGGATCTTGAAATATTCCACCTTTTCCACGAACTTCCGATTTTATTTTATAAATCGACTCTCCGAAATATCCTCTGCCAGAATCGGCAACGAACAAATGATTTTACGGGAAAACTGGTTATTCCGACTCTCACGATCGCAACCAGAAAACTTATCTCGAACTCGGAGCTGAATTAATTAGAATACTCTTGACTCCGTCCGTGCGGCAGTCTCTCTTTCTTTTTTGCAAAGGGTATAGCCGGATAAGGTAGTAAAAAATGCCCTTGAACCGAATTATATCGACGATGTGTCATTCGATAGGGCATCCAGAAAAAACATACTGTGCAAAGTTTCAACCCTGTATCTCGATCCGGAGGGTAGTTATGGGGTAAAATCAAAAAATCAGTTTTTGGCCTATTTTCCCTAGTTAATGATATTTAGAAATTCTGAAAAAAATCTGACACATGTCAAGAACCCAAATACATACTTTGCAATTGGTTTCAGATTTTTAAAGTGAAAATCCTGCTTGTAAAAAATCAAAAACCTCAAAAAAATCGAAAAAATGCAGATTTCACATGGAAATTCTAGAGTGTCCACATTTATATTTTTACAGTAGCAATATATTGTTATAGGTATTGTTCATGAATTTTTTCAGATTTTTTGAGGTTTTTGATTTTTTACAAGCAGGATTTTCACTTTAAAAATCTGAAACC
>CM052314.1:18989256-19001592 GCA_028455605.1 Lasioglossum malachurum | reverse complement strand
AAAAAATTACCCTAGAAAAAAAACATTTTTTGCAATAGAATGGTTTTTTCAAACCGTTCAAATAGCATACAAAATATTTGTTGTACCCCCACGATTAGAGGAGGTATTTAGGTGGCCTGACTTAGGTGGACCACCCAATGGGACCACCATTTTCCCAAGTACTTCAATCGTACGTAAGCATAGAAACACATACCATATATTTGCTAAATAAACAGAAACATTTTATTGTGAAAAACATATTGTTATAAGACACAGGGTGTTTCACGCAATCTTTACAAGCCATAACTCCGTTACTAATGCATTTACGAAAAAATATCATAAGGGAAAGATAAATGGTTCGAAAAGCACTACATTCGTAGGCCCTTAGATTTTTTTTAGGTGCAACTGTGCATGTGCAATAGGGTGGACCTTATTTTTTGACCAAAGAATTTTTTCCCGCGTGCCTCCCAGAATTGTGACAACTATTGAGAAAATGATCTGGAAGTAATTTTGGGCCGATTGAATCATGGGAAACCGGCACGCAACGAGTTTGAAAAGTTTTATTTTTTTAAATCTTCACATAAATATACGTTGGAATATATCGTTGAATTTGTGTTTTTTTTTTCTCTGTAAGAATCCATATATGTATAGCATAACCAGTTGTTAATAGAAAAAACATCCGTGACCTTAAAAACTTGAAAAATGACCTTGAAAAAAATTTTTTTCTCTGATACTATATTCACCTCCTTTTATACTACAACTTTTGTTTGAAGAGTTTTTTCACATATACATAACTGACAGAGATATTAAGGGGCGTAATTTGCTATTTTCATAGCTACATGCTGCCGAGTAATGCAAATTACGAAGTACATATATTGATGTCACCTCTTTTCGTAATTTTCATTATATTCATAATAAATTCTTTTTCCGATACTAGAATTGTTTTTCTTTTGTAGATTGGAGCGTATTAATGAATTTATTTAAGGGTGTAGACTTTCAGGATTCCAAGGGTTCGGTATTCGCCGTCTCATTTCTCGATAATAAAAACACGGGGTTTTTCACCAGTCAAAAACGTTAGATAAAAGATCGATCTAGGGCGCTATCTGCCCCAAAAGTCCAATTTTTACGTGTACTAGGCGTAATTTGCATTACTCGGCAGCATCCGTGTATATTGTTCAAAATTAGTTTCCGAAATTATGATGCAACATAGTGGAATAGGCCTACAGGGGAAACCACATCAAAAAAACGCATTGACAATAGTACCTCCATGGTATGTAATGTGGAAACCTATTGATACGGGTGTCGCCCTAATGCGCCACGCACAGTTCATACGGTCTAGGATAGGTACGCGCCAGAGGATTATGATCGTCACGGGGAGCGAGATGTGCGGACGGTAATTGAGGCGGAGCGAGCCGAGATCGGGCTCTAGAGTCCCCTGCGTGCCGACCACTGTTCTAGAAGGCCGCATGGTCGAGAACCTCCTAAACCCTTAGTAACGCGTGTAACGCGTGTTGTTAGGGTTAGCAACGGTTTTATATAAATACCGGTAGACTATCGCGGAGCATTCATTTTTGCTGCGCCTGTGGGAGAGGACGAGGTAAGACCACGGCCGCCCATAGGTTAAGGGAGAGTACGAAGCAATGCTATCGGACGCCCGGCAGCTCAGGAGAGGACAGGGGTTGCACCTGGACGCCTCTCTGGATAAATGGGAGAGGACGGCCATGAAGGCCGGCCGCCAGCCGAGAGGAAAGAACAGGGTAGCTTCCTGGCCGCCTGAAAGTAGGATCGCTTGGTTACTCTGTACGTCTTGGAGAGGACGACCATTGAGGCCGGCCGCCGAGCTTGCAGAGGACACCAAGTGAATCCGAGTCGTCGCCATACCCCCAGAGGGAGAGTACGGTTGAGATAAACCGGACGCTCGATGGGGGAACTCTTATCATATCCAATATTTCTAATTTCACGTTGCTAACCTTCTTCAAAGATTATTGTAAATACATGAAAACACTTCCAATGTGTGTATCTAACTTTGAAAATATATTCTGTGTACAGACAAAATTTCCTAATCCTGTTTCCTGCGAAACCTCAACCCGTATCCTACAATATTAAATAAAGATTCATTTTATATTTAGAAAAGAATATTTTTCTTGCAACATGAAATAGATATTTCCTGCTTATTTAAAAAGAAAAATTTGTTACATAATGTAAAATAAATGTTATACGTATATATGAATATTAAAAACAGATTTGATCTCTATTTAATACTACATGAATGTGTATACATTATTTTGTGCTACTAGGGTGTAATCATGCACGTGTTTATAATAAATGATATTTTGACAAAATATTTTCATCATTGCAAGAAATAGGAAACTTAAGAACCAACATTTTAATCATTGCATAGCAAACAGATCCCTGTCATAACATCCCCAAAAAATTGAAGTGTGAAATAAGACATTCTGTGCTATCTGGGATGTATTAAGAACATTTTCCTGAAGGAACTGAATTACCTATATGTGTCAACGATTTCTAAATAAGCTGCTGATTCGTTGAACTGATTAATTTTACAAAATAACATCAGAAAATAGAACATAGAAAATTATGCAGTACATTGAAGTTCTGACGATTGTAGCTGCGAAGAGAGGAGAGTTTCATGCCTATCTTTGAAAATTGTTTGCAGATAACAAAGTTTCTAGGTAGTTTGTAATAAACGAAGTATATGACTGAACTTCACCTCCGGAAGCCAAACATTTTTAACTTTTTTAATGTAATCCTGTAGATTTTGACGAAAAAATGCTGAAAATCCAAGATTTAATGTTGGAAACGTTGGAAACCGGGATGCGTGCGTAAAGTTGAGGTATGTTAAGCGTTTTTGATAGGACAGGACGCCGCCATATGGGTATGTACTCAGACATCGACCAATGAACGAAGCTGCAAGAAATTTGGTTAGTTAGGTTCGTATAGAGCAGGGGTCGGCAAACTCCGAGCGGGTCCCACAGCCCGGGGTCCAGTTAGAGTAGGGACGCATGTATGTGCGCATCGCGTCCACGTGTGGCCTCGGCGCAGACAGCGGAAACACTGGAGCGGACGCTGCTCCAGTATTTCCACCCGCGCCGAGGCCCACCCAACCCGTAGCCTGCCAGCCCCGGTGACCTTCTTCGCTGCCATCAACGGCAGTCGGGCCCAGCAGGTGCCGGGCCCGTTGTCCCCCCCGTTGGGCGGTCTGTTGACCACCCCCCCGCGGACCTCCTCGGGAGCGCATCCGGATGCGCCCACGAGGGCATCGCGGACCGACTCCGGTGTTGCGCCTAAGCCCAATCCCCGGAGTCGGATCTCGGCGTTTCGCGTGGTGGTGCTCACCACTACCCCCGTGTCCTTAAGGACCCCCTTCATCCGCGCAGCGAGCGCGGTCGCCTTGTCCCGGCTACCCGCCCCGCGGACCCTCAGCATGAGGGCCCCCGTTTGGGCCCGGACCACGGCCAGACCATCTGTGATGCCGACATCCTCCAAACGGACGTCGGCCACCACCCTCTTCATGGCCTCCTCGTATGAGGCGTTAACCCCCACGGGGACCGTCATAACCACGGCTGCCGTCTTAGGCTGCCGCGGGAGCCGCGGTCTCCTTCTTCGTGGGAGGCTTTTCTCCCTTCCCCTTAGTGGGGGCCTCCACCTTGGAGGAGTTCCCTGCGGCTGGGGCGTCAGAAGCGGGCTGCGCTGCGGCCACTGTGGCCGTCCGCTTGCCCCCTCTAGACGCCACCACCGCATAGGATGCCTCCTTATTCCCCGCCTTTTTAGGACCCGATTTCGACGTAGCCGTTGAGCTTGAAGAAGGGTCCCTTGCTCCCTTCCCCTCCTTCCCCTTCTCCTTAACTGTCTTCCGGGGGGCCCTGGTGCCAGCTGGCGGGGGGGCCATGCTGCTCCCGTCGCTTCGGCAGGGGTCCTCCTCTCCCCGTGGGGCTTCAATGCCTCTAGTAGGCGGCGCTCCAGGGCGCGTACCTTGTCCTCGACGATGCGTTCCACATCGCCAAGGGACAAGGCCGCCTCACCCCCCTCGCGGCTACTCGCCCCTACGGCCGCGCTCGCCCGCGTCGTTGGCCGCGAAATCTCCCCCGTCGGCGTTGTTGCCGGGACCGGCGCCGGCGATTTGCTCCCCGAACTCTTTGCCACCTCTTTGATTGGCGACCCCTCGTATTTGTCAAGGAGGTTGTCGCGCTCCTCCTGCACGCGACGGAGGCGTCCCTCCGTCTCGCGCAGCAGCTCACGAACCTCGTCAACCTCCTTGACATCGCTGCCCGCATAGACCGCGCGCGATGCCAGCTCGTAACCGGCAGCCCGTACTTTCCGGCTCGCTACGCGGAGCTCCTTCGCGAGGGTCCCCTTTAGCCCCTTGGACACTGTGGACACTTTGTCCACTGACTCCGCTCCTTCCTTGAGGATCGCGAGCAGCTCCGGCACGGGGCAGCTACGGCATTCTGCCGTTAGCTCCTCCATCGACGGCAGAGCTGCCCGCGACACTCGGCTGAAGGCCTTTATGTTCCCGGATGGCTCAAAGAAATCATCCGGGAGAGCGGGCCTACCCTGACCCTTAGGTCTCCTATCCTTCCCTTGCTGAAGGGGACCCCCCTTCCGCTTCCTTCTGCCTGCCGAATCGACGGAGGACACGGAGAAGACATCGTCTGCCTCCAAAGTCCCCCGTCAAATCCTCCACCTCCACAGGGGGAGGTGGCGGATTCCATATGAGTGTCGATCCCGGGCTCAACTGCATCTGGAACTGGAAAGATCCAGCCCCAGATGAAGCGTCTCCGGGTCGCCCCTCCAACCCCTCTTCGCGGCCGTCGCCTCGGTCGCCCGAGCCGCCGCCCGCTGAAGCAGCTCCACCGGTGGAGGATCCCTCCCCCGCCGTGTTGCTGCCGCCCTTCCCGCTCCCTTTCGGAGCTCCCGCCTTCCCACCCTTGCCGCCGCGACCCGCCGCCGCGATCAGTTTACCCCCTCCTATTCCCCAAAATTTTCGAAAAATCTATAGGAATCCCACGAGTGTGGTCGGAACCGAAGTCACCCCAGGCAGAGCCGCCTTGCCTGGGGAAGCCCACCCATACTCTGCGGTGCGGGCAGGTACCGCAGAGGTGCTCGCTAAAGACCAGGTTCACTAGCCCGGCCCACCTCCGGCGCTTACTCCGGAGGTGACCCCCTCACCGCGAGCGAAACTTGGGGTTAAGGACTTTTTTTAGAGAGGTTTCTCCTCCTCGCAGGACCGGCCGGTGAAGGCAGGCCCCCCCCGCTCCGGAACCTTCCGGTTTGCGGTCAACGGTCCTGGGCCGAGAACTTGCGACCCAGTTCCGACCCCTCGCCCCGTTAGCACACACCGCAGTGTGTCCCAGGGTCCACCACGAGGAGGTGGAGCGAGAGGATTTAGCTCTGTGACATCCCTCAAATAGAGAGAACGGACCGACAGTGGATCAGAGCCTCCACTGTAGGCGCCACAGAGCCTAGGACCCCCACACACAGATGAGGAGAGCCGGCTCGGCCGGTGCTATAGGTGCGGGGAAGCGGGACACCGGGCGGCGACTTGCACGTCCCCGCCCAAGTGTCCCTTATGCGCGGATCTTGGGATGCCGGCCGAACATCGGTCCGGCACTAAGGCTTGTCCCTCGTTCCGTCCCGGCTTACCCGGGGCGAAACGAGGAACTGAGAGGTCGCAAGAGGCCTCCAAGGCAGCGACCCGTCCGGTCGCGCCTGCACCGGCCGTGCCGGCTCCACCTCCCGCGGGGGGGGGAGCGGGCCGGGGTAAGAGGCTCCGCCCTTCGGGCGGGGTCCGCATGGGGAATTGACCTCCTCCCAGGACTCAGGGACGCCCGAATCGCCGGAAGGGGTCGTGAACGCGGAAGTATCGGTACTCTCCGCGTTCACGGGAAGGGAGGCCTGTCCCGGGGGTGTGCGAAATGCGCCTCTCCGAGGGACAGGCCTTATCGCGAGCAGAGACCCCCTCGTTCGCACCACCGGAGAGAGTCGACAGGCGATCGCGCTCCGGCACGGACGACCGACGGGGTCTCACGGGTCATCGGGGCGCCGAGCTGGAACTCGGCCTCCCAACGGGTGACCCAGGGAGGGGGGTAACGCAGCCGCCGTCACTGCGGTTCCTTGTCTCGGGATTAATCGTTGGGGGGGCTTCTCTCCCCCTTAGGATGCCTTTGTAAAGGCGAGCGGGTGCGCGGTTGTGTACGTATCGGGTTCCCGTGCACCTGCGTAAAGTCTAGGGACGGCCGCGGGGTTTTAGTCGGAGAGTGTCCGACATTGGTCCTCCCCATTTCCAGCAATGGGGAGGGTTATCCATAACGGATTTCCCCGACATCAAAAAAAAAAAAAAGAAGGGATGCATGTATAGGTAAGAGGTGTCCTGTTGAGTTCTCGCGACATCCAGGCACCACCTCCATAGCTTAGGAGGGCGTGTGGTTTTAGTGGGTACTCTGGGGGAAGGGGTCGCCGAGCCAACAAGGCTGAAGGGAGCCCCACATAACCCCGGCTTCCCCCCAGGTGGCCGGGGTATGCGTAACGCATTTCCACGCGATAAAAAAAGAAGAAAAAAGGGGTCGGTAAATTTCTTTTGGAAAGGGCCAGAACGTAAAATTTTTAAGCCACGGGGCCGGGTAACAAGGTCGAAGATATTTACATGGGTGGCTAAGGGTCTAGTAAGTTTGGGACCGGCCAGGTCCGGCACGGCCAGTGCACCAATGCTTAAAGATAGGACGCCCGACATCGGAAATTTCCGGAGATGCCGGGCGCTCTATCTTGAAATATTGGTGCACTGGCCGTGCCGGACCTGGCCGGTCCCAAACTAACTAGATCCCAATTCTACTCATAGACCAACGAAACAAACCAGGTTCAAAATTTCTTTATTAGGAAGTGATATTTTTACATAATAATTTTTATTTTACGTAATTTGATTTATTTTTTCGTGTTCATTAATCTCGCGGATCTGATTTAAAACAGGCGGCGGGCCGGATTTGGCCCGCGGGTGTAGGGATGGTCTGGGTAGATACCCAGTGTAGTTCTCCGTGGTGGGCGTCCTACTCGCCTCTCTCAGGATTTGGGTTGCAGGTGAAGAAATGAGACACTCCAGTGTGGACTATACGTCGTCCGCTTCACTCGGCGGCCGGAACAAGAAGACCAAGTCAGTGATGCCAGACGGGTCACCTTTTCTCGCGCATGCGCGGCGATTTTAGCCTCAGTAAAGTACGCTTCTCGAGAAAATGACCTTGAACGCCATGCAGAATTTTACGAAATTGATATGATCTCCATGGAGCCTACTCGATGTTTGTTTCTTTGACTTTTGCACTCCTAAGTCGTCCATTTGGACCATTGTGCGTCCCGTCAGTTATAACGGTACATTCCTGCCGATATAGCTGCCTCAGGGTTCTGCTACATCATCACCTCATCATAGATACGTTACTGTTTTGGACGCGCATGCGCAAGAAAAGGTGACCCGTCTGGCATCACTGGACCGAGTAGGCCAGTGCTACTAGATGAGGGGAATCACGGTGATATGATTGAATATGATGTACCCTGTCTCTCATTGTTGCGTCCCCATCGCGCACGCGCAACGTGTCTATGGTCTTAGTGGGGAACGTTGGATGGTGATGGAATAGGATAGTGGAAGGGGAAAAGGAGGAGAGTATTTCCGAGAATTTGGGCACCGTTTGCAACATAGCGGCGCCGATCACCACTCTACAAAACGAGGAGCGGGGGAAACAGAGTCCCTACACGGGCCGTAGTTTGCCGACACCTGGTGTAGAGGGTAGTGAAGTCAGACTAGTGTGGTTATGATGGATGAGGTTGACCAAAGACTGTAGCAACCGTGATGATGTACAGATGCTGACACGTGTGAATTCCACTTCACACACGTGTGGTCGAATGAAAATTCCTCCGTGAACGATTGTACATATTTATTAACAAGTGTAGAGATATTGTCTAGGGGAGTCATGCAAAACTGTGTACCCCTTCTCTGATGACCAGAGCAATTGCGCGACTGCGCGACCAATCTACGGTCTTAGTGGGGAACGTTGGAGTGTGCGCATTGCTGGAATAGGGTAGTGAAAGGGGAAAGTAGGGGAGTCGGGAGCTCCGTTTCGAGCTTAGTCTGACGACACTGGTAGAGGGTGAAGACGATCGGCACTAATACCCTTTTAAATCTACGTTATCGACATCACCGCTTGCTTTTGGTGCCACCTAGCGGCTCCGATCGTTAGACGATGCGCGATGCCGAGTGCATGCCATGGCGGCACACAGTGGTCTAGATTTGTGCAAGACCGACCTTGGATGCGTGGATATCGAAATTGCACAGAGTTGGTGTTAATGTGAGTGAGCAAGGTAGGATCGCTGTGAGAGAGAAAGAATGGAAACTGAAAGAGATGGAATGACTGAGAAGAGCGAGACAGGATCGCAGAGTGAATGGTATGAGAGATAGAATGCAAGATTGACTGGAATGGATAAGTGTGGTAACGGATGGATTTGAATGGAGAGAAGTGGACTGTATAAAAGATGGTAAAAGCAAGAGGATTTGGATCTACAATAACAATGTATTTGTCACTATTTCACAAAATGATCGTCGTTGTACAGAACTATGTAATGAAACAGAAATGATGAGAATAAACTGAATATTGAATTGACTTTGAATAGAATCGCTTGTTGACGCGTAACAGCTGATCGCTTGTCGCAGAGAGAGTTAGTCGCTGAGAGTCTCTCTCTTTTATCGTCTCGATCCTTCTGGAAGTTGGAATGAGTTTAGACCAATCACGTTGTTGATCTATGGCCCGCGTAAGCCTCGTTTGCATACGCTATCGAAGGTAGTTTCGGCGGGATCGCGCTAGTCTTGGCGGGGTCGCGCAGTGCCGGTGAGACAATATGGCGCTCGGGCACGCCAATCTTGAACAGGATTGGAAAATCGTGTGCCATTTTGTTATAACTTTTGAAGCAGTAGAGATATTGCAATGAAATTTTCACTAAAAATATTTTAAAAATAGTCATTTTTAACTATAGGTAATTAAATATTTTTTGCATTTGTTAAACAAAATAATTTTTTATTAATTTTCATTGATATTTTTGATTTAAAAAATTTTTTTAAATATATACAATCTTACATACTATTTTTTACTTTCTAAATATATGTATTTTTTATATTTATGTTTCACACATGTAACGTTTTATGGAATACGTAAAATATAAATTTGAGAAATCTTGTTGCAATCAACACACACAAAAATTACCGAAGAGGTAAACACACATCACAAGCGTGTCAAAGATATATTTTTTATAATAATTATTTAAAGTGTAACTTTTAAATCGTAAAGGATGTTGGCATGAAACTTGAAATGGATAATGTGGAAATGTCAGGCAATGGATAGCTTCATTTTTTTAAATGGAATGAGGTATTTTTTAATGCATCAATCGATGCAGCAGGACATTCGTTATAAAAAGTACTAACCTATGTATGTCGAAAAGTTAGTAGTTCAGGAGATATTTCAATTTAAATAATTCTGAAACACCATTACTGTCGTCCAAAGACATTAGCGTTTATTTACTAGTATGTATAACGTCTTACAATTAGTACGATAGTAATGGTGTTTTAGAATTATTTAAATTGAAATATCTCTAGAACTACTTACGTTTTGACATACGTCAATACTCTTTTATTATTATTATTATTATTATTATTATTATTATTATACCTTATATAAAAAAAAAATGAAGTTGACGTTCATATGTCCTTTATGCGTCCTCCTACAAAAAAGCTACTAACATCAGATTAATGCCCCCTCGAAACCAAGAAATTTTCATCTGATGCATGTTTTCCTAATACCAATAGTAGCCGAGTTATTCAGGTGGCCTGTTTGAGGAACCCCTCTCTCACACTCTGTATTTTAATACTAAAGCACACGATTTTCCAATCCAGACCACAGTGCGGCACCCTTACCTGTCAAAAGTGATAAAAATTACTCAACTTTACACACGCATAACTTTGTAACAGTGGATTCCTAACATTAAAACCTAGCTTTTCGGTATTTTCTCAACAAAATTTGCAGGAAAACATTTTAAAAAGTTAAAAATGTTGGCTGCCGCAGATGAAGTTTAACCGAGGATTGGAAGAAAAATACAGTGGTCCGGGAAACTATTGGTACGCTAAATTTCTGATTTCCGAAACGTCGGCACTATTGAAACAGCAATTTGAAATATAAACTTGTGAATAAGAATCGAACGACAATAAACCTGAGTTCAGTTCATAGATTGAAACTTCCCCTTTACTATGGCCTCCTAAGAACTAATTTGCGTGATATAGAAATAAAAATATATTAATAGGAATATTAATGAAGACACACGCGGCAAACTGCCAAAGTAACAATGCTCTGCTATTTTTGGTTGAATAGATTTTCTCCCACCTGTTTCCGAACACCCTGTATGTTTAGATAAATTAGAACACGACTGCTTATTACACGATTAACTGTGCAAACTAAATATAGACATGTAGGAAGTACTCTCGGAACTAACGAATTAACGACTAGGTTACATAAGAGACGATCGTTATTCAGATTAAGTGGTTCCATAGTACACGAGTATTCAGCACGGGAGATATGAAAAAGATGGAACGTCAAGGTTTCGCTTAGGCACTCGTCGTCAAAGGTTTTTAATAATCGGATCCTTGAAACTTGTCGTTAAGACAAAAACGTTGAATTTATAACAGTTAGGGTCATCATTAAAAGAAAATTGTGTCATGAAATAGGGGAGGTATATAATTAAGCTGAAATGTACAGGCTGTCCCAACTTTAAAGTACCAAACTTTGTTATTATATTCTATAAGCTGTTTAACGCTTTACTAAAACGAAAACGGAAAATGTATGTATATGGTGTGTATTAACAGGCAACCCTATAATATGGAGTGCGCCCTATATGTTTATGTGTGGAGAACTATAAAGAAGAAAGTTTATGAAACAAGAATATATACGCGTAATGAACTGATACAAAGAATTAATGATTCATTCACTGAGATGAAACAAAATACAAGTGAAGTTCGTACAATAATAAATTCCATTTTGGAACGCCGTCAATCTTGCATTGCTAAAGACGGTGGTCATTTTCAAATGGAATGTTAGTTGCATCCAGTGCTGCGGTATGGTTCAACATTTCACGCGCAAGCACGGCGATTTCAGGCTCGGGAAAGTAAGATTCTCGATACAATGAGGTACCTTCCCAGATAGCACACGACGTCTTAAAAAGTCGTCCCTTTTACGTCTATTTTTAGTCTGAAGGTCGTACATCCTAAAAAGACATCTTTAAAACGTCTTTAAGACCCCCAACAGTAGGGTTTTTATATATAGCCATTGTAATTTGTCCGCGATTGGTCGAGTGATCTTTCGGACCTTGTGGTGCTTGCACTGGATGTGCCGACTAAAATTCTAAACTCGAACGACCACCTTCCCACTTGGAAGGAATAAAGCAATTCAGAATACTATATACGACTATATTCACAATATATACAAAACTTGAGAGCGAGACTGTTCCTATGATTACTATAACACAAGTATCTACAGGGTGTCTCAAAATTACCTTAGTTTAATGAAATGGGAGGTTCCCGAGATCATTTCAAGCGACATTTTCCTTTACGAAAATAGCGTACGCGGCTTCGTTAAGGAGTTATTAACGAAAAACACGGACCACGGACCCCCTCACCCGTCCGTACCAGAGCGCGATCGCCTGTCGTCCTCTCCGATGGTGCGGGCGAGGGGGTTTCGGCGCGCGGTAAGGCCCGCCTCTCGGAAGGGTGCATTTCGCACACCCCCGCGGCTAGCCCCCTATTCCCGTAACCGCAGAGAGTATCGGTACTCTCGCGCTCACGACCCCCTCCGGCGATCGAGCGTCCCCGATCGTGGGATGAGGTCACTCCCCTGTTGGACTCCGCCTGAAGGGCGGGGCCTCTGACGCCAACTCTATGGCTCCCCCCCCCCCATCAGGGGGAGGTTGAGCCGGTACGGGGGTACCAACCCGAAAAGAGGGGCACGCCTGCGTGCCGGAGCTATGGTCCGCGGGCACACCTAAGTCCCCACATGGGGGCACTTTAACACCAGCCCTGCCGCACAGTGGGCTGGATCGAAGATTTTAGTGACATTTTAGTATTACTTTTGAACCATTAAAGATATCAGAGTGCGGTTTGCATAGAAAAATATTTAAAAATTCTATCTTTTTAATAACGTAAAACAATTTTTTTTTAATTATTGAGCCACTGAAACCTCTTAGGTAATTTAAATTTCAAGAATAATTAGTTTATAGATTACATAGAAATATCATATAATAAATATTAAACACTGTAACAAA